>OY776306.1:15154080-15555477 GCA_963675345.1 Trididemnum clinides | reverse complement strand
GGTCCTGGCTTCAAAAGTCACAAGATTTAAGGACGTTAATGATCAAAGTTACAAACACCACAAGAAATTCGAAACCCATATTTTAATTTCATATCTCGCGCAGCAAAGCACGACACTTGGATTTGAACCAAGAAAGAATTTGTTACAGCAGATGTTTCGTATCTGGACGACTCTGATGCTTAGTAAATTACACAAAATATTTGTTTTGCAGTTAAAAACAATCGGTTGGAAATTTTGTGCAAAATCCAGCCGGCATCTCTTGCTTGTCGCACAATATTGCAACATTATAGGCTAAATTGACTTTAAGATTTTTTTTCCTAAATCTGTGAATGATTTTATAACGGTGCCCGATTATCATCATTGCATTCGGACCATTTCTTTTAGGCATTGTTGATTCAATAGACTGACTAGGACACTGTGTCATGTTAAAACCTCATACTTTGAAGGGTATTTTTTAATCAAATGTGTTTGTGTTAGCACACTGTGTGACTCATATCATCACCCTCCCTGCGACAAGTGTTGGAAACTGTCATAAGACCAGGCGAATGATGATAAACTCGGGCTTCTTGCGGTTTGGTATAAGGATATACCCTCAGTCCCGGAAGCCAAAGTGAAAGAGACTTCGCTAGTCCTCAGAAGGTAGATGCGGGCCGTCTAAACTTTGAGGACCTAATGGCCCTTAAACGGCCTAATAGCAAGGAAGGTTGAGGTCTGAGGCTGCCAATTCTATCGACTTCACGCATTCCAGTTGGCTGGCATAGAATACAATCAACAACTTGACTGGCAAGACTAGAGACCCACATCGCTCTTGCCCTTTTTCTGGCGATTCGATTACTTCGCAGTAACGGGGTCTATAAAACGAAAGATTGGGAGTCAGCCAAACTTCTGGTGCAAGAGGTGAATAAACTACTGACAAATTTTTCTCTGGATATCTATCTCCAGAGGAATTTTCTGGTGCCCTTTAGCTACTAAAGTCCGGAAAAGCTCCTGGGCTTGACTCTATATGCCCAGAGCTAATGCTCCATGCCCGTGCAGCCCTGAAGTCCTGGATAAACAAGTTCCTGTCTTTCTGCCTGCGCCAACTCAAGCTTCCTAAAATCTAGAGAGGAGAATTAGTGATTGCTATCAGAGAAGAGAATTAGTGGTTGCTGCTATCAAATAAGCCACAAAAAGCTATATATCAATCTATTTTTTGTGTGTACTGCATGAAATCTTACAGAGATTTATCTATGCCTTCGCAAACCAATTATAGACCCGTTGCTATCTCGAAAGCAATCTGGCTTTGGACGTGAAAAGTCAATCGCTGACCAAGTCACTCTCCTAACTCCATTGGGACACACATTTGTGCCTGCAGCACTAGAACTGCCAAACAATCTGGCTCAGTCAGGTACCAGACTAGCAAAATGGGCGGAATACACATGGGACAACAAGTGACGGGAAAACTCTTCCCAACTCCATTCCTTTATTCATTCATTCCATGACGGGAAAACACTTCTCAATTACATTTAGTACCATCCGGAATGTCTTTTTTTATATCTGCATAGGTCAGGTTCAATCAACTTCAAATTGGCGTTGGGGTACTTCAACCATGCACAAATGAGGTACGGCTCCTACTTTGGCTTGCCAGTGTGGCGTAAAAAAAACAAACAGCTAAGTACATGATCACATCCTACCGTATTAACAACCATTCGAATGGAGCTCGTTTTATCTCTCAGTCTCTCAGCTGATCACAAGAGTTTGGTACCTTGGGTGAAAAACACATCTGCGGCCACCTAGTGGACTGCCTATCCAACATTTTCCGCCAACGAATAAGAAGAAGATACAAATTGTGTAAGTTGTGTAACCAAGTGATCAAAGTTTTTGCTTGCATTTGATTTTCAATTACACAACAAAGTTAAATACCTGCTAATGTGCTAATGTATTCCTTATGATCAACCTAAATATCATGTGCATGTTTTGTGAGAATGGTGTTTATCGATAGACTAACAAACCCAGAAAACTCTGCATCACGGCCCCGACATACTTCATCTGCCCCGATATCAATTTAACAATACGTTGGCACTCCAATCTAATGTACACCATTAATGCACTTACACATTACTTTAATATTTCAAATTACATCAAATGTATAACGTTAGCAGCGTTGCATGCGAGCGTGATGAGCATGACTTTAATGTTTGTTATGTGTCGATTCATATCATTTCAGACATAAAACAGTGCATTTACGTATCAAGTCTTGTAATTGCGCAGATACCAGATCAAACATTATCGGTTTGCAAGCGAGTTTGATGTGTACAAACAATCAAATCTCAATGAAGATACACAAAACAATGTTAAGCAAACAACAAAGTCATACAAACTACAGCACATGTAAAGCCGGCTGTGTTTGTTACTACCTCATCGCTTTACTATCAGCTATGGAGAATTCATTCCAAGACATAAAACAAATGTTTAGTGACGTAATCACAGATCTCATTACACGTGTTATCTTGACAACAATCAAACGCAAGTGAAAACAATATTCTCCTCTGTCTCCTCAAAATCCCTATATAAATGAATCAACCGCGATATCAAATCATCATTTTAAGTTAAGCAATAACAGTACTTATATTGAAGAACGACGAAGTTGAAACATATCAAATATGAACACTCAAACTATATCAAGCATTATTGTTTTTGGTAAGATATTGGTTATTCTATAAACCTACTCATATTGATATTGATATATTCAGTTGTGAGTGAACAATGATTTAACATAATCGTAACTGCATACTTGCATTTAAATTGGACATATTTTGCAGCATTTATATACGCAATTGCTGTCGTCAATGGACATGGAAGATTACTGGAGCCTCCGAGCAGATCGAGTATGTTCAGGTTCGCTTATTCTGATCCGATGCTCGTTCCTTATCGTGATATCATTCAACCAAATTATGACGACAATCAACTATATTGTGGTGGAAAACAGGTGAGAGTGATTGCAAGAATTACTGTCACTTTGAAAATGAAATAAAGTGCTTATTTATATTGTGGTAATTGTGTGTATATTTGATTTTAATTTAATTTGTATTTGGCTTCATTTATAATATCACCATCAGTATTTCCCATACCTGGTGTTAAATATCAAGGTTAACATTTGGTACAAGGAATTGCATTGCTTTCACATCAATTTTATCGAAACTTCCAGAGCTTTATCGTGTCACGTGATTCGTGTTCGGATTTATATATGTTGGCATTGCTTATGATTATTATTGCTGGTCAATTATCCGCTTTGCTCATGCTTTGAATCAAGTTACTGCTGCTTTACTTGCTTTGCCCTCATGGCTCATATTCCGTTAATACATTTTATTGACTGTCACACCGAGTGAGGAATTGATTGAGAAATATCATCGAATAGCAATAACGAACTCACAACAATATATTTTCATTTAATTGACAGGTTCAAATCGACAATGGTGGAAAATGTGGAGTTTGCGGTGATCCGTATCATGTTCCTAACAAAGAAAATGAAGCTGGCGGCAAATATGCACTGGGAATTATTACAAGGTACACATGAGTTCAAGTTATGATTTGCAACAAGTTTCATTGGTGTGAAAATGTATCAACAACTGGTTTATATAGGAACTATCAACAAGGAGACATCATTGATGTGACTGTTGAGATTACTGCTGCACATTTGGGATACTTTGAGTTTCGTTTGTGTCCATGGAACAACGTCCACGAACCAATCACTCATGAATGTCTCAACCAGTAAGTTACACGTACAGTATTTGAGAAATTGTTAGTGGTTATAACGAATTTAAAGTAAACTGTTATAATCAACTCTAAGCATTCCTGTTTAAATGAATTGTAATTGTATATGTCATTTCGTTATAGAAATCTTCTTTCGTATGAAGATGGAAATACCAAATGGTATCTTCCAACTGATAACAATGCTGCCAAGGGACTTCATCATCTTAAAGTTCAACTTCCCCAGCATATAACATGTGAACAATGTGTGTTGCAATGGAGATACAGAACAGGTAAGAGATGAAAGAGTAATGAAAATGTCTCCGAATAAATTTTTTAACTTCATAAATCTTTTGATGTTCATGTTGAGTATTTTCAATGCAACATGTCTTTTGTAACTTGTTCAATGTTACACTCAGCAATAACGTATTCCTGGACGCTTGGTTTATTCTAACAAATGGAATCTATAATATTGTGGTTGATAACATACGACATTTAAGAATCGACTGATGTTTTGCAGGTAACTCGTGGGGTGTCTCTGAAAACGGTGAAGCTGGCATGGGCCTAGGTCAACAAGAAGAGTTTTATGGATGCTCGGATGTTTCCATTGGTAACAATGGTCACGTTGGTACCACGTCGTCAACTAGATTGTCTACCGCAACGACAACCATCGTTTCAACCAGCAGCACCACAACACTATCATCAACTACTACAACCGAAGAATCTGAAGTTATATTGTATCCTGGTAAGTACGCTGAGGTTACTATAAATACACAGTCGTATCATTCACAAACAAAGACATAGATTGTTTCACGCATGGCTTGTACGAATATTTCAAGTGCGATATGTGCTGAAAGTAAACACATTCCGATGAATTTTGATGATATTTTTGGATTATTTGTAGCAATGTTTAACTAGCAACTCATTTACAGAAGTGGATTGTAGTCAAGTTGAATCTGGTCAACCGATATTTCGTGATTGCCATTCGTTTTATGTGTGTTCGTCTCCACATTATGATCCTTTTATATTCGGATGTCCTCAAGGAACATTTTGTGATCCAAAAACAGGACAATGTACATACGAGGAAGAAGTAGATTACTGTAACAAGCAATAGCTGCCATTATCAATTGTTATTTGTGTTTAGGTTATCTGTTTACCTATTTTGTACTTGATTTGTGACACAAATTGCCATTGTAATTGGTCGTGGTAAAGTTAAACAGCTCATATATAGATATTTTTTATTATCGTTATTATTTGACATTTAAATATTTACTTTGTGTTATTTTGTTTATTGTGATTTGCGTTTTGTTTGTTTGATAGTTTATTTTAGTCTTTTTTTACAAAATGTGCTGTAATGATTTTGAATTTATTAGTTGTATTTAGAAATGGTTGTTTTTATGTGTGTAAATATTGCAATCTCTATTCTGACATATAGAATCGTGGTTGTGTTTGTATGGTATTATGTTTTAATAGAGTTTTTGATAACACTTGTTGTTTCAAGCGTTTGATATAGACGAAAATTGTCAATTGTTTGATCTTTGTTTGAATTTGGAACTGTTCATAATTTTTCTAGACCTCAAGCTTTCGGATAGGTAATAATAAGTGCAGGTACGGGAAGTAAAAAAGCCATGTTTGTTTTGCCAAATTTCGTTGACTCGTTGTCACAGGTAATTCATTTTCATGCAAAATGTTTCCAGGCAACTGTTTTAAACCATGATTATAATTATTGAAAAAGAATTATTTTAAATTTTATTTCATAATATCTATTTATTGTTTGAAATGCCGCTAGATAGGGCTAACAAATTTTAGACCCCCAATATAGGAAACCACTTATGCATTACTATTGTAGCGGTTGGTATATCTTTGTATTTTGAATTAAGCAATGAAAATTCCCTCCCCTTTTACCGACAACATTGCGATTTTGACATATCGTGTGTGTTTTGTTCTTAAACGAGACTCCCTTGATGTTGGTATTGCATTGCGTTTTGCATTGCATTATTTAAAAAATTTGTTTGCCTGATGATCCCCTTACGCGCGAAACTAGCTAATCGGGGATTTTGTTGTCGATATATTGTGTAGTTTGTAATCTATGATTTAATTTTATTTATATTTGATCTCAAAATTAAAATTTCGCAACAAGAGCTTATAAAAATTTTATAATAAAATAGCGTTTGCAAAAAGGATGAACATAATTTCAAAATAACTTTCATTCGCTGCTTTGAGTTTTCGCGGGATCGCAATCTCAGCCTAGGTACGACAAACTTAATCAGCAGCATTTAAATAAAAAATGTTTCAATGCTTTTTTTATGTTTTTTAGCAATGAAATGTATTTACCAACTGAGTGCTTTAGCGACTTCTGGCGTAAAGTAATGTTGCCTCGTGTCAACGTTGCCTTGATGTTGATTGCGCAAAACGATGATAGAGAGTGGGGTTGACAAGAAAGTGCATTTCTTCCTTGCTTTCTAAATCCGCTGCCTGGTTATATTGTCAGACATAACTGCATTTTTTAGAGTTTTAACTACTTGTGCAAAACATAAAATGCTGTATCTGATAGATTGCTGGGCAGATGGTTTTGATTGGTGGCATAAATGGAAAACAAAGCTTTAAAAAATTACAAGAATGCAACAGCAGTCATGGATTATTAAGAATTTTTGATTTTCCTACAGTCAAACATAACGCATCAAATCTGAAAATTTATTAGCTCAATTGCTTGAAAATCAAATGATAAAATGTGGCAACTCTGTTGGAAAAGTTGCAGTTACTGCACTGTATCAATGGCATGACAGCACTACTCGATACCAAGGACTCCGTTATGTTAGAAATTCGAGGATCAAATTCGTTTTTTTTTACTTGAGGGGCTATGCGTAAAAAAAGCGACTTGGCGCTTCAAAAGGTAATGCAATCTGAGGCATTGCTCAATACTAAGAAATTTTCTTGTCATGAAATTGTTCATCAGGTAAAAATGACTCAGACGAATGATAAAGATGAAACCATGCCGGCTATATGATGTTGTGTTTCACAAAAAGCTTAGCATTTCGATTAAAAGATATTTGTCAGGTGTTGTTTAATCATGTTTTATTTTACTTGTTATGGATCAGTGCTAAAGCTCTGACGTTTTGACCCATAGGTTTTATGATGAGAAGTAAATTGGTGTCTTAAGCTTGATGCAACGCCGCTCTATTGTTGTAATGGTGGAGCATATGCATTTGCTTGAAAAACCGCCAGGCAAGAAAAGTATAGCATCCCGGTTTTGCCACGAAGCTTAGCAGAAAATTCCATGATCAGAGTGGGAAATATTTGATAGATGTTGATTCGCGGCGTGACGACCATGTAAACATAGAATAATGCTCATTTTTTGCAATACCTTTGCAACACCATGAATCGACGGAGCAAAACTGAGAACGAACAAATATACAACATGCGACACAAAATTCGACCAAAGCTGCATTTTTGATCGATTTTTATTTGAGCTCAAAAAGATTTTCTACGTCAAAGTGCAAGTTTTACATTTTAAGTTGTTTGGTATAAGTGTGCGACTGTTTTGTGTACATGTGGAACTGTAATTCTCAGCATTGGTTTGACAAAAACTAATTAGGATTTATACTGTATATCGGGTGTCCCAGAAAAAGTAAACGGGATTTTGTTAAGAATTTTCCCGGCGATAAACCAAATTTATTGAAATTTTACACACAGTCATTTTAAAATATTATCAACACTTTTTCACAACATCTAAAAGATCAGTAGAAAATTATTTGAGTATTGTCAAATTTAAAGCAAAGTCTCAAAAAATGGAATATCATTGTAAAATTCATTTATTTCAGTCTATGCTCAATGTGACCTCCATCCCCATCCACGATTAAACAAAGCCGTTTCTTCCACGCAGAAATGCTTTTGCGTATTTTTTCTATCGATATTTCTTCCCATGATGTTATTATCTTGTTCATTAACGCCTGCTCCATCAGTTTATCTTGCACACCTCGGTAAACTTTCTCCTTCGATCTTAAATCCCTCATGACTTTCTCAAGTCCCATGTGATATAATCCATTGGGTTGCGGTCAAGACTTTGTGGAGGCCATTTATCCTTCTTGATAAATTTTGAGGTAGCCTCCTCCAGATGAATCTGGGTCACTTTACTCGTGTGGGAAGGAGCCCCATCTTGGTGAACTGAGTATTTGTCACAACTATGACGTCACAAAGTGCTTATTCAAGAATTATTTGCATAATTTTACTATGATATTGCATTTTTGAGACGTTGTTTTAAATTTGACAATACTCACATAATTTTCTACTGATCTTTTAGATATTATGAAAAGTGTTGAAAATATCCTAATGTGACTGTGTGTAAAATTTCAATAAATTCGGTTTTATTATTGCCGAGAAAATTCTTAACAAAAAGCGTTCACTTTTTCTGGGACACCTGATATATAAAATTGTTTCAATGCATTTTCGTAAGTTTTCTTACTAATGAAAAGTGTTTTTTCAACAAAGTGTTTTGGTCACATCTGGAGTGCAATAATGTTGCAAAGAGCCAGCGTTGCCTTGGTGTTGATGCCAATATAGTGACAAGTGGCGGAGTATGCTAGAGAGTACTTTTCTTTTTAGCTTTCTAATTCTTCAGGCCGTATGATGTCTCCAGCGTGGTGTGGTGGACTGAAGGATGTGAATCCAAATCGTGAAATTTAAACAATGCAAGCGTTTAAGATAGGGGTTGTCAGACCACGGTTCTTTGAATCTTTGCTTCTAGATCATTAAACTCCTTTTTTCTTTCTGAAAATATATTTTGAGTTTGAATCTCAATTATGTGTATTTTGCAACCTTTTTTTACCACGTTTTTCAAAAATTCCAGCGTTTTTTTACCAGCTTTTAAACCAAACAATATAGCACAAGTTGAAAGCTTGCTTTATTGTCTGATGCAGCTACACCCAACCAGTATGACGCAACCCAGTTGTTAGCAGTAAATTGTTTCAAAATATTGAAGTCTTTCGATATTTAGTTATAGGGTTTTGACAATTGTTAATTTTTTTTTAGGTTTTGAAAAGTTCTTAATCAAAGACGTGCTCTCGCTTGATTTCTCTCAAATTTGAGACCAAGTTTTGCCATGATGTATAATAAGAGGAAGGCAAAAAGCAGCTTTCTAAAAATATAACATGGTATAATGATTAACACATACCTGTAGCACACTGTAAATATATACCGGTGGGATAAATAGCCATATATAAACGCAAATAGATACAGAGCAAGCACGAGCTGTGATACGAAAAGTCTACGTCACGAGTTTAAATTAGAATTGGTATTTACAAACATTGGTATGAAGATTTAGGCATTTTTAGTACAACTACTTATATCTACACAAAAAAATTTCTTACCGAACTATAAGCATACAACGTCGAAAATTTGCTTCGCGAAAATGTAGATAATCCACAAAATATAATAAAGAAGAACAGCCAGCGCACGTCCTCATTAAAACAAAGGTTGACGCCAATTAGGTGCCAGCGCCTTCTTTGAGGCGCTGGGCATAAATTGGGCAGTTGGGGGGCACTAAGAATAAATTGGAGCATTTCTAGAAACAAAATGACAATATTTTGAAAAAGATGACAGTAGTATAGAATGGCCTATTAGGCACGATTTTAGGCGGAGGAATGACGTCACGAGTTGGAGATTTTTTGGTAAGGTTTTGGATAAGTGTAAGGGGTATGATATGATACAATGGTGGGGGAGATTGGGGTGCTACAAATCAGTAGAGTGTTTTGCATTACTAGAGGGCAGAGGCCAGTAAGGAGTCAATTGTTGAAAGTTTTTAGGATATCGATTATATACATGTAATGTATAAAGAATACCAAAGTTTTTATTCAGATGGTTGTTAGGATATGTGGCAATCTTTGTCTCAGTCTTGTCCAGACTTGCTCAAGCTTAAATCTTTTTCTCCGTACAGTGCTTCTGTGATGACTACATTTTATTGTATGAAATTCACCTGTTTATCCTTGGCAGATGGAAAATTTTTAGTAGTATAGGATGATTCATTTGGCGCGGATTGTGGAGGTTCTGACAGAGATTCTGGCGGCGGTGTTCCTAACCTTAAGCCTAACCTAGCCTAACCCTAACCCTAGCCTTAACCTTAATCCTATGTAAGGGAGCTAGCCTTAGGTCTATTATTTTTTTGTGAGGGAGCTAATCCTAGATCTGAGGGTGCTAACTCTAGGTCTATTAATTTTATTTGAGCTAACCATAGCTTTAAGGGAGCTAACCCTAGACACTAATTTTTTTTGAAGGAGTTAACACTAATCTGAGGGTGCTAGTTCTAACACGGTGTGAAGGTCATGTAGAACATTTCAAAGAGTTTAGTACAATCCTTATGATTTGATTTGTTAATACACAGTCGTTTTCACAGAGTGATTCCTTATTGCACAATCCATCATGACGTAATCAACTTTGTCTTTAACTAGAACGTGATTGCATCCCTATTGTGCAATCCATGACATAATTCTATTTTTAACCAGACTGCATTTGCATCCCTATTGCACAATCCATGACGTAATCTATTTTTGACCAGACTGCGATTGCATCCCTACTGCGCAATCCATGACGTATTCTTTTTTTAGCCAGATTGCCATTGCATCCCTAATGTGTAATCCATCATGGTGGAAGTGATGCTATATAAAGCGAGAATTATACTATTGTGTGATTGAAAAATACAGTGAGAGAAGTTGCTTGCAATATGTGTGATGTTCCTGACTCTGCTCCGGAAAATATGGAAGAACCGTTCGCTTGTCGTGGTCCATATAATTTGCATATGCCTAACAGTAATGACCGTTTGCAGTCCTTTAGCAAGAATTGGTCTGTGAAGGGGCATGTAACACCGCGCAAAATGGCAGTCGCTGGTTCCTATTAGTTGGATGATATCGATCGAGTTATTTGTTTTTACTGTGGTGGAGGCCTAAAGAACTGGGAACCAAATGATAATCCTTGGTATGAGCACGCTAAATGATTTCCTCTGTGTGAATATGTGTTGAAGAAACAGGGTATGAATTGTGTGAAAGACATAATTTTCAAACACCAGAAATTAAACAGACCAAAGTTGAAAAACCCTTGGAAAGCAAACGACGCGAAAATTATCCACGAAATATTGAACGATTCAAGGTCTACAAAACAAAAAGAAGTATGGGAAATTGTAATGTTGGACCCGGATGCAGCCTATGCAAAAAGATGGTTGTTGATGCGAACAAAATCAGACAAGCATTAACTTTACTTACCAATTATCAAGGTACCTAAGGACACAGAATATGTAAAGAAACAAGTTGGATATAACCTATGGCCGTGAAAAATTCGAAGTGGCTGGGTCCGATGCAACAGGATATTGCGCCATACTTGTGACACGATTTGTAAGATTTCATGTAATTGTGCAATCTTTTGCTGGTAGATAAACAAAGTCAGTAGCCAAAGCAATTATTAGAAGTTTTACAAGCGACATGGATTTCACAAAACAATTTTAAGATATTGCTACAACGGCACAACCCGCTGCGACTTTGTTGAGGAAAGCGGTGGTCAGTGTTAAAAAGGACAAAAAGCTGTTCTCTCCTGAACAACTAACAAAAGTCGTGACTCTGCTGATGGGTAGTCTACCTTCTATTTTGTTTCGACCTAAATCTAAAGCAAAAGACTATGTGCTGTTCTTATTCTGGGCGACAAAGCAAGATGATTCCAATTGTGCGCTACAAAAAAGCATACAGAATATAAAACAAGAAATATCGTCTGATGGATTTCAATTGCAATTTACGGTCGAAAACGTGACAGCTCCACGACGTCAAGTATCATGTCTGGCTCACAACTGCTTATGCCTGAAAAAGCAAAACGACGATATTTGCCATCTACCACCGGATAGCCACGAACAGTTGGTCAACTTTGTTAAATTATTGCAAGAACCAGTGAAAAAACTTAAAATTGAACTATGAAGAAAGTACGTTTTGACGAAAAACTAACTGTATACGTCACGACTGACTGGCCGCAAGCTTCTCGACAAGCAAGAAGTGCCTGGATGCTTAAAGCTCGGAATCGCCGCCGCTTCAGAAAACGAAATCAAAGTATTGCTCTGTAAATGGAATGGTGTCTGATACCTGAACATCGAGAGAAAATAAGATTCTGTTTATTTTCTTAACATATCACACTAAATGCATGTGTTTATTGTCTATTGTACAAATCAAGAATAAAATCAAATACACAGTGATCGTTTTCTGTTAAATTTAAGCTAAAGACAGATAGCATTGTATGCAGAGAGATATTACGACAACGAAATAAAATAAAATATACACAATAATGTCCACACACATTTGAAAATAATCTTTGTATAGTTTTGCAGTAGTAAATTCAGTCTAGCAAAAACCGATCCATGTAAGCTTTTAGACCAAGGATCGCAGGAGTTGGTCCATAGCTGTCGAAGTATTCTCCTCTTCTGTTTTTGTCAAAGTATATAGCCACCCAGTGCTCGCCTTTTTTATCGCTAGTATCGGAGTTGATCACACAAGCAGAAGGGTAGGAAGGCACTTCTATCTCTTTCAAGGCACAGACGTTTTTGAATATTTTCTTGGCTTGAGGATCCTTCTTCAACAAACCTTCGATTTGCAGACTGTTCATGCTGTGTAATCGAACGCAATTTGCCGATCGTGATCGATTTCCAATAGGTTATTGTTTTCAGCAAAAACAACAAGAGTCAGAGTCTGTGCTACAGCATCGGCAAAATGAATTTCAATTGGTATGTTTCCGTGTTTTATCAATTCAAATCCGATCTCGGCTGAATCCAGCTGTGGTGTCAGATCAAAAGCAAATAAAGCACAGCCATTCTTGAATTGCTCTGTGAAATAGCATTGCCAGTGTTGCGAAAGTATTAATCAGTTTGAGTAAACAAACGCATGTAACTGCCAATGAAACGATTGTTTGCAAAATTATGTTGCAGTGGTTTTGAAGGGATTTGAGCACCGTCACGATAAATTGTAATAAAATTAATATTGCTGTGTTTGAAATTGAACGGCGATTTTTTAATAGCACCGTTGTAGGCGTCGTTGTCCACTACGGTTTGACCTTATGCACAAACAAAACAATTTTTTTAAGGATACTTTACATTCAGCTGCATTTCCATGCAAACAAAAAATATCCTTTGAACGAATCAATCGCAAATAGACCTCTAATTCATTCAGTAAATATCGTTTTGAAATGAAAGGTCCACATGTAATCTTCTCATCCTATCAATTAGATTACTTTGTGCAGCCAGTGTTTTGCGTGTAGTGTAGCCTCCGTTGTCATCGCCTCTTGTATCACATTGGCCAGCTGTATTACGATACCACAGGACAGCAGAAAGCTGTGATGATTTTGCGTCTTGACCAAAACCAAGCAGGTTTTGAATATATGCACGGTAAGAGTAGTTGTTATTGGACTGAGTGATAAGAAACCCATAAAGGGAAACATCGATTTGTGACCACATCGTACGTAAAAAGTTACATTCCGGTGCAATTTCTACATCTGCCTCCGAATCTGTTCCAACTGCTGCAGTCACACTTGCACGAACATAGAGAAAAGTGTTAGCAAGATCAATGTAGTTGAAATTTTCAGCGCTGATTGTAAACTCGATAGAACCTGTTGAGGTTAAAACTGACACAGGGTGGTATTTGATAAAACTTCCATCATCCAAACTAGTTTGACTCAGAGGAACAGAGAACAAATCCTGTTGGGACGTGGTCAATTGTGCAGAGCTGTGATGTATCGAGGACGCCATTCTAATCAAAAATGTCGTATTGTTTCTTGCGTCCTCTCTTTTCTACTCTAGTCTTTTGTGCTCTGCTTTACGTTTTCTTGTGGCAGCTTTCAAAAGGTTAGAACCAGCTGCTTTTGCACGATCAATAGCTGCCTGTTTTGCATTTTTTCCGCTTAAAACATCCGAAGCAAAACCAACTCTACTGCAAAGAACTTGTTTTCCAATAGTCTTGGATTCGCTTTTGGCTAGAGGCAAAACTGTTTTGGCTATAGAGCTAAAAATATTTCCTATATCGTATCCCTGCTGGTATCTTGCACCTCTGAAGTAGGGGAGACCATGACCAACTTGGTTTAAATAGTAATTTTGATGAGCTTGGGAATCGCAACAATATTTTGCGCGCATGTTTACGTTACAAGAAATGTTGTGAATGATGATGCTTTACCGTGTACTTCCCTATTATAATTGACTCAGTTTGTGTTTTCAAAAATGTAAAGTGACAACAACTTTTCCGTTGCGAAATCTGATTGCTTTCCCTTGATCATCACAAAGTGAAGTATGTATGTCTGAAATATTTTTCTTCAATACAGAGTGGTATTGCAGTTTTTCATATTTGCTCTAAACTTTCCTTCGACAGGTATCACTCCAAGCAAAGGCGCTAGTGTATGACCCCGCAGTGCGAGGTAAATGGCAGACACTGGATCCATATCAAACACTCGATCTGAAGTGTAAACACCCGAGGGCGTGAACAAATATATTTTTAAAACCCATGATTTCAGCTAAGAAGGGCGCAAGACGCAAAGTGACTGCTGCATGTTTCTTGCCTTCCTTATCAATTTGCACAAGAGCTCCTGGTTTATGTTTAACGTGAATTTTTGTTAATTGTAAATGAACGTTATACCATTGATCCAATAGACAGTCGACTGGTTGTACCAAAGTCCCATCGGCAATTAGTTCCTGATTTTTTGCCTCAAAATCACGTTTCATTTGCTGGAGCAGTTGCTCTACAAGATCTTGTGGATGTTGATAATAACCAGGTGAAATCTTGTTTGTGCATTTTTGTCTGTACATACCCACGGCGATAATACACCCAATATTTGTCGGTGTCAATGTTATACCACGAATTTAGATAGATAAGTTCAGCTGATCCAACTTCCCAGAAACCGGTTCAATTTAGTTCTTTTGGCAAATGAACGATATAATCTGAAACTTTGTTTTCAGGATAAAACTGAATGGATGAATTACTCGGTAGGGTGAAAAACATGTTTTGAAATCACAGGAGAGGATAACAAGTAACCGACACTGCTCGAAAGCAAGCTAATCCACAGTTTTTTTTTCGGTGGGTTTGTGTTAGATTATAGAGACTGAGGGGCAAACAAAATGTTGTCGGAAGTTGTTTGTGACGGATTTATATGAGGCATTCTGGAAATCTTTTTCTTTGACCCACAAACTGAAGGAAGGGGGTATCCAAACCACTTGACCAAATACTCAACACCTTCCTTGCTCCTACATTTTTTTTATTATGGTCTCAATTCGAAACACGTCATCATATTTACAAATTTTTTTCAATTCCTTTTTATAGAAGGAGCCAATTAAAATATCTCCACCCAAATCTTTGCTTTTGTAGTAAGAAGGATTTCCTTTATACACCCGAGCCACTTGAACTATTTCATCTGTCCAGCCGGGAAGATAATCTTTGCGAAATCGTATTCGGTTTGTAAAGAGGCGGAGTTTGTCGTTTACTTTTAGCTTAGGCTCTTTCAATATCGGTTGCAAATATAAAGCGTGCCAAACATCTTTTTGATTTTCGGGGTTGATAGTACTTGGAGCACGCTTTATCAAGGTGTGATAGCTGTTGTTATATGCGTTGACGAGAAGAAGAAGAAGAAGAAGAGATAAAACGTCTACATATTGTCTTGAATTGGTGTGGGAAAAAATCTCCAAAGCTTTTTTTTTAGTTCGAATAAATCTTTCAACTATAGCAGCTTTCGTATCAAAATTATGTGTGTGGAAGTGTTCAATATTCTGTGGTTTTAACCAGGCTTTAAATGGTCGATTGAGGAATTCACTTTCCAAATCAGTCTGGAGCTTTTAAAAACGGCCAACTTTAGGCAGCACTTCTTCAAAGGCTCTTATCACTTCCGAGCTTGTTTTTGTCTTGAGAAAGGATATGAAACCTTTTTTGGAAAAGACATCAATCACGACAAGAATGTATTTGAAATTATCGTTGTATTGTTTCAAGGAAGAAAAGTCAATAAGATCGGCCTGCATTTGAAAATTTGCTCCTGGTGCTATTGTTTTTCTGCGTGGGAAACGTCTTCTCCCAGGCTCGTGGAGGATATAGACATTTTGAGATTTCAACGATTTTAGTGGCGACATTGCAACTTTTTGAAAACTATGAGCCCCGGAAAATGCACTAGCTTTTTGCAAATCATAATAGCTCATAAATTCTCCCATAGCAAAGCTTCAAACTTATGCGAACCAGGTAGATTGAGGTTCTGTTTGTTTAACACACACTGAAAGATTTGATTTATATCTGAGCCGGGGATTACACATTTATGCAAAAGGATTTGACCTTTATTATCAAAATCTAGATTCTTTTGTTCTTTGATGTTTTTCAAGAGCTGTCTGGCTTTAGTTTTTTTCCCAACTTTTGACAATATAGCGGAATCAGATAATTTTTCAACTCGTTTCGGTTTCGCCCGAGTTTTTTGTTGAAATAATTTTGATTTCTGCAAGACTTCGTTATATAACTGCATCTTTTCAGCAGCTGGTAGGCCTGAATTTTAAATTTCTTGCATTTTCGTGTCTAATGCAGACAAAATTTTCTTTTCAGGTTTTTCATGACTCGTTTTTGATTTAAGGGTGAGGTACACTTTAGGCTCTAATGCAATCAGTTTCTTCATTGAGTCAACCTTCCAAGCACTCCCCCTAAAACAGGTGTTAGTGCACTCAGCAACACAGAAAGAAAACCACATGTCTGCACGATTTTTCGTTTCTTCTTCAGCGATACTTGTTTATTGCTCAGTTGTCGTAGTTTGGTTTTATGCTTGCTGAGTTTGCGTTTGTTAGGGGGCACTATTTTAACGTTTCCTTTCAATATGTTATATGAACGATCACACAGACAACGAATTTCCTCTAGAGATGCTTTTTCAATTAGCTTCTCTTCAAAGAGAGTGGTGCCTTTTGAAGTAAATTAAGATTAGGGGCAAATTTTTCCAAACGATCCATTTATTGATAGATAAAATTTACTTCTCCAAGAAATATGTTAGTCCTGAGCCGCTCACTATTGTCTACTTCACACGAAAGCTCAATCAATGAATAACTGTGAGGGTTTGTTGTCGCGCCTATACAAGCCTGGAAAACAGGCTTGTATTTCTGAGGGTAGATTCGGCTTAAAAAATAAAAAACCCGTTTTTTGTCTCTACAGTTTTTAAACAAAACCATGAACTTTGTATTAGTGATAATACTCTTAATTTTTTATGAAAGAGATTTTGAGTTGTAAAAAGGACGCTAAATCGGCAGTGATGAGAGTAAGTTGTAAATATTTTGGACAAGAGGCTTTTTTCCGTGAGCATCATGTCGTCTGAAATGAGTAAACAATTTTCAAACTCTTTAAAATCGTCAAGAACAGGAGGACCTTGACGAAATCTAATTTTATTGAAATATTCATTAAAAATACCCTGCCAGACTTCATAACAATAAAAAATCTGGTTGATTCCAGGACAGATTTTATCAATATTATCCACCAAACGTAGAATCCATTTTGTTTTTCCTACTCTAGACGGGCCACTGATAATAAAAGATGCTGGGTTTTCAAATTTCAAAGCCATACAACCTTCCGTTTTCTGTTACTATGTCTTAATGAGCGAGAAAAGTAAGAAGCATAATCTTTAAAAGTGTTTAAGAGCTTGCTTAGTAAGAGACGGCTTCTTGTCGATGAAGCCATAGTGCAATTACTGTGGAACTTCTAACCGCGACTGATAAAGAACCAGTTTATCAGAACGTATGTACACATTCAAAGAACAGTCTAACTAATGCAACCGCGTCTTTTCTTTTGATGGCGTTTAGTCGAGTGACGCTTCCTTGGTAGCAACCGCAACTGCTAAAGTCTTACAGGTTTTGTACAGCTTATCTGAGTGGTTGGAATATCAGTGTACAGAATCATGCTTTGACTATGTTGTTGACGTGAAATGTGCTGTTCAGTCATTGATTACAGTAGCAGCAAACCGTAACTGGTAAAGATTAGCTCATCTGGATGGTTGAAATATCAAAAAGGTAAATGTGTAGAGAATTTTGTAGCCTTGGCTGAGAAGCTTGCAAAAACTACTGCTTTTGTTAATGACTTGTTTAATATCTACAGGAACAAACCGTATAATTACAAACATAAAAAGATGTCAACCCACAGATTACAGCAATAAACACATAATACAGATCAAGAGGAAAAGTGTGGATGCCATCATCCCATACAATACGCTTTGGATAAAAAGAATCTAATCCCTTTTGTGTTGTTTGTACGAAAAAACACGATGAATTTGACTTCTAAAAACACTGTTTGTGATCTCCAGGGGGGTATTATTCTTTAAGACGTTTACTTATTGCTCAAAAGAGAGGGGTTTTGAAATATGCTCACACCTTTACAAACTTGTTTCTTTGTTTCTCCTGAACAGAAATACGATTTCGATGTCAAAGAAACTTGATCTGTACCTTTGTACTCTACTTTCATTTTTCCTAGACTGCGTTTGTCAAAGAAATGAAAGTCCAAGCAACATTGCTCCATCGTTCAGGACTTATGCTTGCTTCTGCATTCAATATACTGCTCTTTGTGTTTAGGACAGACCTCGGAGGGCATCCAAAATAATTTGTCCCGAAAATATGAGGTTTTTAATTCTTCTGGGACACAGTCGTCCATGTTTTCCCGACTGAGACTGAAATACATTAAATCTGTGTCGCTTTCTAACATCTCAAAGCAACGATAAGGAATGTAGTTCTTCAAAAACAGATAAAAAACTTCAGCATGTGTAATTTTGAACTCAAATACACGTTTATGCCTATTTGAACAAGCAAATCATGTCGAATTTTATGTTTCAGGCTTTTCACTTCATAAAGATCACAATCAATTTCATCCAAATGTACAAAATGAGGGTCGTTGATCACACGGTTTACTGTTTTTTGAATGGTAAGTGATATTTCGATGTTTTGATTTATTTAATAGACTTGCCGAGTATAACGAGTTGCTCATTACTTTATTTGTTAAGGCAATCACAGCTTTGGATGGATCTGTATCGGCTGCTCTTCTGGAATTTACAATTTCATTTGTTAGTTCGGCAAAGCATTTTTGTGGATAAAATTCTATAAACTCTTTGATCTTTGTAATTTCCAAGCCTATTTCCAAATAGAATTTTGCCATTTCTGTGTTGATTAAAATTTCTTTTCCAAAATGGCTGCTGATCAAGTATTTTTGTGGATTTTTAAGCAGACCATGCTCTTTAGCTGCGTTTCTCAAATATTCACCAATGTCGTCTCTAGACGCAAACGCGTTTTTTTATAATAATAGGAAAATCTTTGTATTTTTCCTTTAAATGATTTGGTGTATGAACATCCACCAACAAAAATCCATATAAAGTCCTGTTTTTCACTCCTTCTACAACTTTGTTAAAGGACAATTGCCTCTTTGGTTGAACTGCCTTCAAGGTTTTCAAATAAGCGGCAATATTAGCCCTTTTTGACAACTGTTTGCATTGACACTCCCACATTTCTACTACAGTAAACCCTTCTGCTTCCGACCGTTTTTTGTTTTCCAGTGTTGCTTTTCAGACTTCTGAATGAGGCATCTTTTTCATTGGGTGTATTTCTTGCTAAGAACCATCCGAATTCCTGTTGGTAGTACAAACATCGCATGAATGCCATAAACAGCCGAAAAACTGAAAGATCTGATTACTCTCCTGACAAAATCCATCCACCGGTAAGCTGTGTGTAGTTACTCGTCGTTCCCCCATGTTGTATCTGCTTTGAATAAACTTTTCCTCAAAATGGGATACATAACTCAACCATTGATACGCCTGATGACCAAATTTTGAACATGGATCAGGTCGATAATTTTCTTCTTTATAGCCACAAAAATAACCAGTAGGGTTGTTCTGCGCAATAGCATGTAAATACAGTGAATTAGCATCCAGGCCAAGAACTTGCGTCACTGATTCAGGATCGTCTATCTCATGTGAACGGATTTTAGTTTCGCCAGCAATAGCCAAATGCGTGAAAACTATGCTGAGACCTTCAGTAATTTGGTTACGCATAGTGTTGTAAAGATCTGCGTACCGTTTGGGAAACAAACAGAAAAACGTTTCCTTCTCAATGCGTTTCATCATTTGTAGTTTTGCCACTCCACTTACTGAAAAAGCTCTTTTAGAAATATTTAATCTTTGTTGTTTGTGGGGTAGAAGGAGATTTTCAACAGCAGTAATAAACCGTACACAATCCAACATATTGTAGTAAATCAGCATATCTTTCAAAGTTTTCCATCCTTTTTCAAACCATGTTTTTTTCACAAACTGATATTCGTCTTTTGTTATGTTTGATTTGCTCAGTGAGAAATAAAAAGCTTAGTGTTCTGGCAAACCACTTTGTAATTTCGTCAGATCTGTCACAAATTCATCAGAAAAATAAAATTTTGTTTGAACACTGCCATAAGCAATCAGAAATTTTCGATAAGAGAAACCAGGTACCAGAAAATGCCGAATATCCAAAAATCTCAACTATTTAATTTTGATACATATATAGTTGTTGGCTTTTTTAATTACAAAATTGATCACATCCAATAGCTGCTGTATCAGCGTTGGCTTGATTAAACTTAAGTCGTAGGAAGCAGAATTAAATCCAATAATAATTAATTCTCGGCAATAGGCTTCAAATTCTTTAGTTAAATTTTCTTTTCTAACATTTTCGCTGAGTTCCAATGCTTGAAATACACAATCAAATTTTTTTTCATGATCTCGTAGGCAGCATTTGATGCATCTTCCAAATATTTCAACATTTTTTGTACGAAATCGTTTTCGTCGCCGTTGGTGACAAAGCATACCCCATTCTCAAAGTTTGGCACGTTGGTTGCAATGCCAACACTAAATGGCACATGACGTGCTTTAAAGCTTAATTTCGGTCCATTTCCAGGTAAATTTTCTTGAGAGAAATAGGCTTCAAAATCATTACAAGCAAAATAAGGGAAAAATCTTTCGTTTGCAGGGACACAAATACCGATTTCTTCAAGTGTTTCCAATATCGAGGATGGGTTTTTATGAATAACCCCTGGAAAAAGATCACAAACTGCGGTTTTACAAGCTTTGGTATGGCAATAGTAGTGATTGTTTTGGTCCCACAGTTTCCCACAACGAATACATTGATACATATTACAATAATGCTCAAATTAACAATGAGACTTAGATGATTTTTCCAAATGTTTAATCTCATTGTTTCAGAATATAATTCCCGGCGACGTTGAACCAATTTAGAAACCTCCTCCTCCAAATCATAAGCAACAAGATTAATTTCGAAAAAATCCATCAAGTCAACAAAATCGGATAAATTAATACCCGTGAAAGCACTATACGTAATTTCAAAATGCATGCAATAATCATTGAATAACTTCTGAGCATCGCGTTCATATCACCGTCTGTCACCGTCTCGATGGACAGCCAGACGTTGTTGTCTCCTGAAACGTTCAAAAGCCCGTGATTGTTTTTTATATGGTCAGGAAACGTCACTCTTGCACCAAAAGGTGCATCTTTTAAATTGTTAACATAGAAGATGATATTTGGTATTTGTACGATCTTCCACTTGGTGTCCGGCCTTCTCAGTCCATCATCAATAAATTCTTCGGCAAAAGCATTCAAAAAATCCATCAAGTCTTTGCGGTTGCTGATCAATAATGTAGTGTCCAGCATTTGTGCGTTGTTATAACTTGAATGGTAATATCTCAATTCTTCAGTTTGAATATTTTTGAGTGTGTAGGCCAGACTATATTTGATTTTAAAACGATTTTTTTGATGAGTCATGATCCGTTCTGCTATGGTTTCTACTAAATCTTGTTGTTGTTGGTTTACCCCTCCTCTTCCTTGGGATGGAGGTATGGCGTGAACAGCAATCCAGATTCACGCCATCAACCTAATTGAATTAGGCCAGGGGAAAAGTGGCAGCCCATTTCGAACCAGTCGTGGATACAAACTGCCGACTGGTAGCCTCACCACCAACAAGGCGAACTGCCATTGGTGGGTACCCAAAAGTCGCCTCTTACGACATGCTGGGTGAGCAGCTTCACTATTCTAACCCGGTGAAGCATGGGTCCTACTAAATCTTTGAAATCTCTGTCGTAAAAAATGTTGTATATATTTTGCACTCTTCCTTTCTTCATAAAACTTCGAATACTTTTCCAATATTTCTGCATAAAATTTTTCACTTCCGGATCAGATTCGGTTAATTCTTCGTTTTCCAAATTCTTGTGTTGATCTGATTTCACAGAGCATTTGAAGCATTTTCTTTTTTTGGCTGGTGGTTTATCAAAAGACATATCGTTTGCTGGGGGTGCATCAATTGAAGAGGTTGCAGCTTCGTTAGAGACAGTAGGGGAATCTTTCGTCACAGACAAACCTTAGATTTGATTACATTCATGGTATTTGATATTATCTGCTCTGTTTAATTTTTGTTGCATTTTGGGCATTGAACTTCGTTTGTTCTATAATGAGCGCTTTTTTATGACGTCTTAAATCAGACAGTCGCGAAAAATCTTTCTCACATATCTCACCCATGCGCTTCTGTTGTTTGTCGTGTGTATTTTTCATACGTCTTACCAAATTCCATTTCTCGGTAAAGACTTTAGAGGAAGTGTTGTATTTGTAATCTTTCATTTTATATCTTCTCACTAACTTCACTTTCATATATTAAATATACTTCTCAGAGAAGCTGGTTTGTACAGCAAGCTTGATTGCGCAACTGTGTCGAAATAACTGACAAGGATAAACAGGTGAATTTCATACGATAAAATGTAGTCATCACAAAAGCACAGTACGGAGAAAAAGAGCTTGGGAAAGTCTGGACAAGACTGAGACAAAGATTGCATCATATCCTAACAACCATCTGAATAAAAAATTTGGTATTCTTTATACATTATATAACTCATATCCTAAAAACTTTCAACAATTGACTCCCTACTGACCTCTAGTGATGCAAAACACTCTACTGATTTGTAGCACCCCAATCTCCCCCACCATCGTATCACATCATACCCCTTACACTTATCCAATACCTCACCAAAAATTCCCAACTCGTGACGTCATTCCTCCGCCTAAAATCGTGCCAAATGGGCCATCCTATACTTCTGATGACTTCAGTGACTTTTTTGCAAATACTATCGAGGTAATTGTTGGTAACATCGCCTTGCAGGATTTGGCGTGTTTGTCAGTATTGTAACGCATGACTTTACACCTTTAAATGACTAAAGTTATTATATTTAATGTGATTGCATCATTAATGTGATTGCACAACTACTAAAGGTGCAACTGTCCGCTGATATTTTTACAGTTTTCCAACAGTGAATAAATTTATCACACATTAAATTTGGCAACATCGAATAGATTCCAATTCACTGATTGTTACGTCTGTATTTGTTTTTTTCTAACAATTAAGTCAAGAGATAAAATGTTTTATAACAAGCTGTAAGTCACTTTAAGTTGGTGTTCTACGATTTAGCTTAAATAGTTTAATTTAAACATTTAATTTTTTATATTTGTTTTTATACAAGCAGAAACTAAAATAAGATAGCATGGTTTGTTGATGTATTTACCCAACCTTATTTAACTAGAGCTAGACTATTTTCAAGTTTAAATAATTGCTCTTATAAAATTTTTGATTTAAAAATATTAAATATTTTTAGATTAAAAAAGTAAATCAAAGCTAAATATTACAGCAACAATGAGTTCTGCGAAACGAAAATGTAGGCATACAGCGTCAGCTACCTCCAATATGGATTTATCCCAGCCCCTCATTTTGAGTTGCAGCCGATGTGGTTGCTATGCAATAGAGTATTTTCTGATGAAGCAAAGAAATCGTCCAGATTTTTTAAGCATGTAACAAAAATTCACCCAGATAAAGCTGACAAAAGTGCAACATTTTTTCAGTGCCTTTGGGATAATTTCAAAAAACGAAAAACTAATAGATCAATATTTGCAAGCTCTTCCCAGCAAAGTGTTGATGGATTGCTAGCATCTTACAATCTGTCTTTGATGATTGCGAAAAAAGGCAAGCTCCATACGATTGGTGAAGAATTGATCTTGCCTGCAGTAAAAGAAGTTTTGAACATTGTTTTGCATCACAAGGCTTGTTCCTCAGTACTCAAGTCAATTCCTTCGAGTAATTACTTATGCGTATGAGCTCATGCTCGATTCGCATGTCTTTCGTCAGACGGGGCCACCAGACTGCTTGGACCTGTCACCTGTTTGCCATATGAAGATGGAGGCATCCCGTTGAGTGCCTTGCCCAAGGACACAACAAGCAAGCTTGCCGGCTTGTTCTTCACGCTATCCCTATGTGCTGAGCGCCAAGAAGGGAAGCTGTGAATACCATTTTTTAAGTCTTTTGGAATAATTCGATTGGGAATAAATTCTAGGTCTACGGATTGCGAAGCGGACGCTCTAACCACTACGCCCATACCGCACAAAGACGCATTGATGAGATGTCAGTAGATGTAGAACATAAGTTATGCAACACATTGAGGAATACAGAATTTAGCTTCCAACTGGACCAGTCAACTTTGCCTGGAGGTGAGTCGCTACTACTTGGCTATGTTCGTTTTGTGCACAATGGAGTTTTATGTGAAGAGCTGGCAATAGCTTTATCTCCAAATGTTGATACGCGAGGAGAAACAGTATTTCAGGAAGTCAAAACCTATTTTGAAACCAATGCGATTCCGTTGACCAATGTCACCACCTGTGCAACTGACGGTGCACCATCTATGATGGGCCGTTATCGTGGATTCAATGTTTTCTTGAAATCCGAAAATCCTAATGTGATAATATGTCTTTGCGTAATTCATCGGCAGCATTTGGTGGCCAAAAATATTAGTGGTCATCTTAACCAGGCCTTGAAGACTGTTATCAAGGCAGTTAATAAAATTAAAGCCCACACACCAAACACACGTTTATTCAAGAAATTGTGCAGTGAAAGCGATCAAGCCTTTGAGCGCGTATTACTTCATACCCAAGTACAATGGCTTTCAAAAGGAAACTGCCTTGCACGTTTTAACTTGCTTTTTGATACTGTCGTAGAATTTTTGCGGAGTTGCGATCCTGGTCTCAATCAAGAAGTCATGCTCACCAGAAATGATTCTGCATGCTTATCGGACATATTCGCCAAATATAATGAACTGAACTTATCCCTTCAAGGAAACGAAATAAACCTTATCAAGGTAAAGTCGGCACTGTCTTGATTCAATAACAAGCTCACACTACATCAGCGAAATTTAGCTAGACGAGATTTTTTTCGTTTCGCAAGCTTGCAGCAACTTGATTCACCCAATGGTAGTGCTATAAACAATGCTGACATAGACGCATACAGCAAACATCTTCAGGAATTAAAGGCACACATGGAAGTGTGATTCCAGGATGTATTTTAATTGGAATTCCCTGACTGGATAATCGACCCATTTTGTGATATTATTTCTGAAAATGGAATTCTGGAGGAAAAACTTATATCATTGAAAAGTGATCATGAACTAAAACCAAAGTTTAAGATTTCGTATCAATCGTTTTGGCTGCAAAACTAAATTAAAGAAAGATACCCTCATGTATGGGATCGAGTCAAACTTTTATTGATTGCCTTTCCCAGCTCTTAGTTGGTAGAGCGTACATTTAGTACGGTGATCACGCTTCTCAACAACAAGAGAAATCGTCTTGAAATAGTCAACCGTGTAGACTTGAGACTGTTCCTTACTAAGTTGAAACCTGATATTGACGAATTGATAACAAAACACCAACCTCATCCATCCGATTAAAAGCTACTGAGTTTGATATTACGTTGTTGAGATGAATGCCAAATATATGTGCTTTTACTTTTTGTCGAAGGGGGCGTTCGAAAGTTGGTAGGTTGTTCAGTGGGGCACCAATTAAAAAAGTTTTGAGAAACACCGGTCTACACTGTCCTTAGTCGCCGGTCAGTGCTCAATAACTAAATGTGAGTAGCTGACTTGCTAGAGGCAATCAAAACAAGGCGAGCAGCTAATGCTTCGAGAAACAAACCGACTAGGCAGCAGGAAACGGGGTCAAAACTTTGCTGTATCAAAAAAACCAAAAATGGGATTATTTCAATACCGACTTTAAAAACTACTAAACTAATTATACGTGGAACTTTTTACAGGTTTTTTGATTAGATAAGTTTCCCCATCAACAGTAAATGGCATGTGGAATAGATATTTTGTTTCTCTTTTTTATCTCAACTTTTTTGAATGTCTTTTTGTCGTAATATATTAATAACATGATCTAGTGGTCCCTCAAAACAATGTCGGTAAAATTGGTTGGCAGGCCGAAAAAGCAGGAGAACCGCTGCTTTAGTGTGACTGCAAATGTCTGCATAAAGCTTTATAATCTTTTTTCTATCAACTTGTTTGAATCAGATAGTTTATTGTCCTTATTTGTGAACTAATTATCGGTCTGAGGTTTCTGTAAAAGCTCTTCATAATGTGTTACTATACTGCAGTCTATAGTGATAAAGCTGTCTTCTGATAGCAGTTGTTAGTATTATGTTCGGTTTGTGATTTACTATATTCGGCGATAAAATATTAAATTCAAAGCATTGTGTAGTACTTGCAAATTAATACTTGAAAAACCTGGTTCAAACAGCTCTGACATAGCGTAGTATCCAAACAATCAAATTTTTTAACTTTACAGCTTAGATAGAGACTCATACCGCCGTCATGCGATATTAATCTTTGTGGGATAAGCATTGGTGTCAACGTAAATAAATGCAATTAGTTAATTTTTTTCTTTGGTGGCTCTTCAAAATTTGATTGTATTGTATGTGGCTTCAGCTTTAAGCAAGTTTGGCCATTCCTGCCACTAGGAGTGATTTAATTTACAGGAGCTAAATAATCAAAGTTGACGATATTACAGCATTAGCTGTTTAGCATCTTTATGACATAATAAATATTTCTAGTGTATACCAAAGAAGGCAATATTTCTGCTTCATCTAATGTAACAGTATGATTCTAGCAAGTGTACAACTTTCAGTGATCATATTTGAAAACCTTAAGATTACAATTTTTTATGTAGGTTTATTCCCTAATTCAAGATTGGTAATTTTTGAGTAATATCACGAGTGTCTTTAAAGTGAGACACTTTGGTTCAATTCTTGGGTTGATCAAAAGTGGCCCAGTGTTAGAATATTGGAACACCTTTGTACAAAGATCCATTTTGAGGCTTGTCCAAGACATTTGGTACAGATATCCGTTTTTTTTCGGGTCAAACTGTTTGCGTCAAATTGTCCACCAAAAAAAGTTCCAGATCCTTGCTAAAGGGGGACCGGGATTAATGTTGATACTGGGTCCGGAATGTTCTCTCAACGGCCCCGTGATTACCAGATTACTACGCAAACAAAATGAATATCTCGTTGCTAACTACATGTGTAAATAACTAAATACGTTGTAGTCTGTTTCGTAAAACCCAAATTGGCGTAAAATGCATCTAATAACGTTCAAATTATGTTGGGATCACAGCTTGCAATTTAGAAGTCTTTTTCTCAACAACACGCAATTTACTCAAGCTAAGAGCAATGTTTAGGTTATCAAATTTTTATTGTGCAGTCGGTTTCTGTTTTTAACAAATATTAACAATGTAACACGCAATACATTTTTGCGCAGAAAACTTTACCTCGTTTATAGGTGAAAACAATTGTAAATGCTTCGATCTACTGTAATAAACTGCATTGATGAATTTACTGCCTGCTTCTGCGAGAAATCAGTCATAGTATTAACTACAAACCAAACTATTGCACTCATATGCTTCACATTTTTGTCAAATTGGCATTGCCATGTAAGATCAGCTTAACGTCAATGCTGCATCTTTTTCTGTTGAGCATAGAAACAAAGTACCACCAATCACCACAGCAAAAAATAAAATTGGGCAATCAATGAAAAAGAGTTTGGAATAACATCGGTTGAGACTTTCCCTTTATTGCGCTATAAAAATTTCAATAGAGACAACAATTAACATCATAACAGAGTCTGCTTCTGAGTGGCCATTAAATCATTCTGCCAGCGCTAACTCTAGTTTATAAATAGACCTATTGCCTATTCTATATCCGACAACATCCGATTAATTAAAAGTAAGGCACTTCTTAGTTTTTCCTTAAACCTCATGTTTTATTGCGATAGCTCGCCCCTACGAATTGTCGACTTTTTGTTTATGCGTGGAGCTCCTATGTTACAAACCACGACCTAAATCGTTGTGAAAAAAGTATTTTGTTTTATTGATTCCATTAAATATCTTGAAAAAGCTACTTGCTTTGTGCAGATATGGCCGAACGTTTCAATAGTCAATTACCTGATGAGCAAAACTCGGTGTTCTTCTCTCGATCTCACATAAAAAAGCTTTTAACTTCCTGCAACACAGTCACACCTCTTTTTCTACTTACTATCTCACGATGTCGCTCATTTTTTATTTACTTTTGCATTTGGCGTTCGCACGGTCACACCTGCGAAAAGCCGTTCTTTTTTGAATGCCAGGCAAAAACTTGGATTTGCTGCTAATTAACACTACTTCCCTATTTTAACTATCGTAAAATTTTTGAAAATTTTATATGACGTTTTTGTCTTAACACCAGAAAATTTTCAAGGCCACTTAGCCTTTGAGGGTTAAGACCAATACCAATATCAACACCAAGTCCATGAAACCCAAGACCAAGACCTTAAAAAAACGGTCTTAAGACCTATATTACCAGGTTTTTATTTCACGTGTTTTCTTCACAGCAACGAAATTGGAAAAGGAAAATATTCTCTCTGTCTTCTGAAAATCCTTATGTAAATAAATCAGCCGTTAATCCTAATCAACATTGAAAATTTAGTACCAACTGTAGTTTACTTACATCGAAAAACGGTAAAGTTAAATATCTATACCATAAACTGCATATCTTTGAGTCTGTGAGAGTGTTTTAGTTCCTACAAAGTTACTGCGCATACAAACATCAAACATAGCACGATTGTTCACCTCCCCGACGTTAAAATCATAAGGGAATTCGTGACGTCATTGTGATGCCATATTTTAAGATTATTTTTTAATGGCATTTCTTGACAAATCAAAATCGATTTTTACTCAAACTAAAGCCAGCTCCCAACTTACAAACATTTTACCCTTTCTAGGATGTAAAATGACATAACAGCTAATGCTTGATTGCAGAATTTTCTGTCTGTATTTTCTAAAAAAATACTGATTCTAGAAATGCAATTGAATCTTTTTTGGAAGTTATTAACAAGATGTTTTTGAAAAAAAATTTCTACAACGATTTGAGCTGAAATGATGATGCAACAGCAGCTTTGTTTTTCTAAGCATTCCAAATATGCTCTCTAAACTTGCTTTTTTCTTGAACGCTTCAAACTCGCTCTGCGATGTTATAGTGCTGTCTGGTATAATTAAACTAAAAACAGTGTAGCAGGCAGCAGTTGCACTAAAGGTCGTTATTCATCGTTGTTTCATAAGTACACAACTGATACCCTGCCAGATAAATAAAAACGATACATTACGCTATTGACATACCCGTAAGCCAAAAAATCTGTTTTCTAGGAATGCAATGGCAAGTTAAAACCGCTTTTTATAGTCGTGTCACAAGCCTGACTAATCTTAACGTCAAAGATATTAGCTTATTTGTCAAGTGCAACGAAGTTGAGCTTGTTGGCGATTTTCTTACACAAAATCTTGCACGGATCACAAAAATTATTTGCATCTGCAGCACAACAACTTGGTCAATAGATTACACTTTTAGATCATAAATCAATTTATTGCAATAATTCAACTATAAACACTGGACTTTAAATTAGTTTGCACTTTCCCTAGCTGCAATTAAGCCAGGATCTAGCAACATACGCGCAACCAGAGGTTTTAAGTCACGCAAATAGGTGTAAAATAGCAAAAAGTCGTAAGTAGTATGTCTATTATGTAACAGTTTATTCCTAAAAACAGAAAACATCGCTTTAGCGCCCTTCCAAAAGTAAATTTGTGCTTCCATGCAGGTGATGAAATGAACCGATTTAACGTTTATAAAACTATTGCCTCTTCAATTGTGATCCATTTTAGTTCCAAAGTGCGCCTGAATTGGAAGCAGGGCAAACATGACGTAAGGATTTCAAAAACTTAAGAGGGAAAAAAAAGGCTATGCGCAAACATCCATAATGTTTTCTATTCATTTCCTGATAAAAAGAAACGCTACTTTTGATTTCAAAACCAGAATTGTATATGTAAAAACATCAGCATTTCATTGCTGTTCTCACAACTGCCAATTGAGTAAAGCCAAAGCAGCCGGTGGAACCGATTTTCTTAACCTCTGTAACAGATTTTTTAGCTCAGCGTGGGCCAAGCGATGATTTGTTACACGCCCAATCGAAGCTTTAAGCCAACGCCTCTCAAGTATTGCCTCCCTCTTTTATCGCTTTTCTGTCAGTTGTACGCGTCTATGCAATTCCTTTATTCCCAAAGAAACGCGACAGCCACACGAGCGACACAGAGCGTACTCGAGAACAATTTTTGTTGACGCAAAAAATAAAGTATAAATTAATCATAAAAGGCGTTAACTTGACTACGAAAACAATACTATACAGTATAAATATTTACCTAACTATTTGAACTGCTAAGGAACTAGACCCAAGCAGTAGAGACGTCGCAAATTCCTCCAAATTTTGTCAAAGGCTAGGAACAAATTTTCTGGTAACCAAAAAGTAGAAACTCTCATCGGCTTACTGGCAACTCAAACCAACAACTAACACAAGGCCAAAAACAAGTATAATTTCAACGGTCTGGAGGCAGCCTAAAGCTTAAGCAGGCTAGATAAGCGCCAAAATAAATTAATTCACTTGCCATTAATTACAGACCAAAGCAAGAGGCTTAGACTTCAAACCTCACGTGTAGCAGCATAATAAAAACGTGAACAATATTTAACAACCTCGACATTGCTGATGAGGGCCCTGCTATTGTAACAACTTAATTGTGCTTGACTTCTGATTATATTGCATTTTTCCTGGTAGCGCTTATGCCAAGATTAACAAACATGCGTGCAAGCACGGGCTTCAGGTCATACAAATAGTCTTACAGTTCCCCAAAAGTCATAAATAGTGGGCCTAATATTTAACAACTTATTTCTTACAATGCATATAAAACACTTTGGCGTCTTTTCGTAAATTTGAATTCGTGCATTTCACGCACTTCGTCAAATGAACGCATGAACGTTTGTAAAATCGTTGTCTGTTGCAGCTGTGAGCGAGTCGAATTTCAAAGCAAGACGTTTTCAGAGACTTGAGAAACTACGGAAAAAATATGGCAGCTTTACCCGGCTCCTGCAGAGCTCTTGTAATTGATTCCCTTTCTGAAAACGGCTTTTCTGATTTTGTAATAAGAATTGCCTATGCTAAAAACATCAATGATAATCCGACAAAGCCAGCGCATCTATCTTCACCAACATTTTTATCCCCGGCATCACTGAGGGAATCCTGCAAGCGGCACCGCCAGATCCCTTTGATATCAAATATAAAAATTCAGATTGTCACAAATTTTTTATTTGTTGAGTAGCACTCGAATTTACAAAATAAGCTTTAAGTCGTTAACAAATATTTACCAAATATTTAGAGAGATTACTGATCTATCTTTAAGTGGCAGTTTTGTTGCAGTGTTTGTATATACATTTGTAGCTCTCAATGAAGATGAAAGATTACTAAAGCCTTCGAGCAGATCGAGTATGTTCCGATTCGCTTATTCAGATTCGATATTCATTTCTTATTGTGACATCATTTAACTAAATTATGATTGATGACAATCAACTATATTGTAGTGGAAACAGGTAAAAATGCTTGCAAGAAACATATGTCATCATTCTAATAATAAAACTAAATTTTTAGCTTTTTCATCTAGAATACAGATACAAATTGGCAATGGTTGAAAAATGTGGAGTTTGCGATGATTCGTAACATGTTCCAAACAAAGAAAATGAAGCTAATGGCAAATGTGCGTTGGGAATAATTACAAGGTATGGACGGGTCTAGCGGTGGTCCAGCTACTACAGCCTCCGCTTTGCTGTCGCTAAATCTTGGTTCGGTTCTCTTGTCAAGACAGAAGAAAGACAAAAAGATGGCGTTCGCTGAACTCTTGCCAAGTGTTAATAATATGTGGCAATAAGAAAATATTATGTGGAAATAAAGTAATATGTGGAATGAAATATGAATCTTAATTTATTCAGTCATAATTAAAATATATTCTGGCCATGCAAGACCACTGTAATAAAAAAAAGAAAAAAATCTACGTGATATTGTATTAAGTTTAAGTTGAATTTTACAACAAGTTTTAATTGTGGAAAAATGTATAAATAACTATGTAGTTGATACAGAAACCATCAACAAGGAGGCATCATTGATGTGATTGTTGAGATTACTGCTGCACATTTCGGATATTTCAAATTTCTTTTGTGTTCATGGAAAAACGTCCACGAACTAGGCACACACGATTGTCTCAAGCAGTGACTTGGAATTATTTTTCTGAGTTGCAATGATATACAATTGCGTTCAATCAATCACTTTTCCAACATATTTTCGAAATGTAATGAATTTCAAATATCTTCTTTGGTATCAAAATCGAGAGAACAAATAGTATCTTCCAACTGATAACAATAGATAACAGTGTTCAATTGATACCAAGGGACTTCATCATCTGGAAGTTCAAATTCCTCAGCGTGAAACATGTAAACAATGTGTGTTGCAACAGAGACATAAAATTGATAAGAAATATTACTATAATTTGTCAATACTGTTTATCTGCATTCATGTTTTTTGTAATGTATACTTTAAATATTTTCTCTAATGCTTTAAAGAATACTTTGAATGTAATTTAAAGAATACTTACAAGTTAATACACCATTTAAATCTTAAGCAAGAGCACGCATAACATTTTGTTTTTATTATACGCTTTACTTACGGTAATAAATTTCCGCACAAAATTTTTCGATTTCATGGTTTTAAACATTGTTGTGAAACTTTAGACCATCAACTCTTCTTTTTCAGGTATCTAGAGAGGTGTCTCTGCAAGCGTTCATGTTGACATGGGTCTAGGTCAGCAGGAAAAGTTTTACGGCGGTTTGGATGTTTCCATGGGCTACAATGGTAAAGCCAGTACTACATCAACAACTGCCGCTACCATCACAAAGCCATCGTTTTATTCAGCACTACCACCAAACTAACTTTAGCAGCAACCACAACACCAACAACTACTACAACCAAAATATCTGAAGTTATTATTTTGTCCTGGTAAGTGAGGAAATCTGATACATGTGTCACCTACAGACAATGGATGTTTAAACAATACTGTTGAGGATTAATTTACAGAAATCCATTGACAAAACTTTATGACTACTGAGAATATTTCGAAAGCACAATGTGCTTGATAAGGTCACTCTCTAATATAATGATTTGTTGATTCTTAATCTTCTCTGCATGAAAGTGAATACCTACCCTTCAACCAGCAAATAGTAAACATCTATTAGCATTGTAGTCTCTGCTATATTTATAGGACTACTGCTGGCGCTACAATACACTGCGGTGCAATACATAGTATTTTAGTGATTTTTTATTTAATAGCTGATTTAAATTCTTTTATTTACAGAAGTGAAATGTAGTCAAGCTAAGCCCAGTCAACAGATATTCCGGGATTGCCTTCTGTTTTACGGGTGTTTGTTTCCACATTATTATTCTTTCATGTTCCAATGTCCTCAAGGAAGATTTGGTGATACCAAAACTGCGCAATGCTCATATGAGGAAGACGTAGATTGCTGTTTCAAGCAATAAATTGTATTCATTGTATTTAAAATGCGCTTTATTTTACAAATTTGAGCATATGACGAAATTGTACTATACTTTTTTGTTTAGTACAAAATTTTTTTTCCGATATGATTTTAGGATATTTTTATCTATATCGTAAGCTATGGTTTGTAATTTTTTTGCAAATTTTATGTTTCAGAAAACTACTTCAATTTTGCTGTTTTTTGTTTGCTATTATGAAAGTTTAGGATTGTATTTTGATAAATTTGTCAATAAAGTGTGTGCTGAAAAATGTACCCTCGATTTAAATTGCCAATGGAGTGAAAAATTGCAAAAAAATATTTCATTCAAGAATATTTTTTGTAAGATTTCCTGACGGACAACACCGGGTCAAGACACGTCTATAGCTTAATAAAACTGCCGAATTAAAATTAAAACAATTTTTTTAAACGAAACTACAATCTATCGGCTTGTGTTACACGAGAAAAACAACGTAATTGTCTGATTGCTACTTTTTGACCAGGCTATAACAAAATTTGTAAGAATGTGATAAATGTTCTGGATTCACCTTTTTTTTATTTTACATAAAACTGCTTTTCATCGTTTGAGAATATTGCATTTGCATGGAACAGCTTGATCTTAAAGTTTTCAGTTCATGAAAAATTTTTTGAAAGAAAATGAAGGAAGGAAATAGACGCTTGCAGAAAGAACTACTGTGATTAAACAAAAATTAACCAGCTTGTATTTGTCAAGCAAAGACTAAAGACTGATCAGAAGAGCAGACTAAATCGGAGACTTCAGGTGAAAAATTTATTTTCGCTAATAATCTTAATAACTGTAGATATAGCGTTAAAGGAAAGCTTTTAGTTGAAGTGCAAATTTTTGATATTGCTATAATTCTAAGCTTTTTCAAGAACCTGAAGAACATAAAAATTTCCTTTTCGAAAACATGAAAATTGCTCTGGTTTTTCTTCGTTGTAAATTCTTGCCGCGCTGCTGAAATAGGCGAATGACAAAACATTTCAAGTAACTCAAAGGTACTCCAAAAATTAGGCGAATTTATCTTTTAACTTTTGTTTAAGAACTCCATTTATTGGTATTTTAGTTTGCCAACCGTAATTTTACCAGAGTATGATGGTAGATAGTGAACTGCATCTGGCCCACACGTGGTGCAGTATTTAGGATCGTTTTGACCGCATTTGTTAAATCTTTTTTCGAAAACGAAGTATTTCGTTTTCTTTTTTGTTGAAACAAGGTTTGCTTTGGCTTGTAGGTTATATGATCGATGAGCGTCATATGCCACCAAGTTTGGCTAAGTGTAACGGCAAAGCATAATAAATACGACTTGGCAGTAATTTATAACAGTGATCGGTCATAGAAATAATTTGACATATTGAATAAGTTAAATACAGAATGGAGCACACCATTTTGTAATGTATGACAGAGCACAATATATGACAGTTGTAAAGCTGTCAAACCGATAAATATGATTTTTACATTTGTCAAAATGATAAATTACATTTTAGGACAGTTATAACATAGCAAAAAAACTTTTTGAAGTATTTATTTTTTGTTTTTAACTCCCCTGTAACTGTTCTAAAAAATTCAGGGGTGAATAAAAAAGAGGAAAGGAATACCTTTAGAAAAAACAATTTGCAAAAGCCTCTTCGTAAATTCCTGAAAACAGAACAACCAAATTGTTTGTAAACGTATTAATTGAACCATTTCCGGTTTACTCTAACACAATAGTTCTCAAACTTTTTATTTATTATTGAACCCATATTTAAATTAATACTTATCATAAGAAACTAATTTCTGCGATCTCATGTACCGCAATCAACACGAAGACCTTCTTTTTCAGAGCAATCGCTTTGTTGCGCCGATAGCGACAAACGAACACATTTTATGGCCAGCAAAGCAGAAAGATTTTTTTTGAAGATCGAATGCCTTTAGACATAATATCTTGGGATATATTCGCAAGATTGGCAGCTATGTTCGGATTTCATTGCAACATTCTTCACAAATGTAGCTTTACGGAATCCCCGACCTTACTTCGAGAATCACTGCTCTAAAAGAATTTAACTTATATGTTTGTTTGCTTTTGGAAAAGATTCAAATACAAATGAGTTACGTAGCTAGCTCAAAATCTTCACCTAAATAAGTAATTACCTTGTCTACAAAACCAGAATGAAACTCGAATAGCTATTTATAGTTCCATAATCAGGCTAAAACAAATGCATCATCTACTTTGAAACAGCTATATTTTTCTTTTCCTTTATTTTTTTTTGCTGCAAATAGCAAACAGTTTCAATTTTTTATACTTCAAGCTCCACTTCATAAAATTTTGTAAGTTTCGGTGGAGATTTAGATAATTCGCTTTAATTTTTTGTGCTTTTGTGATGATTTTTTCAATGGCATTACCATATAGCACAAAACACGTTTTCACAACGTAGCCTACAAAACAAAAATGTTTGACTACAATGGAAAAACTTTTTCATGATTAAAAATATTGATAAATCCATGTGAAAAGCTTTTGTTTTCAAGTCAATACTTATTCATGTATGAACACTTCAAATCAATGTCTATTTTTAAGTTAATAGAAAAACCTACCAGCAAGCAAAAATGTAGGCAGTCAACATATCTCAATTAGCTTTTAAATGGAGGTGAAGAAAGCAACCTGCCTTTCCCACCTAATTCAAACAAGCTTGAGGTTTATGTACGACTGCGTTTCGTGTTTCTCATGACAAATGCTGGTGGCTAAAATAAATGAATGATTGCACAGCCTTCTATAGCCTAAATACTTCTAAAAAGATCGTTGACACAATTGCCCAATCCAGCATTTAACTAGTTTTGAAAAAAGAAGTCAGATTTATGTTTCAAAAGTTAGCATTTACAAAGCTGTCAATTACTTTTGATTAATAGCATTTATACTAATTTTATTCAATCAATCAATCTCATAAAGAATGACAATGTCTTTGTACTCCTCTTAACAGATGACTAATCAAATAAAACCTTCAACTATTTGGAGACTTGGCTCAATGTAAACTATACTGTAAGATCAAAGGAGATTGCGTAAAAAGTTTGAAACAATTTTGAATGAAAAACAATTAAAATTGTTGTAACAACAACGGATAAGCAATATTTTTTTGGTGGGGGTCATTGTAAGATCAATATAAAAGCAAGCATTATGAAGTTAAGCCATCATTTCAAAGGAAAACAGATTAAAGATCGGAAGATCCAGTAGATGTATAACAATTGATTGAAGAACTGAATTGAATTGAAATCATGAAGCCACAACTGTTCTCAATATTGGCTATAGGTAGGGAACTCAATTTTTAGCAGTTTTTGGCTACAGTTAGATTTTGTTAAGCATAATTCTTGTTTCAGTATTTGCCTGTGCAATTGCTACTGCCAATGGTCATGGAAGACTACTGGAACCTCCGAGCAGATCGAGTATGTTTAGATTTGCTTACTCTGACTCAATGTTGGTCCCTTTCCGCAATGTAATTCAAGCAAATTATAATGACAATCAACTTTTCTGTGGAGGAAAACAGGTGAAGAAACAAACATGATCACAATACGATTGACATGAAATTGCAATGACAAGTATTTGTAGGTTCAAACTGACAACGGAGGAAAGTGTGGAGTGTGCGGAGATCCATATCACATTGCTGTTAGAGATAACGAAGCTGGGGGCAAATATGCTTTGGGAATCATTACAAGGTAAAGAAGTGCTTATGTCTTTTCTACTAGATCTAAATCAAATTGTTCTGAATTCTCTACAGAAACTATCAACAAGGTCAACTAATTGATGTGACTGTTGAGATAACTGCTGCGCATTTGGGATATTTTGAATTTCGTTTGTGTCCATGGAACAATATCTATGTCCCTGTCACTCATAATTGCCTTGACCAGTGAGTACAGAGTAATTAGAAGCTTAAAAGAGCTTTGAAAGGACTAGTAGTTTTTTATTTTTGATATATTATGATATATCTGCGGTACCTATTATATAAATCATAAGCAATCAAAGCTACACCTTTATTTTTAAAAATATATCTCGACGCTATATTCAGTAGGTTACACACCGTTCCCAATGAATTCTGATTAGTACAGTTTGTAGTCGACTGTTGACCAGTGGCTTTAAAATTAAATTTAAATGGGTTGGCCGATGTGCCTGCAAAATCCGCCACATAATTACGAGTGATACGATTCCGCAAAGTGTTGACAGAGCTTCCACTTCCGCCGTCCAGTTTAGGTTTCACAAATGTGAGTTTCCAGGTAATACTTAATTTCAATGCCTCTAAGCCAATTATCACTTATAAGCAGCACAGGGGAGGCGTAAAAGATTGAAACGGTGTTCAGTGTCTACTGTTAGCTAGCTATAAAGTTAATTGCTGGCCACTTTAATTATTTTTAATCTGATTTTACCGCTTGTAAGAGCAGACTCTGTGAATGCCTCTTCGATTAACTTTCAATATTTTTATTTCAGAAATCTTCTGCTGTTCGAAGATGGTGAAAGCAAATGGTATCTTCCAAAAGATTCAGAAGAAGGCAAAGGATTTCATAATATCAAAGTACGACTCCCGCAGTATGTCACTTGCGACCAGTGTGTGTTGCAGTGGAGATACAGAACTGGTAAGAACACGGCTGAATTTTGGTGTTTACATAGCACCGCATATGCTGAAAAACCAGAAAAGACAGTAACAACATTTTATTTAAAGTACTCCTTGCACCAAACGGACCCCTATAATAAGCCTTGGCTTTGTTATGAGCGCTTAAAAAAGGCTTTTTGGTTATTTGTTATGCATATAAAAATGACGAAAACTTATTCAGCTCCTCGAATGCGCAATGAACAGAAAGTTTACGAGATTGCAAACTGGTCATACAGTCTACGAATCAGCAGTCACCCGCGCATTTTATTTACAATGGATGCAAGCCATAGCTTACATTTGCAACATAAGCTTTTTTTGTAGATAAAGGCTGGCCTTAAACCTTACTGAGTGCAATGCAACGCTTAAAACAATTATCTCGAAGGCTTTTCTTCGCATCTGGCTACCAGAAATGAAACCTTGAAACAAAGCACAATTTTTATTTACAAAATGATGTTTTCAAAATAGTTTTTAACAATTTTTTATTTAGGTAATTCTTGGGGGACTGAAAATGGTGTATCAGGTATGGGAATGGGTCAACAGGAAGAGTTTTACGGCTGTTCTGACATATCTATATCTGCTGCTAGTCAGCATAACGATACAATTGTTTCACCTTCAAAATCTTCAACAACCACAACCACAACTACTAGCTCTTCTACAACAACCACAACACTCTCTACAACATCAACACCAGCTACACTATCAACTACAACATCCGAAGAATCTCAATCTTCCACGGAAACTTCTAAAGTTGAAATGTATCCTGGTAATTACTTTTGCTTGTGTGATTACAAAAGTGATTTCTTTTGAAAAAAGTTGCAGTGCAAATTCTTTTCTAAGCAATATTTCAGTCACTACTACCTATAAATTAATTATTTATTAAATATTAAATTGAAATTTACAACCTATTATTACTGTATGTTTTTAAGCTGGTTGCCTTTGTCGGTGTCGCGCGCAGGGCCTCCATTAATAAAGATGGCACCGGTAATGAGAATATCGGTGAATACGGCTGCGCTGGCTTTACTGATCAATCGCGCCAGGTTTCATGTCTGTAAGCCATGTAATTTTGGAAATTAAAGTGCTCGTACATGCGTTGAGACGCACGTACAGAAAGAACTCTACTTTGTATCTTAGAGTAGTCGCCTCTACCAGCATCGCCCAGCAGAGCTACCAGTCACTTATGTCGGGCTAGAGAGATCGCTTTTCCGAAATCAGTAACGAAAAGTTGGAGCATCACCCTTTTGGCTTTAATCCCAATCATCATACTTCAAATTGTGACTGGTCTTACCCACAAACTCTCTGTCATTTTTCAAATTTTATCCGTTCCTTCCAATGAACATAGGGGAGCAAAATCAAAGCCGGTGGTGAGCGCCGAAGTGGTGTTTGTTTTGCGATTACAGAAATAAGTTACTTGGTGGTGGGGTCTTTTCATGAGTTGGGTGCAAGCACTTTTTTAATGGTATTTGCAATCTAAAGCCTTTAAGCTGCTATGATTTAATACAGTAGTGTAAGCCTACTGATTATTTTTTGTGTTGATTTCCCCAAAACTTGGATTTCTTAAACTAAGATTAAAACACCGACCTCCCCACTTATAAATTAAAACCGTATTTACTTACAAACAACAAATGATTTTATGAACTTTCGTGCATTCATTTGATCGAGCGCATAGGGACAAAAATTCAAAGTTGCAAAAGGACGCTGTTGAGGTATAAAGTAATAGGCCTACTAAAGGAAAATATTTTGTAATTGTTGGTCTGGTTATTATATCGAAAGCCTGCGGCTGTGCGTATGTTTCTTGCTCCTGGCATAAATGTCCCCAGGGAAGAGCAAAGTGACCTGGAGCTCAGCTTTCATCATTTACAGATCAGTCATTAGAATAGGTATGGCTGTGGCTTAAGTGCATACACCACCAATCAACTTTTTTGTGTATTAAAAACAAAGACAATTTTTTTATATATTCTGTATAATTTCGCATTAAAACTCGACACTTTGTTCCACTTGGCTATATGCGATAAAAGTGTCTTAGGGCTTATGAGGACTCAAGCGCGCGGCATGATTGTACTAGCAACTAAGAATATTCTAGTGTGGAATCCACCTACAATTCAATTGTGATAATTTCCGTACTTGCCATTGCATTATTGAAAAACCGAATTTATACCAGTATGTTAGTGCTGCAATATATCATTCTACTTCAACAGGCAACATGTCAGTAAAAGACTTTTCTTTTTACGTATGATTTTAACATGGCAGTGGATATTATATGCAGCTGCTGTCTGCTGCTGTTTTCGCTAAAGTGGTATCAGGCAGTATTATGACGAAACAGCGCTTTTCTGAAGCTTTCAAAAAAAGGAAGCTTAAAAAAACGCTTAAATGCTTAATCGCTTATTACGCCTTTGACAAAGCTTATATTGTTGGAGAATTACTTTAATCGCAAACTTCTTACCCCGAGGTGGTTATCGATCGTGCTAAGTTTTATGTTTTATACTTGTACGCCCAGTAATTCGAAAGGAGTTAAAACGCCCACTGATACATCACGCACACACACACACAAAATTACACTTTATGGTATGGGTCATAATTATTTTCTTGCAAGATACATTTATTTGTGGCAAAAATTTTAAAACGTATGGTCCGCTTACAGTGCAATATTTCTTTTAAATTCATTTAAAAACGAAAAGTTAATTTTCTTTGAGACAATAACACATTTTCGAGAACAGAAACTAACTTTAGTGGAATGTCTCTTAAAAAGATTACGTTTTCACCTGGACAGCTTAACTTTTGTGTTCCATTGTCAGCGCCCAAACAGATTCTAGCCTGAGGTGAAATATGTTTGGAAGATCAGGCATCACCTTTCTTGATCTCTAGCGGTGCTCCAAAATGCTTCTGAGGGGTTGAGTTTGGATTAAAAATTGTTTCAATAAAATGATGTGCAACGTTACAAGTGTTATACTAAAAATTCAAAACATGCAGTCAACAATGAAAAAGCAGCTTAATTAACTCATCACTTATTTTTATAGATATTGACTGTGCAACTCATGCTCTTGGTCTTCCAATATTCAGGGACTGCCATTCATTTTACATTTGTTCAAATTCAAAAGATGGTCCTTTTGTCTTTGCATGTCCAGATGGTACATTTTGTGATCCTAAAAGTGGTTATTGTCTGTACGAAAACCAAGTTCCCAATTGTATTCAACCTTAAATTTCATTGGACAAATGGTCGTTCCTCAACTCAAATTATCTTGGAATTTAGAGCTTGTTTCTCTGTAAATAAAAGCTTATTTGTAAAAAAAAAATTTTCAATGCAATTTTGCCTCAGCTTATCTGCATACAGCTGAGGCTTTGATTACAGTGTGTTATTCAATTATTTCACAATAATAATAGCACTAAGTGGCTGAAGATTTTAACACAATTATTTGTTTTTCACCATATATTTTCTGAAACAAAGCATTGTTCAGTAAGGCGTTTTTTCGGCTTTTTTGCAACAGAAATATATCAACAGTTTGTGTATATATTAAAGGTGACTGCACAGAATGTCCATCAAAACTGGATTGCAATAAAGCGCTTTAGTATCACTAGGCAAAGAAGCTGACACTATTTTATGGCGTGACATATTTCGGACAACTGCCCTGAAATTAGGCAGATGTGAGGAAGAATAGCCTTTAGAGAAAACCGCTGAATTTCAAAAGAAAGTTGAAACATTTCTTTGGAGAACATCCGGAAACCGGAGAGAGTATAGGATGAAGTGAAGACCTTTAGAGAAGGTCAGGACTGAGAACTCGATCGATTTTTATTTGAGTTTTATTTCGAGTTTGGCAAAAAAATTACCAATATAAAAAAAAGTTTAACGTGTACACAGGCTGCGATAACATAGATTACACTTTCGATAACGGTGGTCTTTCTCCAAAACATACCAAGAAAATCAGATTGCTTTCTAATATTTTTCATAATAACAACCGATAGATTTGTTTTCGAGTTTGACTTTATCGATTTTATTATTCTAGTTTAATTTTGAGTTTGAGTGCGACAAAATTACGGAGTTCTTTCGAGTTTTTTACCTCAGTTCTGGTGAAAGACAGCCCTAAAATTGACCAAATAAGGTGAAAGCTATATTTTGATTTCCTACGAATTTTGTGGCGTCACTTTTTAAGGTTTTCCCTGGTGTTACGACCTCTAGTAACGTGAGGAAGAGGGCCACAAGTAATTTACACATCTTTACAGGTACATGATAGCAAACATCTTTTATCAAAACAATTGATATTTTTTTCGCTTTTATGGCGGAATTAAAAGAAAGGTCAAAAATCTTTATACTGCTTTATCATGACTAATTTGTAGTTAGTTTTAATTGAAAAGAGTAATAAACCAAAGTTACTTGTCACGTAGAGTTTGACCGGGTCAACACACTTCGCCTACTGGTGCTTGGTGAACAAATTAATATTCAGAAGATGCTACAATGAGCGTCTTCTCAACTTTTTTATCAAGATTTATTTGACTAAATAGACAGTGCAGCCCAAGAGCATTTTTTTATAGTTTCATCAGGGGCAGAGGCTAATCTAAGTGACTTCAACAGTCTTTACCTCCCGAAGTTTATGCACCACGGTTAATTACAGGGTGTTCGTAAATAATCGCTACAGTTTCAAAAATTTAACAAAGTTTTGAAATATTTTTACTTCGCTTGTTTCATAGTAAAGGGAAATGCTTCCAGATTTTTCTCACTTGACCGGCACTTTTTGAAATAATCAAGTTTAAAATTATATTCTATTTAGTGGTTTGACCCAAACAGAATCTTTTGAATTTAGCAGCGAGAAGTGGAGTTTATGAAAATGAGCACTCCCTAGGAAAAAAACCAGTGCGTTTCCTGGTTTATAGAGACGAAGTCAGACATCCAATTTCAGCGAAACATTGAATTCAACTATTGAAGAAAGCCACCTGCGAAGTCTCCCATTCGATCAAGGCACAAAAAGTTAATGGAGACTGGTAGTGTGCCACAAAGAAATGGAGCTTGCTGATCTCAAATACGAGAGGAACAAATAAAACCGGCGCGATGGTGCAGTGGTTAGAGCGTCCACATTGTAGTCGGTAAACCTGGGCTTCATTCCTAAGTCGAGTCATACCAAAAGACTTTAAAAAATGGTATTCACAGCTTCCCTGCTTGGCGCTCAGCATAAAAAAGGGATAGTGTGGAGAACAAGCCGGCAAGCTTGCTTGTTGTGTCCTTGGGCAAGGCACTTAACGGGATGCCTCCACCTTTATGTGGCAGACAGGTGGCCCTCCCGTACTTCACCGGATTACAATTGTGAAGTTGCTAACCCAGCATGTCAGACGACTCTTGGAGACCCACCAGTGGCTGTCCACCTTGTTGGTGGTGGGGCTACCAGTCACTCAAGACTGCTTCGAAATGGGCTGCCATCTTTCCTCTAGCCAAATATCAATTAGGTTGACGGCATGAACCTAAATTACCTTTCATGCTGTACCTCCATCCCAAGGAAGAGGAGTAGTAAACACAAACAAACAAACAAAGGAAGAAATTGAATTTGAGCGTGTGGCATAAACTAGAAGCTTTGGAATATTCATTCGCAGGACTTCTACGCAGTTTCAAAGATCACACTCTGCTATTCATTAAGTTTTGCCTTAAAGTTAGCCACTTTATGCTCATAAAAAGTGAAATTATTACAGGCCCTTAAACCAGAAGATAAGCCGTGAAGAAAAGAGTTTGCAGTGAGCGTGCTGAACAGACTACATTTAGATACAAAGTTTTGAAACATGTTTGATTCATCGGATGGCGCACAAGTAGAGGTGCTCCACCGGTATTACACCTAAAAAGACTTGAAGTGTTTCCCGTTGCTGTAAAACAAACCGAATAAAAATACCTCTAACAAGAAAAGTTTTGAAATCATAACGAAAATTTGTGGAAACCCTGTATTTTCGTAGTGTTATTTGATTTAACCGTAACCTAGAGCCTACTTCCTGCTTAATCAGCCTTACCGGAGAAATTTAAAATTATGTAAAAGTGGCAGCCAATGCACTGCATGCCGATTACAATGTAAGATCAAAAGAGAAGTACATCCAACTGTCTACAAAGAATTATATTACATTGAGTTGCACACGCAAATATTGAATATTTAACTCGCAATAAAGTTGTAGAAGCGTGAAGAAAAAATGTAATTCGAAATATATTTGTTTGTTTGATTAAGATAATCTCAACTACGAGTACATTAGTTGATCTCGCATGACTTTGCCTGGTTACAACAAATTTTCAAGTAAATGCAGGCACAATTTTAGTCTAATAAGAATCAAATTGACCTTTTCCGATGCAAAATAAAAGTGCCAAAAACTGCATTACCGGTAACTGCTTTTTGTTTCCATCACGGCGCTAGTGTTATTGTTGTTAAAAAACGTTATGCCATTTTCCCTCTTTAGTTGCTAATTAAATGAACAATGATTAATTGATGCGAAGTATCGAAAGATCACGACTTCGTTTCTTGCAGGTCTAGGAGCTGGATTGTGCTCTTGGCAGAGGAAAAAAGCCGCCATAAAATTTCGTCCAGCGGATGGGGCAACTTTAGGGATCCAGCACTCAGAGTGGTGAGGATTTTTATCATTGCAAAGCAATTCCATCAAAATATGCTCCAACAGACCGGCAATCTCAATTATATACTCACAAGGGGACACGCACGTTATAGTTACGCGACTGACATTTAAAAAAATTTCTTTAACCTAGTTTCTTTTGCGTAGTAGCCTGCAGTAAGCTCTTTCAAACTGAGCTCTTTTTCATTCTTTTACTAAAAAACAGGACCTGCGGAAGATATCTTCCAGCTATTAAATTACAAGCAAACTTATAACGATCAACAAAATATTTATTACGCTTTTATACGTCTCACAGTACAAAGACACATAAAAAAAATATACGGCATGAGGAGAGAAAACGCTAAAAAGTTTCCACTTTAAAAAATAAAATAATATGACATAACCTCAAAGATTATAAACGGTATATAAAATTGCATAATATTCAAAGGTAAGAAGCCAACCAAAAAAAAATTTGTTGGTACAAGCAGGTATGCGCACTGCATAAAAAAGTATTTACGTTAAAAGTATTATATTTTTTACTCTCGAAAAAAAACAACAAGCAAACTGATCCCAAGGAAAAGATATGCGGACGAGCATGGCTTTCCACTTCCGTTGCCTCCTACAAAAATAAATTGTACTTGGAAGTAGTCAAAACTTCAAAAGTTTACACTTTAAATCGATAGTGATAAAATATTGACAAACGTTGAAAGAAAATACTTGCAATATTCAAAGTCTAAAAGACTCAAACATTGTCTTCAGGCAGCAGCGATGTTAAATATATGAACAGTTCTCTACAATGATCTAGAAATGTGGGTAATGCGTCAGAACCTTAAAAAGCTATTTTGGAAATTGATTACTCCTTAATTGAGTTTTACTTTACGCTTCCTCAAGAATACGTGAGCAGACCCTTTTACAACGGTTTTGACTTTTTCGGCTGCTGGAAAAAACATTGCTTATAGATAAGGGTCAACTATCTGAAACTGATTTCTAAAGATGCCATTGGATTTGACTCCAATGTCTCATAAAAAACAGCTTTAATAGGCAAGAAATAGCATCCTATAGCTTACCACCATTATCGAGAGTTTCCATGTTATCAGCTGCTGAAACACGTTCTAATTTGTTGTCAGTCTTGTATGCAACTGCGAACTCTGATGTTGATTCGTTAGCTTTTGTAATTTCGTTGACGGACAGAACTTTGTGATGAGCATTAGCACTTAAGCTCTTCTTGAATGGAACGATGGACACGTCTGAACAGCCATAAAACTCTTCCTGCTGGCCCAAACCTAAGCCTGCCTCTCCGTTCTCATAGCCCCATGAGTTACCTGCAAAACCAATGCTCGACGTTATGATGTTTTAAAAATAAGTAGATAGCTTGATCTTAACTTTAGTGACACATGCAATCACGTTATCTGCAAATGCAAATAAAAGCTACCCGCGGTGGGTTCCTGCTGGTGACAAACTAACTACTCTATCGCTAACGCTAGTCAGCAAAAATTTTATTGGCGCTACCGCTATCCGCTAAACACTGTCAATTCTAGCGCTATAAACGCTTACGTTAGCCCCTTCCAAACACTAACGACCGCTAATTCAACAAAAGCAGTGATGGCAAGTTTGCATGTCACTCGAAATGTTGTCACGCAAAGTAAAGCCAGCTGAGAAAATACCAGCATACCAGCAGATAACACCAGTAAAAGCAGTGGCTGTCACAAAGACTCCACAAAAACAAGTATTTATTGAAACACCGTTATCTAAAAACAAACGACTATCTCAAAATGTTCTCGCTGAGCCTCGACAGTTTTTGCTTCAGCAGATTCTTCCCCTATAAATAGGCGTTATTCCATTGCAGCAGTATAAAGCTATGGCGGTTTTGTATTTCACAAGCAACATCCAAAATGCCATATAGGTGAGTAACGTAACATTTACTTTGCGCTAGAACCTGTGTCCCCCTTTTAAAAAGTCGTCCGCTATCTTTTTGCTGCTGCTGTATTTTTAAAATTTTTCCGCAAACGCTCTTTTAAAAAATTTGTCGTCGATAGTTGCGCTCTCGCAGTTAGTAATTTTTGGAATGTTCTGCACTTTTGAAGTAATGGTATTTTTACTTTGAAAACGGCGGACTTTACCCTAACGGCAGCAACTATTGAAAAAAATTAGCGTAGCCTCCACTAGTGTTAATGTACAAAAAAAGTGACGCTCGCTTCTGTTTCCGCTGGTTTATGACAACAGTAGCGGCGCTAAAGCAACACTACCAGCGCTAACACCAACCGCTATATTTAGTGCCGCCAGTGCCCATCATTGAAGGCTACTACACATAAATTTTAACATTGAATATAGCCTTACCAGTTCTGTATCTCCATTGCAGCACACACTGTTCACATGTTACATGCTGAGGAAGTAGAACCTTAAGATGATGAAGTCCTCTGGCAACATTATTGTCGGTTGGAAGATACCATTTGGTCTCCCCATCTTCGTATGACAAAAGATTTCTAAGATTGAGTAAACTTAAGTCGCAGTTATCATAACAATCTTCTTACAAAACTATTTTTTGAAGAAGAAGCAGTAGCGTACATAAGGTATTAAAACATTTTCGTTGGTGACTACTTACTGGTCGAGACATTCATGGGTGATTGGTTCGTGGACGTTGTTCCATGGACACAAACGAAATTCAAAATATCCCAAATGTGCAGCAGTAATCTCAACAGTCACATCAACGATGTCTCCTTGTTGATAATTCCTATATAAACCAGTTGTTGATACATTTTCACACCAATGAAACATGTTGCAAATCATAACTTGAACTCATCTGTACCTTGTAATAATTCCCAGTGCATATTTGCCGCCAGCTTCATTTTCTTTCACTTTAGCATTGTACGGGTCACCACAAACTCCACATTTTCCACCATTACTAGTTTGAACCTAAAGATGTATTACTGGTTTGTTTCAAAGTTTATACAACTTAACAACAGCTTTTTAATATATGTGTTACTTACTCCTTTTCCACCACAATAAAGTTGATTGTCGTTGTAATTTGGTTGAATAATGTCGCGATAAGGAATCAGCATCGCATCAGAATAAGCGAATCTGAACATACTCGATCTGCTCGGAGGCTCCAGTAATCTTCCATGTCCATTTACAAATACAGCAAGGCTAAACACTAAAATAATAGAATTTTGATTTAAAACACAATTATTGTAATGTTGTTATCAAATGGGCGAGTAAGCATTAGTTAATTGTGTACGTCACTGAAAATGACTGCCAATGATATCATCAGTTTTATAAATTTTGACTAGTATCGATTTCTACAGAAGCAAAAGTAAGAAAAACATAGAATCCCAAAGGGAATTACCAGACCAATTTACCCATCTGCTTAACACCACTATTGCTATTTTGCGAGCTTTTAATGATCACATACAAAACAGATCTCCAATATCACTTTACTAAAAACATAGAGAAAGCTGTCTTACCAGTAAAGGTAACGGACCAGATTTTCATTTCCATCGTTTATTGTTCTTTCTTTTGTTTTCAAATAAAAATCGTTTGTTGCAAGTTGAGATTTTCACATAGACAAGTTGTCAAATGTCTGTGACAAAATGGAGTGTTCTACTCATTTTATAGAATTTTTGGCGTCGCGAGAAAGTGTCCCATGAGGCTGTTTTTGTTTGCTGACCTGGTTCGTGACGTTGCTGTAGGCATTCTTTTGTTTGACCAGTTTATAGCTTGGCGTACACGTGGTAAAAGTTTCTCCTAACTATTGTTGCCAAATATTTGAGTGAAACAAACAATTAATTGTATAGCTATTAAAGTCCATGTCTGAGGGAATTGAATTAACTTTTACCGTCTACGCACTTTTACCACAACTTGCTTCTCCTACGTCACACATGTCTTGTTACAAAATTAATAACGCAAAGTGTTTGGTTACTATGCCATCATAACATCAATTTTTTTCACCAAAAGACAGAAATTGTTGTTTTGAAAGAAGTTGAAACTACACAATCTCAAAGCTCTCCCCACATTTTATCTTTTTTTGGAATGTAAGAAAATTTAAAGCAGTGGTTGCCAACATCGTAAACAATTTTTTTGCTAGTTTTCAAGTTTCTCTCTTGTTGCTCAGGTCTATGACAAGGATCACCAACGTTTTTGTTACGAAGAGCTATTTTAAAGGTTTTGATTAGTGCAAAAGACTACCAGTTTGACGAAACACTTTTAATTTCACAAAGTTTCACGATATACCCTTAATTTTACATTATTATTAATAGTATCCTGAGTTCGTTTCCGATTGGTGCTATCTTTAAACAGGCCTGTTGACGGCCGATGGTGTCCGCAGGCAACATGCTGGTAACCCCTAAAAAGTAGTGCAAAGTAATCGTACGCTAAGACGAATAAAGATAGAAGATACTAATTTCGCTGAAATTTCAATTTACCTGAGCTAACAAAAAGAGCTCGAATTTTGATTTTGTTTTTTGTTATACGAAAATTATTATGTTTTATGTGACATGTTTTTCCTAATTTAGATTTTTAACAAAGAAGTAAGGGTTAAACTACACGCCAACATGATGCGGAAATTAAGTTTTTCTGTTAAAACTGTGAGTTTCTACTGTATAAAAGATAAATTTTTGCTCAAGCAGTAAAAAAGTAGTCTACTGTTCCCGTTAAAAGAAAGTTCGCAGTCGATAACCAAAGCTTCCATTGACCTGGAACCAAAAATAGGGGCAAGTAGGAAAAGAGTTTTTCAAGTACTTTTTGAAAGGTCCATCAGAGCTTTAGCAAAGCTGGGCGTTTATGGAGGTATACAGAGTTAAAGACTTTTTTAAAGACCTCATTATAATTTTCCAAGAAAATCTTGACAACCAGACCAACAGGAAAGCTTGATTCCAATTATAAATTTTAGTTTAGAATAAGATGACAGAAGTTTAGGCCAACTTCAAAAATTGTTGCATGTTGGCAAAAATAAGACAAATCAAAGACGTAAGTCAAAATAAAAGACCCTTCTTAAGAGTAAGGACAATATGATTTTCTAAGACGTAGTCTTTCAAAATAAGGGCAAATCTGAGAAATATCAGAGCAGGCAATAAGGATAGCAAGGAAGCCTTGCACATAACATCAAGCATAACAATATCATGTCTAAGAGATGATAAAAACCTGTCTAAAAAGTAGTTTGTTCATTTTTCCCGGTTTTCTTCACAGAAAACAAAATTGTTACAGAATGGAGGTATTACATTAAATAATGCTGTGTATAGTTCGTCATGCTAACAAAATGTTAGTGACAAAAAATTCTTTGCCAATGACATCACAAGAACTAGATGTTGTGTATAAGTGAGATGGGCTAAAAGGTAAGCAGCTCCTTTTAGATTTGAGTGTTTTAAAATTTCTATTAAATTTAAAATTTTTTCTTTTAACGGCTGAAGAAAAAGCATTAAACGGAAATTTGTGGAGCGTTAGAAAGTTTGCCCAGCTTCCACTTCAAAATTCATTTCAGACACCCCCTTCACCATAATTCAAAATACGTCAAGGATGAAAACATAATTTCTGATATAAAACATCGCATTGACGTATCAAGTCTTTCATTTACGCAAATGCTAGATTAAACATCATGGATCAGCCAGCGAGCTTGATGTGTACAAACAATCAAATCTGAATAAAAGTACACACAATAATGCAAAGCAAACTTCACATGTACAGTCGGCTACTTTGGTAGCTACTTTATCGCTTTACAACAAGCTGTGGAGAATTTTTTCTCAAGACAACAAAAACTGCAAATTAGTGGATCAAATAAATGGCTTCACATCACACACTAGGCAACAAATATAAACGCAATAACATTCTCCTAAACTTTTTATTCCAAACTATACAGTTATAGCACCAAATCATTATTTGAAAGTGAACAAACAGAAAAAACACAGTATTTAAAAATGCAAAGACTATTTTGTTTTACACAGTTGCAAGAATATGAATTTTTAAGAACTATTGTCAATGACAATTGGGAAGTACGCCTAAGTAATAAAATTTGTTGCTTTTTTAACTGTAAATCTAATCATACTGCTATTAACCTGCAAAAGGTTTCCTAAAATTAAGTGAATTATTTTTTATTTTACAGTATTCCTTCGACTTTTTTCTGTTGCAAATGGACATGGGAGATTACTGAGCCTCCGAGCAGATCTAATGATGTTCAGATTCGCTTATTCTGATCCGATACTCGTTCCTTATCGCAATATTGTTCAATCAAATTATGACGGCAATGAGCTATATTTTGCTTTTGTCACCAGGCATCCTTTAACTTCTCAATATAGCTCTTCTGGTGTAATTGAAAGTTAAAATGATCTTTATTTAGATTTAAAATCTACATAAAATTCACAAAAACTCAACGTTTCGAAAAACTAAAATCTGTTTTTCTTCGTCAGGAGTGACTAAAGTTCAAACACAGACAACGGTTACATAGTAATCAACAGGACGAAAAGAAGAAAAATAAAAATTATGGCAATAAACAAGTGCAGCAGCGACAACTGGCGGTCAAAAATTTATAAATTTGTACAATCCGGGATAAAAGCTGTTAATTTTATCGTTAAAAGAAAAATCAGTTTTGTGTATGTAAAATGATTCTAAAAAACGTCCTTTCTTATAATCACTTTCAGTAGCTAAAATTTCAGAGCTTTCCCAATCAATCCGGTGTCCATTTAAGCAAACGTGTTTCACTAGAGCAGATTTCTTTTTTAATTCCTCATTTGTTAGTTGGGCAATTATATCAGGCTTGACGTCCCTTTGATGTTCTTTGCGTCGTGTTTTAAATGATCGACCAATCTCACCAATATATACACCTGTACAATCTAAACATGGAATTTTGTGTACAACACCGCGTTGATCAAATTTGTTGATTTTATCTTTTAAACTTGGCAGCATGTTTCCCACAGTGCGTAATGGTTTTGTTGCCACTTTGATTTGATGGTTTTTCAAAAGACGTTTCAATCTTTTAGTTATTCCTGGTATAAATGGCAAAATAACTAATCCAAGAAGAAGAAAGACATATTGGATTAGTTATTTTGCCATTTATACCAGGAATAACTAAAAGATTGAAACGTCTTTTGAAAAACCATCAAATCAAAGTGGCAACAAAACCATTACGCACTGTGGGAAACATGCTGCCAAGTTTAAAAGATAAAATCAACAAATTTGATCAACGCGGTGTTGTATACAAAATTCCATGTTTAGATTGTACAGGTGTATATATTGGTGAGATTGGTCGATCATTTAAAACACGACGCAAAGAACATCAAAGGGACGTCAAACCTGATATAATTGCCCAACTAACAAATGAGGAATTAAAAAAGAAATCTGCTCTAGTGAAACACGTTTGCTTAAATGGACACCGGATTGATTGGGAAAGCTCTGAAATTTTAGCTACTGAAAGTGATTATAAGAAAGGACGTTTTTTAGAATCATTTTACATACACAAAACTGATTTTTCTTTTAACGATAAAATTAACAGCTTTTATCCCGGATTGTACAAATTTATAAATTTTTGACCGCCAGTTGTCGCTGCTGCACTTGTTTATTGCCATAATTTTTATTTTTCTTCTTTTCGTCCTGTTGATTACTATGTAACCGTTGTCTGTGTTTGAACTTTAGTCACTCCTGACGAAGAAAAACAGATTTTAGTTTTTCGAAACGTTGAGTTTTTGTGAATTTTATGTAGATTTTAAATCTAAATAAAGATCATTTTAACTTTCAATTACACCAGAAGAGCTATATTAAAAAGTTAATGAGCTATATTGCGGTGAAAAACAAGTGAGAATGATTGCAAGAATTACTGTCACTACAAAAATGAAATAAAGTGCCTATTTTCATTTAGTTGACAGGCTCAAATCGACAATGGTGGAAAATGTGGAGTTTGAGGTGATTCGTATCATGTTCCTAACAAAGAAAATGAAGCTGGCGGCAAATATGCACTGGGAATTATTACAAGGTACAGGTGAGCTCAAGTTATGATTTGCAACATGTTTCATTAGTATGAAAATGTATAAACAACTGGTGTCAACAAGAATGCATCATTGATGTGACTGCTAAGATTACTGCTGCACATTTGGGATATTTTGAGTTTCGTTTGTGTCCATGGAACAACGTCCACGAACCAATCACTCATGAATAACTCAGCCAGCAAGTTACAACGCTAAAAGAATAGGCGATTTGAAAATAGATTTGCCCTTTAATATATTTAAATTCAAACGAAATGGTATTAAACGGTTTGTACAATCATACTATTTTAGAAACCTTCTTTCGTGCGAAGATGGGGAGGCCAAATGGTATCTTCTACTGATAACAATGTTGCTAAGGGATTTCATCATTTCAAAGTTCAACTTCCTCAGCATGTAACACGTGAACTGTACGTGCTACAATGGAGATACAGAATTGGTGAAACATGATTTTGTTTCGGTAAATAATTGCTTAGAGCTCTCGGTATTTAAAAGCAGAAATGAATAGAACTTGGAAAAACGTTTGAACTTGCTTTGAAGCCAATAGTAAAGATCTATGAGGACTATGCTGATATCTTTGTCAGAAATAAAAGAATATAAACTAATCTTGCTCTAAGACTCAGTAAGGCATATCGCTTTTTAAAACGTAGTACAGTAAGTATCTATTTAATAAGAAATACAGCTGAGTTGATTTTAACATATCTTTTCCAGATAATTCGTGCGGTATCTCTTAAAATGGTAATGCTGGCATGGGTCTTGGTCAACAAGAAGAGCTTTACGGCTGTCCGGATGTTTCCATTGGTAACAATGATGAAGTTAGCGCAACATCATCAACTGATTTTACCACAACAACCAGCACCACCGAAAGAACATCAGCAATCACCACAACACCACCAACATCCACAATCGAAGAATCAGGAGTTATTTTGTATCCTGGTAAATTTTTGTGTTTTAAACCTCAAGCTATCGATTTAGTCTAAGCGATATGCATGTTTTCGAGTCACAGAAATTGGGACTGAAAGCTCATTTTCACACGATTATCTCTCAAGCGCAATGGTAGTTTGATTTTTGCTTTTTTTATTATGAAAAATATGGCCATTGCTCTATAATGTGAGAGGGCTCTTAACAAAAGCTAAAGAAGCAACGTATACTCTAGCTCACAATTGTAGACAGCCAATACCAATAAATGGAAGTTTTGTAGTCATATTTAAAGTTTCTCTGCTCTATTCAATTCTTTTGTAGGCCATTATAATACCCTTCATTTTTACGATTTTTATATGTTAATTCTTTTATTTCCAGAAGTGGATTGTAGTCAAGTTAAATCCGGTCAACCGATATTTCGTGATTGTCATTTGTTTTACGTATGCTCGTCTCCACATTATGATCCTTTCATATTCGGATGTCCTCAATGAACATTTTGTGACCCCAAAACTGGATAATGCACGTAGGAGGAGGAAGTAGATTATTGCAGCAAGCAATAGACTATTTTTTTAAATGTATTTTTTACCTATTTTTGTTGACATGTGCACTACGAAAGTAGTAGAGATATGACAAAAACAATCATCTTGAAATCAAATAACTCTACTATGTGCGAGTATAACGTATTAAAATACAGTAATTTTTGAGAAAGGTTAACTTTTCCTTAATGATTTATCATTTCATTATTAAGTAAAAGCTTACAGAGTAGTAACTTTACAAATTAGCTTATACTCTGATGAACTAGTTTTTTTTATTTGTGTTGACAAATGGTAGCTTTATTTTTACGATATGTTGTTAACTATTTTCTGCCAAAAGTTTTTGATTTGATGTTCGGCACAAGGATATACATTTTACAAGTTGTGTGTTTTGCACACTGTTTTTGTGATCAAAAAATAATTCCATAAAATTTTTTGTATAGACCTGTACTGCTTGTTCTGTTTATTGTTATTTTTTAACAATAAAATTGGGTTTTTAAAATATAATTTTGGTTTATTTTACTTTTTTATACTACCTTTTTTTGTACAAAAAAATTCTGTTATCCACAAAATTTGTTTTTTCACAAACGTTGTTTTATTTAAACTACACAAATTCACAAAAAACACTTTTGCAGAACAATGAACAAATGGCGCAAAATTTAAAAAAGCTCAGAAAAGTACTTGTAACCGTTTTTATAATGAGGAAAAATATCGCAATGCAAAAAGTCAGCTCTGAAAACAGTGCATAATTGAAAAAACATCACAGTGGTGAGCTTCAAACTCCTTTTCAGTCCATTATGATGACAACAAAATGATTACAAATACGATCAAAGAACATTAAATTCCATAGCGGGTTTTTTCCAATTATTTCGTGAAATTTTGATACTTTGTTAATGATAAGAGTACACAGCCGCAGTTGGTTTTCAATTTAAAGCTGATCGCTAATCAGTCCAAATAAAATATCAAATGGCTGGGCTAGTTTTTCGGCCATGTGATTTTTGCAAAAATGTAATTTTCAAAACACAAAAAACTACTATAAACATTAGGAGGCAAATTATTTCAATAACAGAGAAAATTTTGATTGACCTATTTTTCAAAAAAGCAAATCCCAAATTACTGAAGTGTAATTACCTCACCAATCAAACTAAATTTGGAGTCAATAAAAAAATTCGCAAATGATATTGCGCTTTATGGCACCGAATGTTCAGCTAGAAATTAAAAAACAGTTCAATGGTTATTACAAAATCCGACACCAGTCCAAACTGAGTACATATATTGAACTGATTGAACAAGTAATGAAACAATTGTTTAAAGAAAGATGTATTGTTACTTTTATCAGTGGCTTAGAAGCTCTCCTGGCAATACCCATTGACCCGCAAGAGTGGGCAAAATTAGTGGCAAGCAACATCAAGTACTCCGCGGAATCCCGTCAAATTGTGTTGAGTAGTTTAAATTCTAGTCAAGTATTCGCAGGGTGATCCTGTTCTGAGTTACCGATTCATATTACACCCCAAGATTCCTGTTTCACTAATTTAAGTTATGCATTGTTCCTTACAAACTTTGAAATAATTGAACAATTCAATGACTGTTACACAGCACTCGATTGAAACAGGACCAAACAAAAGATTTTCTGAACTGATTTTTTGAGCTTTGTCAGAAAGTCAATTAATCAAGAGATCTCGTTTATTCTTCTAATATAAAATATAGAGGCAAAAGTACGTGATCCACCAAAATCTATTTCTGAATGGCAAGGCTAATCGCGAAGATTTTTAGTCATAAAATCACCATCATGAGGCGGCATCATTAAAAAATGACCAAGGTTCTGCATATGCGCCAGTGTCAATCCATTTGTTGTTGAAGAAATTTGGTTCCTTTTTCCTTATTTCGGAAAAAAGAACAGAAAGGGTATTCATATGCAGAGTTCAGAAAAAAAGCGTTTACTTTAAGGTGAATTTAAAAAATTTTGGGAGAAGTAATAGCCCCAGTCCTATTCTCTAAAGGATATACTACATAACACATAATATACAAATACATATTGTCGCAGTAATCAATGCGTAATCACATTTTAAAGTGCGTATGGTAAGTATAAATAAAACTTAATCAAAAAGCTCAAGTACTTCTTTAAAAAAACAGAAAAACAAAATACATTTATAACGAAAACTATAGCATTCCATCGAAAATACATTTGGTGGGCAATCTCTCACAATTTAAACAGAGAAAACAAACTAACATTTTGTAAATGCAGGAAAAATTTTAAATACAGCACAATTTACTTTGTCTTCTGCATGCTCTGTCCAATGAATTCGTTATAGCTTAAGAGAGAATTTTCTCGAGTGTTTCTGCGTGTTTATTCAAAATTCAAATTATTTTTTGCGGTAGAGAAAATTACACATAAATCTAAAAAAGTTCAACCAACTCGACAATGGAGCTCGGAAAAAGCAGCCGCACAAGCAATTTTATTTTATCAAATACAATCGAAAAATTTTGAACACACAAAAATGCAAAAAACAATAAATATTTTTGCAAAATATCGAAACGTTGAAAAGTAGTTGGCTCGTAATTATGGCTACATTGTAGAGCTCTTTAACCATATCTTCTAGAGGCTGTTACTAGCCATTTAAAAGAAACATATTTCTGGCATTTGAAGTATGAAAGGTTCTTTTTGTCCTTCGCAAGCTACTGGTTTGGACAAGTCTCTTGAAAATAATGAGTTAAAGGTTTCATAAAATGTTTTGGCAACTATTTTTTGCTTGATCACGAACTTGGTTTTACAAAAAACAAATTTTAATGCCAAATCATGTTTTCTAGAAACTCTTCTCGTGTCTTGTGTGGTGCAAGTACATCAATTAAAAATCCTGGTTTAAAGAGACACTGGACAAAACTGCCAAAAAATGAAACTACTTTCTTCTTACGACCCTAACGTAGTTTGATTCTCGACAGCTTTTTACTTTTACTCAAGCAAAAATTCCCATTATTACTTTTTACTTTTACTTGAGTACTTTTTGGGTAAGTAACACTACTTTAACATAAGTAGATTTTTAAGCTACTTTGATCTCCTCTGTTTATCAACCATAGACTATGAGGTCGCCCCTTCTCTAGACTCAACATTAATGCTGCTGTTTGAGCATTTAAGTTTCAGCGTCTTTTGCAATTTCGCAGTCAATTTTTGTTCTATCTTCAATAAACAGTTTCGAAGATTCCAATGCGGCAGGCAAACAAGTCAAAGAGTGGCTTAGACATTTATTAGGGGACATCGAAGAAGAAGAGTGCCATTCTGTCAATGTACTTTGTCTCATAAGCGATTTCTTTCGCCCTGCAACAAAACAACTGAAGATAAATTACCGCTTTTTCAAGATGTTTTGAATTTGAAAATTATATTTTATCTCAAAGATTCAATTTTCTATAAAAAGATGTAACATATTTCGTGAGGATTTAACTTCTTTCATAGATTTGAGAATTCCTCAAAACTGAACCGATCGACTTCCTTAAAAAGTTCTCACAAGCCAGCGGGATCAGACAAAACTCACATTTGTTTGAGAGCAAGGATGTTTAAGAAAACAAAGAAAAAGAAAAGATTTCAAAATTCATGTGAAAGTTTATGAAGAATTTATGTGCTCTTTTGTATAAAATAATAAACATAAATAAATAATTTAAACAAAGCAAAACAAAATATATAGCTGGTAAAATACAGAAAAGCCAGAAATCATCGAAGATTAGCTGAGTTATTATGTTAAAATACTCATTAACTTGGGCAGGTATTATGCTAAAAGCACGCAACAAAAAAATCTCAAGGATGAGTGTCAATTAAAATACCATATAGCAATAACAGACAAATGCAAATAACGAGCACAACAAGATAATAAAAAAACAAATGAATAAATCGTAAAAATCTCATCCAAATTCAACTTAGTATTTGGAAATCCTATTAGTTGTATGTTTCTTTGAATAGGATCCAATGCACGCTTTAATTTTCGGCTTCATGGCCCACCCTGATTTATGGCTCAAAGTTCGGTTTAATTAAATTTTGATTATGTCACTTACCTTTTATAGCACTGCCAGCTATTTTCAAATGATGTAATTCGTCATTTGTTTTATCTCGTGAGTTGAAAAACTCATTAAGATTATTTTCTACCGATTGATTAACAATCAAATGCTGGTTTTGAGTGTAAGCAGAAGAACTGGAACAACGGCCACCTTTCAAATGGTTTTCAAGAACTGTACAATTGTGTAAAGATGGAGAACATTCAGAAGTCTGGGAACAATGATTTGAATAATTGCTACAAAGATCGTATTCAGAATAACATTTATCGTCGCTCTTTAGTAAAAGTTCGCTGGATGCATCAGTAGAAGACGTAGGAGGTAACACAGCTGGAACTTCCTTCTTATGGTTCTCTGCTCTATGAATTAGTTTGTAGCGATTAGCGTGGAGATCAAACCATTCGTCCACATTTTCAAACATCGGCTTCGAAAAAGCTGCAAAGCGTGATCATTAAAATAACATGCAATGCGATGGCCTACCATATCTCTTACATTGGTAGTTCACAAGTAATGAGAGATTGTCCATCATTAGAAAATTTGCAAGTTAAAGTAAATTAATAAGCTATGCAATTGTTTAGTATAACGCATTATATAAACCAAAAATCAAAAAGGAAACTTAGGTGTGGTAAAAAGCTTCGAAGGAAAACGGCTGAAAGACTGAATTTAACTTTAACATAAAAATGAAACATGCACCATGGCTTATTGTTTGAAAGTAACTACTAGTTAAAAAAAGAATAAAAGGAAGATGAAGAGATAAAGTAATCTTAATTCGGCAATAGTTAAAACGATTATGAAGGATTCAAAATTACAGGCCCTGATTGCTTGTCAGAAGTGACAAAAGCATAACCACTAGACATTGTACGTAGTTGCAACTTCATCAACTTGTTGTACGAAACATATTTGTACATTGGCTTCGATTGTTGTAATAAATTGACTGATAGAAGTGCAATAATAAAGAACTCTGCTTTTGGAAATTGAAAATTTTTTAAATTTAATCACGACTCTATAAATTTGCTTTGCTGCATTTGCTGAAACTGAGAACAAAGTAGCCAGCGCTTTTTTTGCTTGATTTTAGAATATTTTGCGCTTGAGAATATTTTTGTACAATTACACGAAATATATGGTAAATATTAAGTAGATCGATATCAATTACAAGCTACTCATCATAAAGGCGTTCAAAAGACCTAAATCGACTCCATGTGTGATTGTGTGCAAAGCAAATAATGAATCTTCACATGTTACTTCTACTGTTGCTACTTGACACCTTCCTCCGAATGAAAACATGGTGGAAAACCATAACGCCTCAGCAGCCGGAAAATTCCCCTCAACATGGACCACAGACTTCATAAAGAGAAAAAATGCCAAAGATAGTGTAAAGTAAAAAGTTCGTTGCGGCACAGGAAGTGAGAGTGAGATAAAAAGTGTCTTATATTGAACGACTGCAGGCGCTTTTCGAAGGATTTTCATGACTGCCATTTCTGGCCAGGAAAGCTTTTAAGAAAAAAATATGTTTTCCGGTTATGGAGTAATAAACATTCAAACAAGATTACATCTTGTTGTTCATTGACTTTTTTAAACAGTTACTAGTAAGTGATAATGTAAAAAACTTACCAGTTTTACAATTATTTTGATTTGTGTTGACAATATCTTCGGTACTTGAATGTCGTAAAGAAGTTGATTTTTGCTTGATCGAAGGAAACAATGAAGCAGAGACATAAGTTGTATCTGTGACGTTATTATTGGTTATGTCGTTGAAGCTGGCATTGCCGGAATAAGGAACAGACTGTTTATTTTCAACGGCAGATGCGGTGTTGTACAACGAACCATCGGGTGATCTACAAAGAGATTGATTTTAGCAATAATATCATTTTTTCCAATCAGTGATAAATTTTACGATTATATTCAGAATAACTAGCTCTCAGATTGACTTTAGAATTGCCAGTACTGCTAACAGAACGGCGCCCGGAACAAGTAATTTTTAACCTCTAACGTTGAGAAGGGGATCAAAGGAGTACCCACAGACAAAAGTTTTGAAAAACATAAATTATTAAAAATGACGAGCCCCGATTAGAAATAATGACACTACCCAAGGGCATTAACACTAGCCAAGTGTACGACGTCCTGAAGTTTTTGAACAAAAGTTTTAGGACCTCGCAAAACCTTCTTGACTCAGTTTTCACCCAAACTAGCAAGCGTTTTGAAAATTTTCTCAACAACCTCAAAAAATAAACTCAAAAAGTCCTTAACAACTCAATTTGTGCTCTAACGTTAATATTTGGCAAACTTCTAGTTGGCCTTTAGAAAAGTTGTTTCTTAGATCCGAAAGTAGCCAGCTGATATCTCAAGACTCTAAAAAAATTGATAGAAGGCCCACATCAAACTCTCAGCCATATGTGCAACCAAAATACAGGGTGGGCCGTAAATAACGCACCAAAGATTTAAAATAAATTGTGATGTGAAATAATGTAAATATCTTTTCTTTGGGTATCTGTTAAATTTAATTTCAATATCAGTTACTATAACTGTTAAATTTAATTTCAATCAAAGTTTTTTAGTTATGATTTGCCTTTTAAAAAAAATCTATATCATTTTTAGGGTATGCACTTAACAATTAAAGAACGAGTTGAATTAGTGTTAATGTCTGGTGCCGATGGCGCCACTAATCGATCTGTTGCTAAGAAGTTTAATCGGATTTATCTTGCTAAGAAGTTTTGTTTTAATAAAAACGTTTGTTATTATTATCTAAATTGTTTTATATGCTTTGGTGCGTTATTTATGGCCCAAAACGTTTGTTATTATTATCTGAATTGTTTTATATGCTTTGGTGCGTTATTTATGGCCCACCCTGTAGACCCAAAGAGATTATAGTCCCTCAAATTTCTTGAACACAATCAAGGTGGGAAGCTGTTTTCGAGTGAAATGGGAATAAATCGTCGATCTCCAAAAAAAAAATTAAAAATAGAAAAAAAGACATTAACCGAAATTGGGACGAAAAATTCAAAAGATGTATTTTTGGTCTCTTGCAAATTTTGTTTCTGCTATGCTAATCTTCTCAGAAGCTTTGTTCCCACTACTGCATCAGAAACCTGGTCTGGCAAAAGCATTTGTGTAAAGAGCCTTTTGCAAAAACACATTAACGACCTTTCTTGAAGACGGGAAACCCCCGCAATGTTACCTCGGTATAAAATAACAGCTGTAAAGAGTAAAATAAGTTACCATAAACTTTTATCAACATTCATCAACTTAGTAAGGCCGAACTTACATGGAAGAATAGATGTTGTTTTCATTAGTAATAAGTATTTTTTCATCATTACGCTGCTGGGTTTTTCCATCAACTACCAAATCATCCGACTGAAAAATAATCATATGAAACTGATTTAATGCTTTGCTGCTTCACACTATATGTGCCAGAATAGGTTCACTTTACATTAGTTGCACACAAAGCTAAAAAAGCGGTATGGAAGAACAAAGAAGTGCTCTCATACGGAGGAAAGTTTAGCAAAATATTCAGAATCTAAAGCTTTAGTTATCAACCATTTCATTGCACTCTTTCACAAAGAATAAGTGAAAACTCTAACGTTTTCGTCTAGTTTTTTTCAGGAGTTATCGCTAGAATGAAGTCTGGTGTTGATGGCGAGGTATTTATAGCGAATGAAGCTGGTGAAAATGTCGGAACGTTCTGATTGGTAGACAACCAGACGTTTCGTCAAGTCCGAATCAATGATGTAATTTTAGTGTGTAGACGAATTCTTTCTGGCGACAAAGTTCTGGTTTAAGCATTTTGATTAAAGTTGCTTGCAAGGTAGATAAATGAAAAAGTGTTCTTCTTTTAGCCAAAATAGAAAATTGGTTGTCATTGTAGCAAGAGGCGCATTTTTCATTGTTGAGCAGTTGTTGTCCAATTGCCGAAGTACTGGTATGGTCGGATTGAAATAAGGCTCGATCTAGTTGAGCTTGATTTCTTATTGCTTTTGGTATGTGCTGTTTTATTCTATCCTGCAGTCTTTGAGATGTGCGGCCTACGTACCGACAATCACAGCGGCACACGTAATTGATAAACGACCATACTTTGTTGCTTGGTAGGCACGACATCTTTGCAGACCGTTGGAAGAATCTTTCTTGTGGAAAACACTACACGAAGTTTTACTGCACCAAAACATGAGCTGACAGCAGTTTTGTATTAATTTTCAAATTTTGTGGAGATATTGCCAATCCAGGGTAGCTTAAGGTAAACTGGACATTTTTCCGGTCCTTCCTTTGGCGGTAATTGCGCCTCTTGCTACAATGACAACCAATTTTCTATTTTGGCTAAAAGAAGAACACTTTTTCATTTATCTACCTTGGAAGCAACTTTAATCAAAATGCTTAAACCAGAACTTTGTTGCCAGAAAGAATTCGTCTACACACTAAAATTACATCATTGATTCGGACTTGACGAAACGTCTGGTTGTCTACCAATCAGAACGTTCCGACATTTTCACCAGCTTCATTCGCTATAAATACCTGTTATTGTTGGTTGTTGTTGTTGGTTAACCGACCCCTTCCGAGGGATGGGGGCATGGCGGAAGACCATGGAGCCCCAGAAGCCGGGCAACTCCCCAGGGTCTGGACCAGAGGTCGTAAAGGGACAGAGAGTCGCCAAAGAGTGAGCGGTGCAAAGAGTCCGTAGCTGGACAGTGCAGAATAAGATGAGAGATGTCCTGGGACGAGTGTCCACAGGCGCTGCAGGAAGGATTCTCGATTCTACCAATCCTAGAGAGATAAGAACCCAAAAGAAGGCTGTGTCCATTGCAGCGAAGACGAGAGAGGACACAGCGAGCATGACGAAGGAGCACAAGTTCCTCAGTAGAAATTGAGGGAACCTGTGTGTCAAAATACTTCGAAGAGACAGTACGCTTCCAGTCCGAGAAAAGACGAGAGTGGATACGAGAGATAAGAGGGGAGAGACTACAAGGGATTGCGGAAGGCGCAAGCAGCGCTCCCCGTCTGGCAAGCTCATCAGCCGCTTCGTTCCCCGGGAGAAACGAGTGTCTGGGGACCCATTGTAGCCTGATTGAACAGGAGAGAGAAGACAATTCCTACCAGATCTGCCACAGAGTTTGGGATAAGAGGAAAGATGGAGGAAAGGACAGGGTGGCGAGGACAGAACGAGAGTCAGACAGGAGGAGAAGAGAAGAAAAATGGCAGACTTGTTGGTGTTGCCGAAACCAGCAAAGAGCGTGCAGAATGGCGCAGGCTTCAGCGGAAAAACTGGAACATACTGGGCCTGCCGAAAAGGAAAGAGTGGCCTCAGTGCCACAGAGAGAGCAGTTGGCAAGAACGCCGGAGCCGCCCTTACCAAAAGGAAAAGGAACAGAGCCGTCTGTCCAGAGTACCAGATCATGAGGGGGGAGAGAGTCAAGATGGGCGAGAGCCGCACCTTGGCGAGAGTGAGGGGGATCAGAGCCAGAGCATGGAGAGGAAAGGGTGGACTCCACCGTGAATGAGGGCAGATTCCAAGGAGGAAAGGGAGGGCAAGCAAGAAGAGCCTCCCTAGAACAAGTAGAAGGAAGCATGAACAAGTAGTAGAACAAGTAGAACAAGTAGTACAAGTAGAAGAAAACTATAAAAACCTCGCCATTAACACCAGGCTTCATTCTAGCGATAACTCCTAAAAAAAGCTAAACGAAAACGTCAGAGTTTTCACTTATTCTTTGTGAAAGAGTACAATGAAATGATCGGTAACTAAAGCTTTATTGATATTTTGATTTCAAAAAATATATCTTTTTTCTGTCCTGCAAACTTGATTTTTCTTATAGACACTAAATCCTGTCTCTCCTCCTTCAACGAGCTAATAGTTACCAAGAAATTTCTTTGTTGATGCCTTTACTAAATTAATAGCTGCTTTGAGAAAGTTGGCCTTTCTGAACGACCAAATATAAACATCAATAAAGACACGTCTAAAGAAATTTGCGAGGTAGTAACTCGCTGATAAAACGAAAAGAGATAGAATTTAGTATTATTTGGATGCTTGATAAACAGTTTCATCTCATATTTTTTACTCTTATCCCATAGAAGCAAAAAGTTTTACTAACGTTTGCATACACGTTGTGCCTGTTTGGTGCTGCTAAACTTCCGTTCTTTTTAGCTTTCAACAATGCTTCCCTGTGCTTTTCCACCTTTTCTTTTCTTGTTTTTTTTTTATAAAACTCAGAAAAGTTGTTCACAATGATTGGAATTGGAAGAGCAATAAACAGCACTCCAGTGACACAACAGACTGAGCCGACCAATTTACCTAAAAAAGAAAGCAATTAAATAAATACCTACCCGAAAATTCTTCCAAATAGCGAACTCTAACAATATAGCTAGTAGTGGGCATCACTTTAGACTTTAGAGTCATGAGTACAAAAATAGTTAGTTCTCTCAAAACTCAAAATGAGCAGTAATTCTATTCTTCTAAAATAGATTTGTGACGCAACAATATTTTTGATCACGAAATAATCAAATATACCCTTAAAGTTTTAAATAGAATTGTTCTCTTCATCAAAGGCAGCACGAGTGTTCCCATGTTCATAAATTTATGAACGATAAGTCGTAAACAGTCTACTATGCTCTAGCTAAGCTTTGTGAGTAGTTACAAACAAAACTGAATAATATTGTAAGCACATGCAGTTAGATAGCAAGAAGTAGGTTTTTACGTAAAAATGTGAATAGCATTGATAAATCGTCTGAAGGCAAGGAACAGTACAAAATTACGACGGTACTCATACTAATTGGAACAACAGAGAATCAATAGCTTTGTGAAAAGTCCTATCAAAAGCAATTTCTGTAACAGACCGGGACGTCGTGCGCCTCTATCTCAAAACTGGAGACCAGTTTTTTTTGGCACAAATGTTGGCGACTGTCGGCATACTACTACCTACTATGTGGACCAATGTTGCTCCTAAATGTATAGGTAGCCTGATTACCACAATAGCCTATATTTGGTTGCTAGACAAGCTGACTATCTCAGCTAGCACGTGGGTTAGTCAATCTTGGCGGAAGCTTGCTTTGCGTCAGCTGAAAACAGATTATTCAAGTTTCTCAAACTAAGTTAAATTAAGAATATCGCATTCGTGATTTTATTTTGCAAACTAGCATTACAGCGTGGTAGCCTACTTAGTCCCTCACGGAAAGTTCTGTGCGGTCATTCTATAGCTTGGTTTTGATTATCAGGCCCGTTTTCCGTTTTGTGACAGCATATATTCCGCATAAAAATAGCTTTCTGTTACAAACATGGTTTATAGGCCATTTGTATTGAACAAGGAAAAGTAAAAACAAGTTTTTCAGTTTTTGAACTAGTTTGTCGGCCTAGTTGTTTTTAAAGCGTTGTGGTAATATGACAACAAGGAAGTAATAAAATGATTCGAGACCAGTTGTAGCTTAGAAAAGCAATAATAAAATATCAATTTTTTGTCTTCAAGAAAGAAGTTGAAGAGCAAAGACAATGGGTTAAGCTATACGAGTGCCAAGAAAACAATGACTTAATGGATACGACTATTTGTTGGAATTCGGGAAATGTTTTTTTCATGTTTATCCTCCTTTCACGAAAAAGCGGATTGTATCGCTATATTTAAAACGGGACGTCCGCACTCGCTTGTGAGTTGCCATTTCCGAGGTGTCTGGGCCACCTGTCTTCCGCATAAAGGTGGGGGCGGACCGTTAAGTGTCTTGCTCAAGCACACAACAAGCGAACTTGTCAGCTAATTCACCACAACCTTCCCTAAATGCCGAACGCCAAGCAGGGAGGCTGTGGATACCATTTTTTAAAAGTCTTCTGATATGACTCGACTTGGGAAATGAACCCCAGGTCTACCGGCTGCGAAGAAGACGCTCTAACTACTACACCATCGCGTCGGTTATGTTATCTTGGGTTACCTCCAATAGTAGCCTCGTGGAACCATCAGAAAGAGTTTTTACTGTAAATATTGGTCAGAAAACAGTTTCAAAGAAAGGTTTTTCCAGTGAATGCAATGCACATGTAAATGAGAGTGGTATTGTAAGCCTATCATTATGCTTGAGCAAAAAAAACAGAGAACAAATTTTGAAGCTATTGAATTTGCAAAAATAGATAAACAAATTTCTTAATCCGTTATTTTTGTAGATGGTCAAGATAATATCATTCTATCCACAAGGTTTATTTTTGTGTACATATATTTTTTGTTGCTCACTTGTTTAAAAATTTGGTATTTTAGTTTCAACCGCCATTTTTTTGGTAATTAAAAGTAACATGTGTAAAATTAGTGACTACGATGGGGCATTGCTCATACAGGTATTGTCAAGTGACTGAGAGGAATTAGAGTTGTATTCCCAATTCTGCACTTGCGTGCAACTCGAACCCTAACCCATGCTGAAAGAATAAGTGCCTCAGTCATGTGATGTTGGGTATGGCGTCAACTCTGCATTGAAAAAATATTGATTGAAACTAGGATAAAAGTCACAATTTCATGCATAAATGCTACAAATAGGAAGTAAAATATCTCATAAAAGTTTTAGGTAAACTCTAATTTAACAAATAAACAAGATATCAGTATTAAAAAGAAACCCTTACTATATTTGTTTAGGCATCAAAAAAAGAACAAAGTCATTTATTAGACGGAAAATACATTCTCCAACAGTGTTAATAAAAGCAACTAACGGCTTTCGTCATTTATGATAATTTTACACTGCAAAAAGATTGCAATCTGCGCAGTGTAAAATCATTAATCGGAATAACGCCCTAAACTTAACAATAGAAAACCAGCCCCAAAATCGCAAGGGAAAGTGTAGCATTAGCACATGATTTATGCTTCATGATTGCCGCAGAATTGAAGTCAAATTTTTGCTATTTAAGTACCAAGTATGATTTGATTAAAAGCCACGTTGTGCTTTTTTCATTGTTGTATATTTATATCATATATATGCACGATTTACTCTATATTTTGATGTTGTATGCTGCATAGTTAACTATAGTTGTTGGCAATGTGGTTGAATGGGCTAGACAGCTGTCCATAGCAGCAATGGTCAAGCGTTCAAACCATACTCGGTGGTTTTGTTATTGCGCCTCGGTAAAAGTATTTTACGGCAATTTCACCTGTTTAGTTGCATTGCTTGTGGCCGAAATGTGCTGGATCAGCAGTATTGGCTGCTATGAAGTGTTTAAACCAAAAGTTTTGGCAATACTGGAAGAAGTAAACATTGAATGTGACTCAACTCGAATTCGTTTTGCGTGCAAAATGACGTCAATGTACAAGAATTGCGCTAAAACTAATGTCTACATTGAAAATTGGAAGTGGTATGGTCGTGTCGACTTTGAAGTAGCGGATAAAAACTCAAAAATGACACTTGTAGTCGACTTAAATATTTATTGCTGCAAGCTTTCGTGAGCAAATACTCACTTCTTCTGGCAAAATAAATGGAAGACTAATAAATAAAGTGGAATTTATACAAATAGCAATGGCAATACAAAAAGCGTAACTTATGACATCACAAAACAATAAGGTCGAGACAAGAGATATCAAAAAATAGGAGAATAAAGAAAAAAACGGAGTAAGGAATAAAAAGCGGAAAAAGGTAAAAACATTTTTGCGTGAAAAAATAAAACTTAAAATAGAGAAAGTAAATGAACCAAAGATCTATTTACATTGTTGAAGTTGTCAACAAAAGTAAGTTTTGTGTAAAAATACTTCGCAAAATTGGATTTTGAAATGCTTAAATCAACAAAATACTTTGCAGTGTATGAGCTCCAGGCGCATGGGTTCCTGGCCTGTTACAAAGATTTCCTTGGTCCAAGCCCCAGGGCTAACTCAAACGTTTACACCCCCAATTTCTATTTCCAACAAATGGTGAACCAATTACTGCAGACTACTTGAAAAAAACGGAAGTTGAAGTCTTTTAGAGACAGGTCGCTTATCACCCCGAAAACAGTGCCAATCCGACGCCCCACCTATTAGTGACGCTATTTCCGAAGACCTAGTTCTCTTACTGCTATTTGGTATTTTCAACGAGTGATTGAGCCCCCAATCCTTTATTTTTATATAAATGCTGAACATTCATAGATCTCACCAAATAATGTTTTAGGAGCCATATCCCCGTATCCAACGGTGGTCATTGTTATGGTGGCCCACCAAAACGAAGCAGGAATGCTGCTAAATTCTGTGGTGGCTTCATCTTTTTCCGCAAAATATACCAAGCTAAAACAAAAAGAGTGCACATAAAACCTCCATAATAATGCCTACTTCATGAGTACATCGAAACCAAAATTTGGCTGAGCGAAAGGGTCTCCAACATCCAGTAGCATCAATAATAAAGGTTACGGATGTCTATTGTTACGCCTCCTGGAATTCCAAAAGTCCGGATTTTTTGAAAATGCCGCATATAATTTAAAATTTTAAAAGAATTTTGGCTTTTGTCCACATTTTTCCTCCAAAACATCTGTTTTTGCGGAAATCTGGGTGACTCTTAAAATTGTACTGACCTCAAAACACTTTAGGGCGAAGTGAGGCACTTAATGTCCCGGGCTGCTACACCGGTACAAGGGAAATACGACGTAATGGAAATTACACCTCTCGTTTTCGTTTTATGATATAAGGTCTGCTCAATTTTAAACCGATCTCCTCTTTGAACAAAAGTTTTACAGCTATGCGTTGTAGGCAAAACTACTGTAAACACATGAGCATAAATAAATAGTTTAAAAGAAGCATCTGTTTATAAAAGAAACGTTTTTATTGAATGAATTTGCTGTTATATTTGAACATAGTTGCACGAAACTTCCGATTTGCGTTGTGCTTTCACTCGATTTAAATTAAAGCTTTTTTGGCATCCCTCTAACAGGTTGTACATGGATTTTGACATCTAATAACAATGCCAGCAAGGCTAGGATTCATGGAAGGCGCGCTGTAGCTCACTTCACATGCCTTTCCTTTCCACGCAACAAAAGAGGCAAAAAGGCAGGACTGGACTATTACAGTACATACTTGTTTCGGCTGAATCGACGGTTCAACCTAAGTCTAAAGGTGCCTTTAAGTCATCAAATATTAATGAAAGATAAAATACTGTACCTTGCGAATACCATTATTCCTAATGCAAGGAAAAGCACCAAAAGTCCTAGTTCGTTGTAACTTCTTCTGAGAGTATATCCCAATGCCTGGAGTCCAGTAGAATGACGAGCTAGTTTTAAAATTCTCAGAATTCTCATGATGCGAAAAACTTGAACCACACGACGGACATTTTCAAATTGAAGAATTTCGTTGTTGGATTTGGTAAGAAATATCGTGATGTAATACGGAAGAATTGCTAAAAATGTAACTTAGTTTACTTTTTGTAGTTTGTTTTGGTCTGTGGTAAAATCATCATTTTTTACTCTCAATTGCCAGTACGCTCATCCAGTAAGTCTTAGGATGCGACTTTTGGTCACTCACCGAGGTAGACCACATTGTTGGTTATAAAAATACCAATATGCAATTTATATCCATGACTAGTTGAAAGTGGACAGCTGTTGTACTATAAGTAGGTTTGCGATGTGAGATTAGATTTTGGTTTCATGCCGTGACTCAATCCAAAGCAAGAGGAGGGATAAACACCGACAATGAAATGAGGCAGTGCATAGCAAATTGTAACTAGTTTTAGGTTTTTGAGTTACTTCAATAACAACAATTTAATCATGTAGATGCCATTTACAGAGCAAAGTGGGGCAAAAAGGAACGCAGGGTAAAGGAAGACAGCATCATTACTTTAAATCTAGCGCAGATATAAAAAATATATAACAGTGGTTTCAGAAACCATTTGTAAGTGCATTGTGGGTTAAAAAATTTCTTGCAGCGCTAAACAGGTTTGGATAAAATCTACAATAACGTGTTTTGAGATACAGTATGTGCAATATGATTTGATGACTTATGCAAGTAACGGTCAACAAAATTTGAGGTGCTTTGGTATATTGCTTTTTACAGCATGTTTGGTGTACTACAAAAGCAACTTTAGTTCGATCTCGCTGATGCTTGTTACTTGAAACTTAGGCTGCTTCAGAAGTACGACCCATTGGCAAACAGGGACAATTTTCATGGTTTAATTCATTGGCAATTTAAGAAACTTTGTTAGCGAAAGCATGAGTATGGGTACTAGGCTTGGGTAGGATTTGTCGATAAGTACATTCAGCCATAACCTGTTGGCTGTAAACATAGCCGCTGGTATTAGCTGCAATAAAAAAGGACTTATTGAACCCTTGTGTTCATTAAACAAGATTAGGAAAAATCTTACTTTATTCTTAAAAACAACTTTTTGCAGTCATTTTGATGCGTGGCAATGAAATCTAGTTTTAAGCTGAAAAGATAATCATATCTTGGCCAACTAAGAAAAGATCAGTGACAGAGCTTTACTGAACATAATGAAATAGTTAGCAAAAGACACCGAAGCTCTTGCTCTCCTCACAGGTACTACGTGAGGGCAAAATGCCAACACAATAATCTGAAAATAATTTTTTTAATTTATTTCGTAATGCTTAGTAAAGCTCCGCTAGTGATCTTGGATCTTTTGTAGAAAACCCCCGCCAAAAAAACACCCCCGCCACCGCTCTTATCCAGTTAGAATTTTTATTCATTGATGGAATTCAGCGATGCCAGCTAATATTTTGTCCTAACCCTGACCCTAAAATCTGCAGCACTAAAAACGTGGCTGGGGTGTTTCTCTCAAATCTCACATTTTTGCATTAGTGGCGGGGGCTTTCTACAAAAGATCCGTGATCTTTATTTAATTGAATATGATATGGTTAATCTTTTTGAATTAAAACTAAATCTTACTGGTTTAAGACGCAACAAAACTATCGCAAAAAGTTATCTTCAAGAACTGACTTAGACTTTTTACAAAGGTAGAACTTCTGATTGTACAAGACTGTCATCAAAATCAATAAAAGCAAGATATCAGAACAAAATTTTTTATGATATGCCCAAATGAAAAAGTGGGAACATAGAAGGGCACTGCCCCTGCTTGCCTCTACATTGTGGCGAAGAAGGCAAAGTAATCAAATATTATTTTTGTGTATATTTGAAAAATGTGACTTTAACTAACACTTCGAATTTATTTACCTTGTTGATAATGCATGCTATTTGTGCAAATTACAAAAAAATTTCATTAAAAAAAGTCGTAGATCCAATTTTACTTAGATGGCCCTCGCTGCTCCACCTTTACCTACATCAGAAGATCGATTTAATTTGCTCACCCCCTAGGAAGAAGAAAGCGGCGATCGCCTAATATTTTGCAGGTAGCGCTAAAAGACGTTACGGTTAATCTGAATTTAGTTTATTGATAGACTAGCGAAGAGAATTAAGCAAAAACCTATGGTACTTAATTAGATCATTTGAATTGCATCAATTAAAATTTTATGAAACTTTCCGGTCTGATTATAACCAAATAAAATTGTCACCACGGCACGTTCTTTCTTGAAAAGAGTTTTTCTGCTTATACAACTGATCGGCGTGCACGGCACCAGCAATGCCGGCTATTGATTGCAGCATTACAAATAACAATTTGCAGCTTAAAAATTTTTTGCATATCAACAATCGCAAGGTTTTGATGTGACAATCTTGGAAAGTTATATCTATTCCTACAAAGTAAGGTAGTCCCATACTCGATTCCAAGCTTTGGGAGTGGGAGGATTAAGGTTTCCAATTTCCGAGCACCGTGGCACTAATTAGAATTGGCTGGCCAGTTCTTTTGTCTGGGCCGCCTTTCTTTTGACGCAAATGACTATCCGTGCTATTACTCTCTGAGTAAGAGTGGCCAACTGTTTTTCGGAATTTCTAAACAACCAGGATTCGAACTTAAAATTTTCCCTTACGAGGCGAGTGCCTTGATCACTGTACCATCAAATTCGCTTCTTATTCGCTTAATAACGCATAGATCATAAATTTTATCCGTATTTTCCATTTCACGTACCTGCGAGAGAATGCTGGTTAGCACTACAAAAGAAGCGGTCATTTTTGACCCACATTCTTTGTTTTTAATAGCAGATGCATATTCAAAGCTCTAGTTGTTATATAAAAAATGGGCCGGTGTAAGCGTAGCCAGCCAAAAATTTCGGAAGGTAGCAAGTTAAAGTGCTAAAATCAATTCCATTCAAATGAATTACTCTTTTTTGTTAGAGTTTAACAGGGGTAAAAGAGGTGTTAAGAAAAGAGTCAAAGTCGGAAGACTGCAAAATTTTGGTCATAATTAAAAATGATGATTTTGTTTCAAAGGCAGCAATTCAAAGTGGCTGAAAACAGCACTTCGTGACGTCAAACATTTTTTGATGGGGTTTTGTGATAAATATCTTTGGCTACAGCATCGACTCCAGAATGGTGGACGTAAGCTAATCCTCTGCATATCTTACCTAATAGATCAATAATATTGAGAGCTCCTCTGAAGAATTTCCATTTTTTTGGTGAAGATATAAGCCGAACAAGATATTCCATTGTGAACCATGCAATACAAACACTTTCGATGTGAGCCAGAGTAGGATTATCAAAACTATCGTGACCTAAATCAAAAAACAGTTTCAAAAAAGCCACCGATAATGCTGTCACAAAGGCCAAAACACAAGCACAGCCGAGTTAGAGCACATCATCTAAGCCTCTAAGGCAAACCACCTAATGGCAGCGTTAGTTACTTGAGTGGTGGTTTGAGGTAGAAATGCATTGAGGTAACACTATTGGAAACTTTCAAGCGGGTTTCAACACAATGTCATTGTTAATATCAATATGTCGAAAATAATGATAGAGTGTTCGTGCGTTTAAATCTCACTGTGACTACGTTGTTGTTTAGTTGGGAATGTCACTTTGAGATAATTTCCTCTCTTAGCGAATTCAAACAATCAGTAAACTTATTGAAAGCTGTACGAAACAACCTAAGTGGAATGTAGAAACTTGCAAACTCTGAAGAAGGGGTCTGGACAAGTAGGCTGTGCTTGGCGCCTTTATCGTTGTCCCGCAAGTCTGGAGGATAAAACGACATAAAGAGAAAATTATGATATTTACCCCTAATGAGATAAAGGCGCTTTGTAAATGAAATATTGTTGTTTATCTTATGTGCAAACATGATAAAGTTACGTTTTTAGAGAAAGTGGCAGCCTATTTTGAGATTGCCGTAAATTTGGGCAGGTACCCCAACGCAAATGAAACAGACCGGAAAGAGTGATTATATCAGATAGTTAATGACGGCAGCGTTGACAAGCTGTATAAGCGTGTTAACTATTGTAATTCAGTAAACCACGGAAAAAACATTTAATGAGTTCATTGCGTAAAGGTAAAACAAAGAGATAAACTACATACCTTTTAAAGTTTCCAATGTATTCAACGTCAGAGCAATCGTAGACATTACAATAAATACAATAGAAACAATAGCAATGACCTGAAAGAATAATTGCACGCTGAGTATATCGATTTATGATGGATGACACTCAACATCGTTAAACTTTGTAGTGCGCATGCAATCTAGCTGCTCACCAACTCCGCATAATGTAGCTATTTAGTTAGTTTACGATGTTTATTTTTCGGTTACGACCAGGGATGTAGTGCTAAAAAAAGTGTGGGAATGCAAAACCAGTGTGGGTACGCACAGGGTAAAAATATACATCTTTCACCAATGTGGTTAAAATTTAGGAATTGTTAATTTACGCCACCGCTGTTTATGATATTACTTTGAAAATTGTGCTTGAACTTATTTAGAAGTAATTTTGACCGGAAAGCAATTTTGAAGAGCGACAGTTTCGAAAATTCACCTTCTAGCAAACATATATTGTTTTTACGTTCTTGTAAGCAAAAATTACTGTAAAAATACCAAACGAAAGTACGGCAAAAAATTGTGAAAAAGAAAGTATGATGATCTGTTGAGGCGGAAATAAGTCGTTAATGTTTGAGAAATGTACAGCATTGCAACGAGCTAAATTTATGTGGATTACAAATAGCCTAAAAGTTTATTGATTTTAACGTTTCATAGGTCATACAGCAATTACTTCATCGTCATGTATCGTTTGATAAAAGTTGAGTGATAGTCTACTTGTACACAAGTAATAGCAGGAAAATCCCGTAGTGTGTGGTAATGTTTGATTCAAGATATGATTTGTCACGAACAAAATTTGATAAAGACAACGGAAGAAAAACCCTATTATGTGTCTCATAAAAGCTAGACTACGCAAAAGAAGCGGTATTTCATGTCAACCAAAACTAGGTCTACTCAAAGCACAGCAGACGCAAGCTGTTTTATAAAAACTAGCGGATGTCGCCCGCAGAACCCTCTTTAGTAATATTGGGGTTAAGAATATCGGTTTCACCGGCTTCACCCAATGGGTAATTGTTAGAACAGTAACGAAAGGTCAATGTTTGTCTACATATCCAATTATTGTTCCCAAATCAAATGTACTTCTAAAATGATCAATTCAAAATCATTTTGAGCAGAATAGGCATAGCTTTTATTTCCGTGAGACAAATCTCTCTATTTGTTTAAATGAGTAGCGAAGGGAAGCACAACTTAAGTTAAATTGAGGGGGTAGCGGCGCCATAGTAATAATTGTAGCACAATTGCGTATTGATCGGTAGTTGTATTTCACGACTTGGGCACTCCTTTTCGTATGGAAACTTGTGACTCAAATGTCCATGCTATGCCTTAGATCTATATGCTCTGTTAATTGCTTTCAAGTAACCAAGAGGGCCCTGTGTGGTCCTTAGTTTCGAAGTATGGAAGGCATTTTTGCTCTCAAGGTTTTTCCAATCAAAATAACAAATATACCTTTCATACGGTGCAATTTCACACAGGCCTGTTGTTTTCTTTTGATTTTCCATGAACTTTTTCAAGTCCCTGCTGACTGCACCTTATGTCCCTTGCTTAGGAGTACCGAAGGGAGTTAAAAGTGATTTCGCTTTTTCCCCAATTTTTAGCTTTGATACCAGAAGCTCTATGAAGCTATAGTTAAGCAAAAACGTTCCTCTCAAATATGGTGCGATTGTGTCACTGCAGGGGTAGCCATCAGCCGTGGCGAACTAAAGAGAATTTGTTCAGGCAGCTGTACCAACTTTATCGTACAAACATTCGTGAGAGCAATAATGGAAAGTTTTAGTAAAAGAAAGCCATAGCTCCTGAACCCTTGGTGGTGATCGTCTTACTCTCAATTAACACCGGTAATTTTTGCAAACCAAGTTTATTTTTACAAACTACTATTTGATCTTTCCAAAAATCAAGGAGGGGTAAACAATGCCAAAAATGACGGTGGCGCCAAGTGGAGGCCTTTTGCACAATTAAAGAAATATATTATTTTGCGGTAGACCTACTTTGCGATTTGGTGCGCCCCTTTTTGAGTTTATAATTGTGATGTAAAGTTCTTTGGCTGCTCTTTTGTTCCTGGTTTCGACGATGCACCCTATTCCAGTACGCCAATTAATCTATTTGGTAGCCAAACTGTTCCTTCCGGGTTCAATTTTACAAATAGATGGCCCTATTGTTTTATTTTGGTTTTTTCTTAAACTTAGGATCTTATTATATCTAACTTTGTCCCTGATCCCAACCTACCGACTTTTATACAAATTTTAGTTTTATGTTCAAACAGCCTGTCAATTATAAATTTACGTTCATTCCTTTCCCAAAGTGCGAGGATAGAAACTAATTTAAAACGCTCACATGTGGGTGAGCACCACAGTATTCCCAATGTCGACCTGCGTACTCATAAACATAAAGTAGCCCATTCTTGTTCACAAGTAGCGTGTCGTTTAACAGGTAATCAGTTCCACTTAAGTGATCAATGTACTTCAACTGCACTTAACTGAAAGATATTCTTTTACAACTAATAACGTCATAAAAAACACTTAAAAACTTGTAGCAGGATCTTATAATAAATTGTGACTGCTATGAAACTGAAATTGGATCAAATATGTAATGATATCGGCACACATCATTTAAGTTTATACAAACTTTATACAATAATTGAGAGCGAAAATGTTGAGTTGGTTAGTAAATCCACGCTGCTCTCTGCCAGAGCTCACATTGCAGCTTTGCCGTTGTTTGACTTTGCTACAAGAGATCAATATGTCTTGGGAGTTAAGACTAGTCAGACAAGAGACACAACTATGCAAAGATATTCTTACTTGGAGTCTCCTACAATTTATGTATTGTAATTTTCGTACTTTCTATTGCATTATTAAAAAAGCAGATTTATACCAGTAGGGTAGTACGGTAATATATCATTCTCCTTTAACATGAACCGTCTCAGCAATTTATGTTTGCTTTCACAATGAAAGTGTGTAATATATGCAGCTGTTGCTTGCTGCTGTTTTTACTTAAATTGTTTCTGACCATATTGTGACATCCAAAAGATTTTTTTAAAGCGTTCAAGAAAACATGGAGAAAAGAGGGCTTAAAATCAAAACAACCTTTAAAAAGAGCCCTTTTTTGCGTTGTCAAGAAAGCACAAATGGTTGTATCAGTTTTTCATCAGAAACAGCTAATTACTATTTTCCGAAAAGCTTTTAACCGCGTTTCTGAAGTCAAATATTCTTTGAGAAAATAAAAGAAAAACAAAATCTGCAATCAAGCGTTAATTGTTAAGTCATCTTAATCCCTAAAGGGACAAAATTTTTGCAAGTTGTCAACTTGGAGACTGGCTTCTGTTTTAAGTAATAATCTGTGTTTCTCCGTCAAGAATTATAAACTTTAAGAAAATTATCTTTTGTTACGACGTTATTATGACGTCACCAACCAGCTTATGACACCAACTTATTGTCAGAGATTAACTGTGTCAAGTTTTATGTTTGTGCCCTCAATATTTTCGGTGGATTTAAAACAAACGCTCTCACGTGCGCACAGAAAGATGTCTCTTTCTATAGTAACCTACTGATTATAAATCTACCGTTTAGCGTTAGTTAACTCATAATTCTGTATCGAAATCTTTTTAACAATTCATTTTTGATGCTAGGTGGTTGTCACTTTTTTGTCCTTTTCTCAACACATGTTTAGAATTAGCACTGAAGCAGCGAATTGATAAGACATACGTAACTCTCCAGATTGAGTACTAGCGATTTTAAACAAGCAAACCCAGTTATTAGTGTATCCCTTCAAATACCCGAAAACTTGAGCAATCTTATGCGGTACACCGAGTTCCAAGAATGGAAAAATGCGGTCTGCGTTCTAAAAACTTTAGATATCTCTGGTGTAGACAAACCCTAAACGACAAATTGAAAAATACTATTGCATATACCAAGAAGCTTTGCGTTCGATGGAAAGTAGTCAAAGGCGGACAGAAGGTCTCTTTAAAATGGCTCATTGGAAAGGTTGAGAACTAATGCCGGTCAAGTAAGTACTCAACGTGATGGGGTAACAACGTCATGAAGCCAAACTACCTTCATTGCTTCACCAGCAACAAAACTTGATTAATTATCGAGCAAAGATATGATGTCGTGGGTAATTTATGTTAAAACGGCGTAACTTTTTTTAATCTAAAGGAAAGAGCACTGGCATACCTTTGCTGCTTTGGAAGAATTAGGCTTCTCCATTAAATCCCAAACTTTTCTTCTTTTGTTGGCACAACATAGTCCTTTAAATTCCTCACCTTCGCTATCTCGCAGCAATTCTAGTTCTCTCCTAGAATCATGTTCTTTTTAATTAGTGTTTTTCATAACACAGCAGTAAGTGTTGCCTCACGGTAGGGTGTGTAAACTGTATATTATATATACATATAATACATTTCTGGCAATGGCTCCGACATAGAAATGTGGCAACATGTCTACATCATACTTTCAACTTGCATTATTCAAATAAAGACAACAATGGAAAGTAGATATTCGAAATTTGTAACAACTTCTTGCTCATACAGTACAAGGATATTGCTAACGTTTCTACTACCAAAACCAAGTGGCAGTATTCTCATCCGTAAAATGTCTGTTATGTAGGCACAAGATCTACATTAGAGATTGGCGAACTATTGACCAGCGGGTCACAAAGTGACCCACCATTGACAAATCATTGATCCACTTGTTTCTTAATCAAAAAACACCACGTATTTTTGTGACCAATAGAATAATATTAAATGTTTGCCATGTGGCCCAGCCTGATTTTGCCTCAATAGCAATGTTCCCCTGGAGAGAGAAAGAAAATTTATCAAAATGACTACTGGAAAGAAATTGATCTCAAAAAAAATGGTTCGCGTTGTTTAGAAAAGCAAAAGGTGGGAAAATAACAACCGGTGGGAACAAAATCAAAATCAAAAAATTAGAATTTACTTATAATGGGTTGTCGTTGGCACTGTCAAGGGGTGGACTAGTCCCAAAAGTTTAAGAACCCCTGCTCTAAAATAATTTCAAAATTATTATTTTCTAGTTACCTTTTTAAATGCTGCAACAATTTTGTTATTGATATTGACCTATCACTAAATCAATAACCTACTTTTTGCTTTTTTCAAATTAAGTTCTGATGTGTAACCCATTCCATTAAAACGTTTCGCCATCCCTGATTTATACACTAGTACATGTAGATTTTATCAACATAATTGTAAATCTTATCTTACTTTTGCTCTTCTTGAATTTGTTCTTTCTTCTGTTGATATCGTCCTGAAATGACCGAAAGATTTTTTTGATATTCCCAAAGTATTCTCTTTAGTAATATCTTATCAAAAGCTTAATTTTTATACCGTACTTTATCCACGAAACTTTGAGGGCTTATTTTGTACCTTGGCAGCATGATTCGATGTAAAGCTCATCTATTCCCCAATAATCTAGCTCAAGGTTAAATGCAAGGGAACACACATCTTCCGGAAGGTGAAGCTTTCCTGTTCTACAGATAAAACGTATTGATAAATTTTACAAAATGATTCAATGAACATCAACTAACCAAGAATATAATCATAGTTCTAAACTGAGAGTTCAACTTCCGAAAGCATAAAGTTTCTTCAATTTATCATATTTGTAAGGCCCTCGTCTCAGAAAAAGGGCACTTCCTGCTTATAGTTTTGTATTCAAAACAACAGTAATGCAAAGACGGCTATTAAAATGCGTTTAAAGTTTTGTGGAAAAAACGGTAGTACTAAACCTGCAAAGTAGGCGTAGTACACACATGGTAAGCATAGTACAGGCATAGTAGGCATAGTACAGGTATAGTAGGCATAGTCCAGGCATAGTAGACATAGAACAGGCATAGTAGGCATACTACAGGTACAGTGGGCTTGGAGTGTGACACTACTACATAGGCATAGTACAGGCATAGCAGCATAGTAGGCACGGTACAGGCACAGTAAGCATAGTACAGGTACAGCACAGGCATAGTAGGCATAATACGGCAATAGTAGGCATAGTACAGGTATAGTAGGAATAGTACAAGCATAGTAAGCATATTACAGCAATAGTAGACATAGTACAGGTACAGTAGGCATGGTACAAGCATAGTAAGCATAGCACAAGCACCGTCGGCATAGTAAGCACAGTTCAGGCATAGTGGGCATAGTATAGGCATAGTAAAACATAGTACAGGCATAGTGATGGTAACAAGATTTGGTTGAAATATGAATCAAAAAATACACTGCAGCTTTTAATATGAAATGTCATTACATCCACTCAATGCTTGAATCTAAATTCATAAAATTGGAAATTAATTTTTTTTGGAAGGAAAAAAGTAAGGCTTCGTTATATTGGTGCGACTGGATTTCGGTCGCACACCTCTCCTACTATCCTTGCACTATGCCTACTATACTTCTACTATAACTGTACTATGCCTGTACTATGCCTATGTCTACTATGCCTGTAGTATGCCTACTGTGCCTGTACTATGCCTACTAAGCCTATTTATAATTACCCAAAGAACTGCTGGGATCTAAAAATGTATATTTTTTTGTTGCAAGTAAGCATAAACAAAACTGCTTTTACCTGTAAAAATTTAAAATCGACAAGAAGTTTCCTGGATGTCGATCAAAGAAATATTCTTCTGTAGCTGGATCGTAGTCGTCAGCCTGCTCCAAGATCTCCGATCTACTTACACATTGTCCTAAAAGACCAAGTCTTGAACAAGGAAATTGTTCTAACGTTGTCCAAGTTGTCTAAAATACCAAAAAGCTTCGGTAAAAATGACTTTGAAATGTTGTGATTTTTGTATAATATCTGGTGTAACTTTAGGTATCCAGGTGGTTATTTTTGCTACTGCCAGAGGCCTACACAATTATTTTACAAAAATTTATCCATGAAACGTTTTCGGCGTTACATTTTTTCTTCTTCAATGACTATACGTACATACTTTGATTTGTTTGAACTTTCAATCAAAAAACAAAACTACGGAAAAAGACAAAATAGAAACAGTAAAACAACCCATAGACGGGTAATTTTCTTGTTTGCATTGTTTAACACCCACTAATGGTGTGAAGTGAGCTCGACGTACTATCTTTATCCCATGGAACAGAAGGAGTAGCCTATCGTAAGCAACTTGATTAAGCTCAAAAACAACTTACATCATTTTAATTACTACTTAAGTCTTTTATGACCTTTCATGAAAGATCAAAACTTCTTGAACCTCCCTTCCTGAAGTGAGACGATGACATTGCCAATTGCAATTTCCATTAGTTGAGAGCCTAAACGTGTAGGCCTACTTCCAAAACTTGGCAATAATTACTTTCGAAAGTTTACCGATGAAACGAGGTTTTTCCTCAAACTTTTGAAGCAACTTGGCAAGACAGCTGCGGAATGTTGAAACTTTATATACGAACGCTACTATTGCCAACGTCACCCGGCAGAGCTATCCGTTAGTTAAAATATGTCATAGTAAAAAATATTTGTTAAGCCGGCTCTGTGGGTTTCACGTAAAAAGGATTTGCAAAAGCAGTCACGAAAAGATGTGGCCAAGGGGAGTAAATCCCATGTACCTCCAAATCCCAATTATCGTACTCACAATTCAAGACTGGCCTTACAAATAGTCTCTCATTTTACAATCGTTTGACCGTTCGTCTCAATCAGCCTGAGGAGGCACTCAAATGGTGATGGGAAAAGCAATTTGGCAAGTTAAAGCGATCTGTTTCGTAATTATACGAGTGAGGTCAAGTCCCTGATTGCAACTAGGCCTATGTGACCCAGTGCCAGCATCAAACTAAAGGAATCGTGGCTCCACCAAATCTTTTTTACCCATCTTCAAGCAAAAAAGCTACTTTCTTTACAGTACAATTTTACTCGAGATTGTTGTCATGCATTTATGAATTGGGTACATTGCCCTTTAATAGATATGGCTGGATTTATCTCATTTACATGCAACAGAGTGAACTCTCTTTCTCCACTTTCCCTATTCATGGCTTCCTCCGTAGTTAGCCCAATCTTGATTTTTCCTCCATCTGCCTTTCTCGTGATATTTTCAATCTTTCTCCCTTTTTTTACAATTGGCTTCATAATTTTTGATGCCATTTTGAACACATCCTTATAATCACTTCAAAAATTTACCCAAATTATCGTACTCCGTTTTCTTTCATAATTCTATTCAATCTTTTCTCCAATATCAACTCAATCATTACTTTAAAGTAATTTGTGCGTGTATTTTTGTTACATCAGAAGTGGCCAGGATCAGATTTTAGGAGTCGAATTCGGCAGGATTCCATAAAAAGTTCGGTTTAGGATTCAATCCGGAGTAGAATTTTTCAAAAGTTTTAGGATTAGGTCGGATTCAGAGTGCAGAGTTTTCAGTGAAGAATATTCTTTGACAAAACTGTAGTAGGTAATTTAGTACCCGCAGCCATGTTTATTGCTTTTGTCTGCCGAACACTAGATCTTAAACTTATGCTGAACTTTATTTTTTAACCACTCAATAAACTGAATTCTGGAGCTTTGGGTAAAGTTACGCAATAACTGCTATTCCAATTTTCCCAACATGAGCATGATCATAAATAGTAGTATTTTCCCAAATATTTACTAAGCTATTGCAAAGAATACCAAACTCAGAGCTGTCTTGTGCTTACTGGTTGGCCTGCAATCAACTATATTAGCAAGTGTCTAGTATTAACACACAACAAGTAGCTTAGTGCTGACATACCTATATGCGAAATTCGACATCATTAAACACTAATTCCAAATTAGCTTAGTATAACTCTGATGTAGATCTTTTTTCAAACGTAAGTAAGAATTGTAAATTTTGTGATAGTAAAATTGATTTATGTGTGCTGGTGTACTAACTGCTTGGCCATATATTATCCGATGACTGGATTGTACGACATTATTAGTACGCAGTCACAGTCAATCAATTTGGGTATAATTTGAATCAAATTTCTAGCTTTTATCCTATTTTTTGTCTAATTTTAATAAGACATTAAGGATAAAAGTTTAAATGGGCCGAATTGGGAATGGTTTTTGATAGATTAATTCTTGAGTATATTTGACATGCAGTCAAATAAATTATTATAACATCAAAGAGAAAAGAATAAGATAAGCCAGGAAGCAACAAAAAGCGTGATAGATTTCTACTTCACTTGCTTTCTTACAAAAGTATGAGTGGTTATCCGGTTGACAATTTATTGGTGTTGAAATGCTGCTACGCACAAATATTTCCAGTAGTTAATGTATTGAGACATTTCAATGACAAACGGGCAATTCAGGCTACCACAGTTTAACAATCAGTCATCGGATTCGGGAAAATATAATCAGCTACCTGCACTAACACAATATATCCTTGTATGCTAGATCAACGTACTAATTAACATGCATCAGTATCAGCCAACCCGCGATGGCGTAGTTGGCGTAGATGGCACGATGACCGGCGCGATGGCATAGTGGTTAGAGCGTCCGCTTCGCAATCGGTAGACCAGGGGTTCATTTCCCAAGTCAAGTCATACCAAAAGACTTTAAAAAGTGGTATTCACAGCTTCCCTGCTTGGCGCTCAGCAAAATAGGGATAATGTGGAGAACAAGCTGGCAAGCGTACTTGTTGTGTCCTTGGGAAAGACATTTAAGGGGATGTCTCCGTTTTTATGTGCCCGACAAATAGTGGGACCAAGCAGTCTACCCGTCATGGTGGCCCCAGTAAAATTGAAGACTTGCAAACCGAGTGTGATTGCTAACGCAGTGTGGCCTATATACATCTTCCTGCATAAAGCTCACAACAAATAGCTCAAACGACGAAGAAGAACTATCAGCCAAAAAAATAAGGTTTTGGCCTGTTTGTATTGGCATGGAGTAGAAGACTAAAATAACTGACGTGAGTGAGAGGTACAGCACCAATGTAAAATCTTGCCCAGCATTACCTGTCAAAGAAATGACTAAAATTAAGTAATGCTGTGGATTATTATTTGTGGAAACACTGCAATTTAGAATAAACAAAAAGATATTTTGCTTGCGAATTGCATTTTCCAGTTGCAATTACTTTTTTGTTTACTGATTATTTGGTTTGCTTATGATTTTTATGTTGGCGTTGTCACTCTACCTATAAATAAATTATGCAGAGACACGAAACAGAATGTTCTGTGAATTAATGCGTGGTGCCTATCGATGTTACATTTCTCAATTCGACTACAATTTTATACAATGTTTGAACAAAAAGTAACTTAGCTCTAGATTTTTTCATGTTGCACCACTAAATTTATCTGTGTACATCACTTTAGCTACTTCAACCATTTTACTTTTTACCTCTTGTCTGTTGTGTTTACAATATTAAGTTAAAGCATTGTGGATGCATGGAGCTGTGTTAAGCGTGAAATCATATATCACTATCAATGATGTCAATTCTATTGTAACTGCATGGGAATGTCAAACAAGTTGTAAATTTTTTTTTTCTTTTTTAGGAGTCAAATCAAGATGCAATTTTTTGTGCATAGCAAGAGCTGACCCAAGATTCAGGATTTGTAGGTCCCATTTAGGATGGGGCTCTTACTCTGCAATGGCTGCGGACAACACTCTGTTATACCACATATTACCCTTAGGAAATTCAAAGTTGTGGGTGGCATCAAAGGGAATAATACGTTTACAAAAATAAGCTGTTAAACAGTACACCTACTCAGGACTTTTTCTCAATAGTATTTTTGATCTAGTTTTTGGCTGCGTTTATGCCTTTTGTTCCTGATACAAACGCAGCCTGGGAAGGATAAAAGAGGCCATGGTCACTCCCAATCACCTAAGAAATATCGCTAGACAGTCTATACTAGAGTCCAGCACATAAAGTTTCGTTACTACATTAGGTTATGGCATAGATAAATAACCCATCAACCATAGTGTTGTGCTTAAGAAATGTATAATCATTTTTGAATGCTGTTGGACAGAGGCGTACAATATAAGGCTCGCTGGCCAGAACTCGGCCGGCAGCACCCATTTTTGGGGCCGTCTGGTACACAAAGGTCATCAAGAAGTCCTTTGTTTTTAAAAATTTTCAATTAGAATGTCACTATTGCTATTTTTGACTTTGTTCTGCTTCACTGATGGTGTTGATATGAGGTTCCGGGCAGCGCCCATACGGACCTGGGCCGGAAATTTTTAGAGTATCGGGTATTTAGTGATGCCTATCAACCTGAAAACAAAGGGCACAAAATTTGAATTCACAGAGTTGATTTCTAAAAAAATCTTTGAGTTGAGAAAAAGCACGAATGATTCACAAAAATTAGCCCAAAATAGATAAGGCAATTGCTTCCTAAATATTGATTTCCAGAAAAAGTAACTAACTTGATATACACAAAAACATCGATTTTAGGAAGTTTACCGCCACATAAAAAAATAAAGCAAAAAGTGCGAAACTACAGCCTCCGACACTTGGTACCGAGGTTTTCGGAAAAACCACCCATGAGCGCCTATTTTAGGTGGGCGTTTATATGGTGCCAAAATGCTATACCGGTACCGGTAGTCTTTTTATTGCATCTATCGATTAATGCAGTTTGTAAAATTAAAATAGCCAAGCAAATGAAACACTAAATTTAATAAACAGTATCGGTAGTTATGTAACAATAAGCCTATGGTCAAATTGTTTGTCATGTCTGCTTGTATCCTACTAAATCATCAAGCCATTATGATGTTGAAGTTGAATAACATTGCATTAGTGAAAAAGTATTTATGCTTTCAGTAGTTTTGTGTAGTTGCACAGTTCCTGCTGTGTTTCAATGAAGTTAAGATTGGGCGGTTTTTCGGGTCAACCCTTAGATGTAGCAACCTTTAAACCCACACTAATGCAGAAACTGGGCCTCCTAGGCCCACCTCTGTAAAAGTAGTACGTTTTCATTTGAGGTTGTGTTTGTTGGTATATAATGGAGCATTTACACACGAAGTACCGTATTGTAGAAGTGTGTTTCATGCATTTTGGTTCCACTGCATAACTTTATGTACAAAATCGGAATGAAAATCCAATTCAAAACTCACTCTGTAGACAAGCGCGCACTACAATTACAAGCACAAGGTAACAAATGACTCAGCATTTTACGGACAATTGCTACAAATGACAGAACTATGTTCCTTACACACGTTTTTGTTACATTTCTTGCATACCATGACACTTTTACGATCTTTTTTCGAAGGGCGATAGTGACAACATTTTCATTTGGTATCAGGTATCTCTGAAACAGTCCCTACATATTTTCTCTCTACTATTTTTTTCACAAGACTAGGTCTAGCAATCAACAACACAAACCGCTAGTGCTAGCAGCTTGTTTTGTTGGTTGCCGTCGAGGGGCTATAGGATCGCATACGAGCGATCCTATAACACAAAGCTTACTAACGATGTGACTTGAGTTTAACTTTTATGGCTACGTTCCCAACCTAAGCAAAACCACGTGCAGATGTAAAAACGTGGCCACAAGAGGCAGTAGAGATTTTTTGTTAAAATCAGGTTGCGAAAACAAATAATAGAATTAAGTAGAAAAAGAGATATGCTCCACAATACATCGGCATAATATTGGAAAGCAATCGAGGCAAAGCACAAAACTGAAAGTCCAAGCAAAACTGGTATCCAAAAATTCAGCATAGTCTAAAGAAACGTTGCCCCTCCCACCAGCAAGGAATTTTTTTCTGCATCAATCCACGAAAGCAATCTAGAATAAGTTGTAGAAGAATACCTGGAACGCCTGAGCAATATGTAAAATAGAATCGACATAAATTCAAAACAAAAATTTTTCCAGGCTTCCCAGACCCATTCCTGCATCTACGGATTAAAGAAATACGGATTATACATAAACCGTACGTTGTATGGGTTTTGTGGGCATGTGTAGTTTTCGGACACAACTGCCATATAACAATCCAGGCGGTTATTCGGTTTACAACTTATTTTTCTGATTTATCTTTTTTCCAATTAACGACTCAGGGCGGTTCTTCAGAAAACCCCGGTACCGAGCTCTGATCATCCTCTCAACACCCCTGTACTTTAAACTGAAATTTACTCTACCATTTCGGTCAAATCATTGCTTGAGTTTTTTGATCATGAAATTTATTTATGATTTTGTTGACTGAATTTGCTTACTTGTGAGTGTACACAACATGTAGTAGAATAAATTAATAAAAACTCAAAGAGGAAAAGCACAAGTGAGAGTGCAGTATTTTGTATAATTTGATCGTCTGGCCCTCAGCATTATTGCCGTTGCATCGCAATAGATAATTGCAACCAGTGGTGTAAGAGCGAGGAAACGCGTGGAAATAGTGTTTCCACACTCTTTCACATCAACCTGACTGGAAGATGTATATTTCTGCTTCGTGCGTTTCCACATTTCTTTTTTTAGCACTACATCCCTGGTTGCAACCGCTTACTATTGGAGTTTAGTTACAAACCCTCGTTCTATTTCTATAGTGCTTCACGTCATCATGTTGCTTTAGGGGTTGAGATCATTTGGAGGCGCTATGCGACTGAGAAAAGGGAGTCCAATCTGAAATCAACCTGCAGTTCAGTTATCGAAATTTTCACACCTGCCATGGCAACATTTAAAAACAAGATTGTATGTGTGTAATATATTTACACTCATTCGTATAATCTCATGCATTTTTCGGTGGTTCCCAACTTTTTGCTAGCAAGAATCTTTTTGAGGACTTGGTAATGCTGTAAACCCCTCAGCTAAATACCCAGTCACAGTTTTTTCACAATGTCTGAAAAAAGTTTTTCACCCACCGATTTCTTTGCTGTGCGCTATCATATGTGGGTCTCTTTTGGTAGCGGCGGTAAATTAACATACTTGTACCTTAGTGACACTTTTTGTAGACCCCCAAAGAAGTCTTCTGCAAACTTCTTGAAGTCCATGGATCCCCGGTTGGAAACCACTGCTCTATTTGCAAGCATTTTGTCAGACTTGGTCTTGCGACAGAAAAACTGCATGGAGCCACCACCTGCTTGCCACGTAATAATGGAAATATCAGAAATGCGTCAGCCAATTCACAAAAAGCAAACTTTTCAAATTTTTTTCCACAATACTTCTTTCACGCTGAGGGTGATGCATGGAAGATGTGAATACTGTTTTAAGATTTTTAGCATTACTCGACAAAGAGATTGAGCCCAGGTTTACCGACTGCGTAGCGGACAACTACTATTTTTTTGCAATCCAAAGTCGTTCGAAAATACGATTTACAGCGATGAATGCAACCGAGGTCTCCAAAAAAACACGACGACTTTTTTCACAGATCAACTTAATGAAAGTGAAAATTTTGTCACCAAAGGATTTTGCTGTTACATTCTGCTTCTCTCTAACCGTTTGGGGAGCCATCGTCCTTTATCCCCTGCTTTACGTAAGCCACTGCTTCTATCTACCCGTTTGGTCTTCGAGATTCATGGTTTGAGAAACGCTACTCCATAAGATACAATTTTATGCAAGTTGGTAAGTCAAATGCCATTTTTCATTTGAGCTAAAAATGGCTTGCCTTTGTCAAAAGATCCGGATTTTAAAAATCATCTTACATTTTGATGTCATCAATCCCCTTTTGACACTCAGGCCGGTGTGGCCTTTATGCGAGCGAAGTTTTCATGTTTTGGTGGAGTTCACCCGGACGAACAGACAGTCAATCGCACAGAAAAAATTGTGCCATATAGTATTGGTGTTGTAGAATCGAATTAGCGTTTTGCTTTTCCGACGTATGTTTTTCATTATGCGTTAACAAACTGAGTGCAAGAGAAATGATGACATTAAAAACTGCGTTTAAAAATTAGCACGCAGAGCGCGGCATCACGCAGTAGTGGCAAATGCATGCCAAAAACCTGCTTCCTTTTTGTCAAGTAGAAATCATTTATATGAATTTTATTATTTCCTTTGGAAGAAGATTATTGGCCTTTTAATTAGATAAATTCATGTTTCGGATGCTTTTTAGTTCAAAACTGAGGTTTGATTGGCTGACATGGGGCGTCCACAAGTGCGTTATTTCGAAGTCTTCAACAGCTTATGAAGGCATCGTTACATAAACATGTAATTTATCAAAAATCTTAAAATGCTCTGACTTTGCAATTCGCTGCAGTAATTGCAACTTAATTAGAAGACATAAGGATTGTTAGAGCAAAGCAAGAAGCCATAAAAAAACCCAGCACTAAATCAAAGTTTTCTGGTTCGAGTCCGCTGCAAATATTTGAATCCAATCAAAGAACAAAGGTAGTTTTCAGATACATCGAACACAAAACATCGATCTCCAAAAAAAAGTTCACTCAACAAATTTTAGAAGCAAATCGACGAAGTTGGGGTCAGTAAATATCAATATCCTGGAAATATTTTAATTGCAAATTTACAAACTCAGGGTCAGATATTATTGTTGGTATTATTCTTGTATCTTGAGTCTACAAATAGTTATTCTGATTCAAAAATAGTCCATGGATTAAAAAAGTTTAAAAAACTGTGGTAGAGTAATAGTTTTTTATTCCTACCTGATATATAACTCCTCCAACGTTAAGTCGAGCTCTTGCGTTCCGCCGAATTAACTCTTCGTTCTTTCCTTTTTTCGCTTTTTTCTGTTTTTCTGCCAACGTTTTCTTTTTACGTCTATGCAAAGTGGCAAATACATTAATAGTCGGCTGGTAATGTTGTCAGTCTTTAGCATTTCTTTGGCCTAATTCCGTGTTCAAACTGAAGAAATTGTAGTATTATCGCGTGAAAAAATTTCTTTCTTCACTTAATGATAATATTGTAAAACTGAGATGACCAACCAACTGCAATTAACACAACTGCTTGTTCGAATAACAAAAAATGCATTCACAAAACAAACTTCAACTGCAATATTGCAATCGTTGATGATTTCTTTAAGTTTCCGCGGCTTTTAACAACAAACACCTCATAAGCAGAGCAAATGGAAAATGACAAAGTGTCGCCTGGGATGTTGCGTTAAAAAAAGTGGAAACACACAAAATAGAAATATACATCTTTCAGTCAGCTGAGTGTGAAACACCATTTCCACACCACAGCACTCCTAAGTAGTGAGTACTACTTTAACTCAATCTTTCACTTTTTAATTAGAAACTTTTGGTCATTTTTGTACTCAGTGTATAATGCTCTTGTTCAGGGGTGTGTTACCTGCAGCCAGCGACACGAAATTTTGCCGAATGATGTGGCTTTTGACAAGCGCCACCCACTAATCTCCCAGAATAAGGTTTCACTGTGAAAACTTTACTCATTTGTGGGTGGTTTCCAAAATCCATTGCTCACCCCTGTTGCGGTTGCTACCAGTAAAACAACAATGTAGTCTCTATGATGTCGTGGGTAATTAAGTATACATTTGTGGATTTCGTGACCGATCAATCCAAAATATCGTCAATAGCTCGACACAGAATTACATGCAAAGGTCACGATTACAGCTGTTGTGTATATATATAAATCCAAACTTCCCAATAGTAGAATAACAATGTCCAAATCAGCTGCTAATTATGGCGTGTAATTGCAACTTCGCAAAAAAAAACTCTTTTTTAATCACTGTCGGTTGTTCTTTGATGCAGTAGCTGTTATTTTTAATATATTGGTCTAGATTCGTTTTTAATTGCCAGTGACTGTTTGGTACGGAAACTTGCGTTTCCTTTTGCGTCATAACTATTCCCGTCACGGAACAGAATTTTTTGGCCACGTTCACTTTAAAAGCGTTGATCTCCAACTAGCGGATAGGCGCCTAAATACTGATAATAAAATTACCTTCCTTTTCAGAAAGCATAATATATACTACAGTGTCAACAAACCAGAACTACACGATGTGCTGGTATTCTGCATATTATATCACAACTCATCAAGGTTAGTTTGGTTTTTACGCGATGGGTAATCAATGGCAATGAATCGCTGCAAAATTAAACTTTGTACGCTATAAAAATTAAGTTAACCGTTGTAAAAATTAAACTCGTACAGTACTTACAACAAAGATCAAACCGGTGCAACGGGGTCGAAATGAGTAAAGACGTTACTTTTTGTAGAAAACCACCCACTTTAAACCCGTTGCTTTTTTATCGGTCCATAAGCTCCCTAAGAGCGATTTCTGAATAGACCTTACACTAATGTACTAGACGCGCAAATTATTGGCAGACCTTACCTATCATGCACGATTTTGAAGATTTGACATTTTTGTTAATAGCTACCGCAATTCAATAAAAATTGTGTCAAGCTGATGCGGGTAAAATCATTAAATTCTCGTTTCTCAAAGTTTAACAACTTTTTCGATTCTCGTTTTCAATTATTTTTATACCAATAATATACAATCAATATAAACAAAAATGCCAATACCCAACCACGAGATATCACCGGGAGTTTTGAGACTGCAAGTTTTTTTTATGAAAGCAATTGAAGTAAAAGTTTTTCTAAGTCTTTGCATTAGCACTGGCATTCGGAGACGCTCAACAATAGGAGTAATGTAGATATAAAGCGCGAGACTGTTAAGAATTTACGCAGTCATAATTTAAAATACCCGGGCGCTAAAAATGATTGTAAATGCATAGAAACAAAAAATTGCGCAATAATCCATTTTGGCAGTTCAACGTTATCAAACACATAGAGAGTATATATTGACCTAAAAACCAAAGTGTTGAATCTTAGCAAGCCCGAAAAGAGTTTTTTTTTGGAGCAATAAGCTTCTCTTAAAATTTTTGATACATGACAATGCAAGCTGTTTACTTGAAGATGCTGCCATGTTGGAGCTGTAAGATTCTAAATTTAGGTAAACCAACTAATGATAAAATGATATGTTGTCAACTTTTTAGCTCTATGAAACTGCAACGGTTTTTTTAGCGCAGGCATAATTTATAATTTTGACTGAAGAAATTCTTTTTCAAATTTATTCTTCATATCACTCCTATTGCTCAAAGCCAGGTAGGACGTCATTGAACACCATTTTTGAAGCTTTAGCTATGTCTCAACAAGGTAAATAAAAATATAATGCATCTGCGCCAGCTTACATACTCACATGTAGTTGATTTTGCCTAAAGCGGCTGCAAAAAGCGACGTCTTCCCTGACGGCTTCTTCTTCTTTTTTTTAATGATGTGACCTGGAGTAGATAGGTTTCCCGGTATCGCCACTGCCTTGCTAGTGGAGTTTTGTGATCGACTTTTGCGCACAGAAACGTCTGAGTAACATCTTCGGCGAGACGGTGACGAATTTTGTCTCGAAATCAAGTTTTCAAGGCTTTCAGAACCAATAGTTACCCGAGGGGGCTGAAGAAATTTATCTTTGTCAAAGCGGCGCTGGTCCAGTTGGCCAGTAGACGATCGTATACGACCATTGCCATCAATGGACGTTCTCGAACCCAAAAGAGCGCTATTTCGCGGAGTTAAATAATGCGAGTTTGTCATTTCCAATTGATACCGCTTATAGGAAGGAAAAAAGTCATTGTTCTTCATGTTGCAGCCCCAAGCGCCCTTCATAATTTCGCGTGTATTACTTAATTTATCACTTATAATATTTTCGACAGGTATAAAGTTTCATTAAAGACTAAACGAAGAATCATGTAAAAATATATGTGGCCATTAACTCTAGTCATTCGTGGGAGGCAGAAACTTACAGGTTGATAGCAGTTGTACCGCCTTGTGTTTTGAAGAACTGTACAATAGGCTATTAAGAAGGGTAGTCGCCGTGAACTGATCTAAATTTAGATCTCAGTAAGTAAAAGTGGCGGGTAGCATGAAGCAATGAATTGTGAGTCGTTCTTGTAAACGAAAGTTTAAGGGTTCAGCGCTCAGAGCTTTACGTTGCATGTGGCATGGCCGAATAAAACAGTCTTTCGCTTTCGAGTTCACAATTCAGGTTCAAAATATGGCTTGCACCGACAGGAAAAATATCTGTAGGAAGCTGCTGAGTTGCAAACGGAAAAGTTCATTTCGAAAACTCCCTATTCACCTTATACTCTGACCAAAGCTTTTTTCATGTCTCGCTGATTACCGTGATGTACACATCTGGGGAAATTGGCTGGCAAAATTAGCCTCGAAATTAGTTTCCAGTTTAGTTTTTGTAATTATATTTTTTTCCTCCGGTTACGGAAAACGTTTTGGAGGTTATGATAAGAAGTCTTATACGCACACCTGCTTTGGAGTTACCGGTGCTGCTAACATGGTACATTTCTACAACAAGCAGTGGGATTATAGCTCCATAATGTAATTTAGAAATCTCTTGCTTTACGCATGGCACAAGACCTTCATAGACTCAATTTTGCGGGTACACAACAAGTTAACTAAAAAAATTAGATGCCATCGACTTGAATGAAGCATTAAATTACATGAAAAGCTGGGTCGTTTAAGAATGGCGCTTTCTGCAAAAATTGGGAGATTTGCGTACTGTATGACTGAAATTTTGCAGAACATACAATTAGAAACTAACTTGAGCTGGTTGATAGATATAGTCGTAACCAGGGTTGACTAAATAAAGCTTGTGGCTTCCCAAATTTTTAGAAATCATCATACTGAAGTGCTGATGACAGTTTTTTATAATGACCCTGAAAAATAGATAAGTGCCTTCTTTTTTGGTCGCTCACCAGCGGAAGAAAATCTCAAAACCTTCAAGAGAAGGCTACCTCCCCCATTTTGTTTCTGGTTTTTAAACAGTAATGTATTTGATTGCATTTAATTTGTTTCAAACTGTATAATTTGTGCGGTGAGAATACAACGGTAGTTATTCATATTGCGTTTAGCGAGCATTGTACTCGTAGTTGAACCATTTCGCTGAATCTATTTTGATGTGTTCGTTTAGAAGCTGTTGATAAGCGGCTTCTTTAATCAAAAACTTAAATCAATACTCTTTGGACAAGAATCAACTCTTGTAGCAGTCCGGCTACGCTGCGTCGAATAACTAATTTTGTTTTTTATAAACTGTCCATTTTACTGCGCTAAGACTAACGAAAATCGATTTTTTTTTGCCTTCAACGTCATGCGTAAGATTATTAGCAAACATGTCTTATTTGCACAGCAAAAGCTTAATAAAAACCTCGTAATTTATAGCAAAGCATTTGCTTTTTGTTCTCGAGATGTTAGGCCACGTAATTATGAGTATTAGCATTAGCCTACGCAATGAACTGTGCTCATTTCAACCTACCACTTGGGCTACTCCAAAATTTTGTAGTTTGTGTTTTTTTCAAATTTTCGTGCATTCACCAAATCACTTTTTGTTTATGCAGATGTAGAAGTTATTGCCAATAACTTGTACCCTTCACTCATAAGGGAAAATTTTATTTCTGTAGTAACCCAGCCGCTTTTTCGAAGTTAATTCTAGAAACTCAAGAAGCTGATCAAATACTTTTAACTAACATTTCTACCTCAAGCACTTCCGCCAGATAAGAAAAATTATCACAAAGTGCTTTTTCCCTTGGTTCAACAATATAGAAATCATGTCGGCAGTTGTCTGAAAATGTCTAAGTTTTTGCATTCAGTGCTAAACTGTCGTTGGCGAACAACCATTAACATAGTAAAACCAGATTGATAAACAATTCGACAATACCCCAACGCTGCATAGCACTGCAGTTACCCTCTTGAACGCGGTCCTCAATATATTTGTTAATTGAAATGCAATTTATTTTGTTTTAATTATAAGAGCACTCCGATAACACGACCACTAGTTGAGTGCGGACTTGGTGAGCTGTTTCTCGGGGTCCAACTGTACGTTGTTTACAAATAAATTGCTCTACGGGTTGTAAGAAGCAGCGATGTAACGTAAAATTTCACTGCCACTTTGCTTCTTGAGACTTTAAGTATTGCAAAAATTTGTGTAGAGACATTGTACATCAAAGAATGGACTAATATGTCTTTGCCAGGCCTTCTGTAGATTGTTCAAAACAGATGTAGCAGGAATGATTTTTGTAACATGCAAACAAGTATCCCAACGGTAGTTTCTACATGCAGTTAAAAAGGAAAAATTTTTCTTAAAAATCACACTTCAAAATTTTGTGCATTACCTTATGCTTATAATTGGCAAGTATTTTTTAATGAATTCTTACTTTATTCTCAAATCATGTTCTGCTAAGATATATTTTAATGAATTTGGAGCTTTATAAAACATGCTTTTAATTATTCATATTAAAGCAACTTCTGACAATAAATCAAAAATACCGCGCGTTTTAAAAGTCGATAGCGTAAAATGCTCGAAATGCGGAAAAAAACTTTGCGCTAATTCCGGAAAATCAATATCGACTTTCAGGATGCAACCAAGATTTAGTAAGGCGGTAATCAAACCATATTGGTCTTTTTGTAGACGGCTGTTTGACGTCTCTAGAAAAAAAACTTCTTCACCATTTTTTTGAAGCTAAACGCCATGGGCAAAAAATAGCTCTTTCAAAATTTTATTCACTAGGCTTTGCGACGAAGTTTGTTTTATGTTATAGGTCAGAAGGAAACGAAATATTATAGAGTTTTTTGGCGTTAATTTCCTTGTACTAGAATAGTATTGATATCAAGAAATAACGGTAAATTTGACTCCTAAATCATCCACCGTATTTCATCTTGAACCCAGGTCTGAACTCAGGTCTACCAATGCGAAGCGTGCACTCGAATCGCTACGTCATCGCGCCAGAACGTTTGACTTCGATGAGCTAATTTATAGTAGTCTGGGCTTTGTCCAAATATCTGAAACAAATGAGCAAGCCAGATTAACTTGCGTTTTCGATCGCTATGCCCAGCTGCACCTTGAGGTGATGCAATTTTTGAAAATCTCAGAGACAACAATACAACTTTCTGAAATCGCATTTGTAGCAAATTCCTGATGAAGAATTGGATTAGTTCTTTCGTTCTGGTCAAAGGGAGCTCAAAAGAGCTTATATAAAATTTTAGTGTTATTTAGGCCTACGTGCCATCGGCCACTTTGCTTACTTTTGTCCAACATAACACGAAACGCCAGCATATAAAGCTAAGGGTACTAAAATCAATATTTAAGATTAATGTGTACGGTATTTTGGCTGAAAAATGACCTTTTAAAATAAATACATTTCATTTTGTATAACATACAGCTGTTGCTAAGCACAGCCTTCCGGAAAGTAAACAGTATTTTGATCTAAAATCAAGTCACGAATTATTGTTTCGCTTCAAAGAATATGCTAGGTTCTTAAAGTAAAAGAGCAAAAAAGTCTTTTGAATGCAGTCACGCTATCGCAAACTAGCCGGCGTCGCCCGGCAAGGCTACCGGTCAGTTTTGTCAGGTTACAAATATCGGTTCACTCGGCTGTTTCGACTTCACCAAACTTACATTTCTGAAAGCAGAAACGATAAGTTGGTATAAATGGGAGTATCACCCATATGCCCCTAATAGCAATCGTCATATCGGGACTTTGAATTTAAATTGATCTTACTCAGAAAATCTTTCAACATTTCACAAATTCTATTTGTTCCTTCCAACAAGTATAAGGAACAAGTCAAAGTTTGAGGGTGGGTGTTTTAACAGTTTTTACTTTACGATTACAGTATTAAGTTATTTGTTGGTACGCTTATCTTACGACTTGGTGCAACTCTTTTCGTAAAAATGTTTGTGACACAAAGTAGCTTCGCTGTACCGCATGTGATTTGGTACTAAAATAGAGCGAAACAAACAAGTCGTAAGTGGCAAATCCTGGATGCGATGTGGAGCGCTGCATCCCTCCGACCAGCCTTGGTTGATCTTGGCTTTGTGAACTTATTTGTTGCGAAAAATAACTAAGTTTAAATAATCGAAAAAGTTGATCTCCAAGAACAAGGCTTACACCACCAATTTGGCAAGATAACACGTCAATTCACATTTCTCATCTTTACCACCAAATTTTCTGAATGTGCTACTGCTACTGTCATACCTCTCACATCCGACAACTCGGATGGTCTTGTAATTCGTTTTTAAGAAATATTTCCCCTCCATATGTACGATTGTGTATTTGGTGACAATAGCTTCACACAGTCATGAAGATCTACTGATTTATTTTGTTCTATTGATTTCCTGTCCAATTTTGGATTTCATAAACAATGCCTATAATATCGATTTCTCTACTAATAAATCAAGACTGTGCTAACGTACAAATCGCAAATAATTTTACAAACTTTCAGACGTTCATTTCGTTAAGTGCATAGGGCATAAATTCAAACTTGTGGAAGGACGCTGAAGTGAGTGATTTATTTATGGAAACAAGCGGCGAAAGTAATTGGCCTATTAATTTAGATTCTTTTCGTAATTGTAGGCTTAGTTGTAAAACTAAGCCTCTGGCTGCGCGTATGTTTCTTGTTCCCGGCATAAACGCACCCAGGGGAGGGCAAAGTGACTCCAAGCCCAAAGTTCAGCATCTACAGCTCAGTTGTTACAATAAGCTTGGTTTTGTCTTAAGTGGATAACCCACTAACCAGTAAATAAGCCACAGACCAGCTTTTTGTATTGAAAAAGGGGATAGTTTTTTTGTAAATCTAGCAAGATTTCACATCAAAATTCGGCATTTCCGTTCCACTGTGCTGCACGGGATGAAAATTTCTTAAGAGAAAAGAGCACTCAGAACCACAAAGGCATTCTGACGCGCTGTCCACCTACAGTTCAGTTACCATAATTTTCTTGCTTGCGTACTCATTAGTAAAAACCAGATTTAAACCAGAATGTTATTGCTGCTATGTATTGTTGTACTTCAACAAGCATCATATCAGTAAAAGGCTTTACTCTTTGCATTTGCTTTTGAAATGGCAGTGAATGAGGAGTATAGCCACTGCCTGCGACTCCTTACACCGAAGTGTATTAGGTGCCAACTGTAAAGTACGTGGTGAAATAAAATTTTGCAGAGTTTAAGACAAATCATACAGCAACGAAAACGTTTTTCTTTTTCAAAGACAAATCATACAGCAACGAAACAATTTTTCTTTTCCAAGGACAAATCATACAGCAGCGAAACACGGTAAAGTGCGGTCTGTAAAATAGCGCTACTTGCAAAATAGTGCCTCGTGAAAAATACGTTCGGAAATTTTCGCAGTAATTTGGAAACGGCAAGTCTAGGCCTACCTATAAATAACCAGCACATGTTACAGTAAACCGAACCTCGCCGTTATAAATTACCACGACAATTCCCGCGCATATTTTGAGCGAGGAACTATCTTCAAGTAGCACTATTTTACAGATCGCTCTTCACCTTGTTTCGCTGCTGTATGATTTGTCCTTAAAAAGGAAAAACTTTTCGTTGCTGTATGATTTGCGTAAACTCTACAAAATTTTACTTCTCCACGTACTTTACCGTCAGCATCCATAGAAGTGCTTGCAGGCAGCATTGCTATGTCACATAAATCATGACAAAACAGTGTTTTTCTTGAAGCGTTCACCAAAAAAAAGGAAAAATATGCTTCAAAAAATGTTTAAATGCATAATCGCATGTTTCATAGTTAATGAATTTATTTTGAGTAGTTGTAAATATTTTTTTTTCAGATGCGGCTTGTTGATATCTCCCGAAAAAGCCTTCGACTGCGTCTCTAGGGTCAGTTTTTTTTAAAAAACAAAAATAATTTTTACAAGTAATCGCTAATTACAACGTCATATTTATGGCCAAAAGGGTGAAATTGTTTTAATTTAGTAAGTAGGGTGTTGGCTTTCGTTTAAGCAAAAAATCGTTTTCCCCCGTCAAGAAATTCCGTCAACCCCTTACAACACCCACCCCGGAGTGGAGATCACTTTTAGCAAGTTTCAGGTTTGCACGCCCAGTAGTTTCCGAGCAACACACATATACAGGCCGAATTGCACTTTGTGGTATAGATCAGGGGTGTGCAAGCTTTTCTTGCAGGCAGGCCAATTTCAAACTACTTGAAAATTCTTCGAACCAGTCAGAGTTCTTAATCCGAGCAGCTTGTGCGCACAAGCCAGTTTCGAAGAACTAGGTGGTGGCATTTTCCATTGAAAAACAGTGTGAAGACCCTTCTTTTTTGGAGATCGGTATTTCCGACGTTGGATTGATTGCTATCACATTCACTTTGTTCCCCAAAATCCTTCCGTGCGCCGCAAGTTGCACAACCATGGTACAGATTTAGGCTTTTAGAAGCATTCAGTTAATTAATAGTAACTTCCTAAACAATCCCACTGTTATGGCTGTTTTCATTTCAAAAAGATGGTCTTTATCTTTTCCCACTGTAACAGTGATTTTTGCAAAAATGCATAAGACATTGCCTGAAATAGACTCGATTGATTAACTACTTTTTGATAGTTTTCATTGCTGCCAGAATATGTTTTTATGTACCTTCCTTTTACGACTTTTACTATAAGTGATCTGTATGCTGTAGTTTCAAACAAAAAGCTTAATTTTGATGAGCAGCAGTACGTTGGTGAAAAATAGGCCTACAGTAGTCTAGTGGCATAAAAATACAACGGAACAGAGTGCAGATTAGCTGTCCCCCACCTCTTTGCGACTGAGAGTAATAAAAAGGGAGCTCTGTGGTACGAAGCGCTACCAGTTTGATAATGTATTTTTAAAATATTCAAGTTTTTACTGACTACCTTTAACTTTGTATTGTTATATAAAATGTCCTCAGCTTGTTGATGATTAGAGGTATTTTTTGAACTGGCCTACTAGAGATCTGATGCCCGTGGGCACCGAATTAATGACTTTTGTTACAGTTTAAATACGAAAATATAAACGCAAAATTTACATCATGTAAAAACATTTGACTTCGATTGCTTCAAATCTAGGAGGGGTTGCAAAATTCAACATAAAAACTTTTCGGGGATTTGCATTTTTTAGATGTCTCATGACTTTCTTTTTTTTCATCAACTCTTTCTCATAAAAAATTTTTAAATTTAAATGAAATTGTGGTAAACAATGCTCCAGTGTTTCATAATCACTCACATCGCCTGAGTTTTCTTTAAAATTTGCCGCAGATTTCATGCTTTGAAATACGAGTTTTGCATATTACATTTAACCATAATCATGACTTCAACTCGAATTTTCCCAAAGAAAACAGGATGAAAAGGCAAAGAGCAATTAATAAAAAAAGTGAAGATTGCAAGTAGAGTAGAACTTCCTCTCAGCAATACCCGCAGAGCGGAAAGGGTAAACTTTAGAGTGTCCGAGTTCAAGGCAGCAGGTTACTATCAACAAGTATGGCTCCAGAGATCCGACTGTAATTTCAAATAAAATAAATACCCAATTATAATCAAACGGGATAGGAGCTTACGTTCTAGTTATTCTTCTGGCTGCAAGTAGCAGCAGTTATCCTTAACATGGCACTGTAGAAAAATTTGCCGTAGGCTTCCGCTATTTCAAATCAATTATCTCGCATGCATCACCTCATAATAATACAAAGAAGAAACTTGATTACCTTTTGAACATATTTCGAATAATATTTTGCTTCACTTCCGCCATATTTTAACAAAAACCATATTCATACCGTCAACAAGTCGATCCAATCAGTTCAGTTAACCGTAAACTCACGCAAAGCGATCTTAATAACTGAACGAGCATCAGTCGCGGCAAAGCTTATAAACGTCTTCGATTTTCAAGAATATTTAATCACATTGAAAGGCTTGGGGCAAATCAAGGTTAAAACGACAGATTCGAATAAATAACCACAGCGAAAAGTAACGTTCTTTTTAAATCAATCTAGTTCTAATAAAGGACGCTCGCCAAGTTCAAGGGTTTAGTTATCAATTCATTCATTCACTAGTCATTCAAGAGTTTAGTAAGCTTTTTACACAAAATAAACGCTTTTTTAGCTTGCAAATTTCAATCAAATGATAAGCACGTATTTTTTTGTTAATAAATTTGCTTTTTCGACAAAAAAGCTAATTACATGAAAACGCTTGGTTAAATGCAGGTGATAGCAATTTTCGCTTTTCTTGCTTGCTAAAATGAAAATACAAGATGTATGACAACGTGTTCAAAACGACTGAACGACGGTAGACCTATGGGTAGACTTACAAAGCTTGGCAATATTTTTACTCTGTGAAAGATCAGCTAATTCATCGGACGCACATTTAATGTGAAATCGATACGTACTAAACACGAACATTATTTGGAAATAGAAGATTTTGTCTACCCACACTTGACTAAACAAAGCTTGCAAAAAAGAATTTTAATTGATAATGCGGCATCAAAAGAAAAGGATACGCGGACTAGATCAAGGAAAATTTGTTTAATCAACAAAATTTGTCAAAGCGTCTGAAAAGTAAAAACCTATTCACTGCCGCTTTGACGTCATTTCATAAAAGCGATTCACAGACAATGTATTTGATGGTTCGAGATGTACCAGAAATAGATAAAGGAAGGTCAACAAAACATATGCATTTTTGTACGGAGTTAAACACCTTAAAGTCGCACTTCTTTTTTTGGAGAGGGTGAAAGGGATGGGCCGAAATAAACAAATTTTTAAAGAGAGGGTAATGCGAAGCGCAAAGTAAAAAAAGCATCCTCAAAAACTTAGGTCGTTGTTATCAGTGTGTCTGGATGTCATCGAAAAACTTATAGCGTGGATGATACTATTTTGAAGCGGTGAAGTTTTGCAATAACCAAACATTTGCGATAGATGTTGAAAGCAATGCTTCATATTGGTTTAAAACTAAATAATTTATATACAGCTTTATTTGTTCTGCTACTATATGCATGATGGCCGTTTAAGATTTAACATGTTCTTCAAGCCATGGGCTATATTTTAGATCTCTTTGAAAAGTATTGCAATAACACAAGGTTTTTTGTGTTAAAATAAGTGCAACACTCATTAATAGTTATGAATACAACTTTAATATAGTTCTCGTTTAATTTCAAGTCTTATTTCCGTTGCTCTGGTCTTCATAAAGCCACAATTTATTAAAATATTTATCTCTTAAAGGTCATGTAGTCGTAGCCAGTAGCCAGCTGCCTGCCACAGAAGAGCGGTCACAATATGTTTGCTTGCAAAAAAAAGACAATTTATGGACTGTGTGCAGTGCCGCCGCCCAAGCGAACAAAGTAGTGGGGGTGCTAGCTATATAGAAAGAATTATTTGGGGGGAGGTACAGCAAAGTTAAGAACTTTTTTTTGAAATCATCTTCTAGAAACCGAGAATTTTGACCAATTTGGTCTTCAAACAGATGTAGCGGCACTTTTTACAGCGACAATTCTGCCTCCATTGGCAGAACATTTTCCTTCAAAATTCTTTGCCTGTTATACCATTTGGAAGGGCCATCGTCCTTTTATTCCCCCTGAATTTCCATCGCTTTTTTATCTCTTTACTAAGTGGCAAACAAAATTAAAGTGGAAGGACACCAAAATAAGATCGTTTTACGTCACAGCTTAGAGATGCGCAAGCTTTAGTTGTCATGGTGAAATTCTGCGGCCTGCCGCAGAATGGGATACGTCGCCCGCGTCAACAAGTTAATCCCTGTCTAGGTTATTGTTTGACCCCACATTTTTAAGGACGATCTCCGAAAAAGTTTTACAACACTTGACAGGAGAAATTTTTTATTTGAAAATTGCTTAATTGGTCAACTGAGATCGGGTGCAAAAAATTTCGAAGATAGCATGGTTCTTCGCCCGATGCCGGAAACAAGCTTAAAGATGCAGCCAAGAAACTCCAAGTCACAAACATCATTACGAAAGAGATTGCTCAAAATCATGAAACACACTTACCACAGAATAACCTGTTTCTCTAGTCCTACTGTAAAACGACGCTGTTACGGCGCCCAAACTTTGACTTTGTGTTACTGACCATACTCGAAAAACGGATAGGATCTGTGAAATCCTCCTCTGCGTATGAGCTCATCCTCTGTTTGCGAATCTTTTGTCAGACTTGGCCAATACAATGGGTACACTGCTTGGCCCCACCATCTGCCTGCCACATAAAAATGGAGGCATCTTGTCAGTATTTTACCCGAGGATGCAACCAGAGAACTTGCTATCTTTCCTCAACATTATTCCTATCCTGCTGAGCGTGCAGCAGGCAAGCTTGAATAGATCGCTATACCATACCGCCGCACCCGTTATCAGTGAAATAATCAGGTGTTTGTGAATAAACCAATTTTAATTACAGAGTATATTGATCGGAAGTAGGAGCATGGGGGTGAGGCGCCCATTTACAATGACTTTTCGTTGCTGCTCTTAGAGATGTTCTTATGGTGAAAGAAGCTAAGCCGATGGTTTTAACCCCGGCGTTACTGGTGGGGTCCAACCCTGATGTCACTGATTGGGGTCCTACGAGCGACGCCGGCTGGTTTCTTAAAGTTAAAGAATGCATATTCATTTGAAAAGAAATGATCAAAAGTGTCTTCAAAACATAAACAATGCTAAGAAACACTTTAGCTTGACTAATAAAATTGGGAAAACCAGCATTGAAATAAGGGAAGGACACTGCCCTCCGAGTCTTCGCCTTTTGTGATAATGTCACCGCTTTAAGGGTATTTTTATCTCGAATAACTTTTGCTTGCACATTTTTGTAAATGTTTTCTTGATAATATGCTTGTTTTTTGCAAAAAGAGATGGGTTGTAGCACCAGGTATCTTACTTTAAAAAATATTGATAACTTTGATATAAGTCTAAATGTATCTTGAAATTGCACAAATTGTTTTTTCTGCATAATGAAAATGGTAATGCTGAAATATTAACCTATCAAACTGACTAATCAGGCCACTCTTTCTTTGAATTTACTGCTTCCTAAGTTGTTTTCTTTGTTATCGCCTGTTTGTCTGCCTTCGGTCATAAAAAAACAAATTTTCTGCATGATCTGCTATATGAATTTGAACAGACATTTGACTACTGATTTAATAATGGCAGTATAAATTTGCTTTTTTATCCAATGTTGACAGCAAATCTATCTTCTTTCAATCACGTAAACGTTTTGAAGACAAAGTCTTGCCAAAAGATACAACTTTCTAAAAAAACTGTTGACTGGTTTTACGTGACTGGCGCTCGGACGTAACTGCGCATGATTTATTTCCCTGTCACATTTAAGACTTTTGACAGTGCTTCGAAACGTGTTCAATGATGTCAACAGCCGATAGATGAGAATGAGCTAATAGCAAAGTGAAACTCTACTAATAACTAGCACAAAACCACTATTACTATAGTGGTAATAGCAATAGTGCTACTAATCATTGCACAATACCACAATGATTACATCTCTACAGTAATCAAGTTGCATCCTAGACAAACAATACGTTTGTTGTGCGAGCGAGCGTGGACACCCTGAACAGTTCCATAACCAGAGAGCATGCTCAGAGCTTCTTCCTCCAAAAAAAAATGATGAAAAGCCACAATGAATCCAACTACACTTCCCAAATTATTTTTCTGGCCCTATACGCTGGTTAATGAAACCTTAAGATGGATCTTTTGAAATAATGTTTTCATTACCAAAATATTTTTAGAAGCAATTATTGCTTTTTTCTAAATACATCAAAAATTAGCAAGAACTGCGCATAGCATGGCATAGCAAGGCATAGCATAATACTCTGCATGCTCTACCCTAGAACAAAAACAATCGTATTGATGTTTCGAAATCTACTCCCTTAAAACATATCTCACTTTTTTGCCGTATTTTCTTCATTCCTTTCTTTTTAGATACATATTTCAAGAAAATCAATTCTCATAAATTATTAACCTTATTCAAAATAATTTTCTGGTGCAAATTTGTTGGCATCTCTCCGATTACAAATTTGCCCTTTGGGTTTCAGAATGATATTAAATTTTTTAAAGGAAGCGTTAAGGTAGATTTAACATCTAAAATAAAAGCAGTACGGTAGCAATACATCTTACGGCCCAAATTGGCAGATAAAAGCGCAGGTTTAAATCTAAAAATATTCTGCATTTTACCGCTTTTTGGAGAGTTTTCTACGTCACGTCAACCTATTAATGACCGCTACCAGAATTATACACGTCACTTCCTCCTAAGTTATTAGTATTTGGTTATCCTTGACCTCATTAAGAAAAAGATGAAAAGAGTTTTCGCGCTAATGGTTGCCTTGCAGCAATGTGCTGCTAAAAAAGAAACAATGGTTCAATGCATGTGGGTGTCGTTTGTGCGTTGCTGTTTGCGAGCAGAAAACTATTAGCTGGAAATCAATGCAATGCAGTCCTGTCTAAGAAAATAAGCAGATTAGCTTTATCGGAGAAAACTTACGGAATGCACTTCAATAGAACCTTTATTACTAAGTAAGAGTGTCTGTTTTTCTAGAAATACTTTGTTGAAAATTTATTTATCAGAATAAATCTAAAGTGGAAAACAGTAATCAAACCCACGTAGGATAGTCTACCCAATCGACTTTACTCCATATCAATAAGTGTTTAAAAGAGTCTGCTATCCATAAACAGTAACAAAGTCAGGTTAGACATTTACTTATAACAAGAAATATTGATTTTGTTAAAGTATCCTCAGTTTCTGTAAAAAATAAATATCACTAATAAGTACAAAATATTGTTCAAACAAATAAAAATAAAAATAACTTACTAATGGTCAAAATGAAATGAAAAAATTATTTGAAATACGCATAGACCCTTACGAAACTTTTACGAAAACGCAAAACTGGAAGGAAAAAGTAGAAAATAACAAGAAGAAAGTCAAGGAGGACCAAAAACGTACCGCAAATATGACATACAATAATAAAAATGATAAAAATCCTAAAAAGGTGACTGAAATATCAAAAACTACGAAGAAAAGACCTAAGGAAAAAATGTACAAAGCCTATCCGAAGAAAAAGAGAAAAAAAATAGAGTAGTCCTAATTCCAAACCATCGATAAACAAAAATCACTGTAAAAGATAACAGTTAAAAACATTACAAGAACAAAAAAAATATACAGGGTGACACAAAAAAAGACGGTCATCACCTAAAGTTGAATAACGTTTGAAATAATTAATTAATTCTTTCCATTTTTTAGATTTACCAATAAGTATTAATGTTATAAGAGTCTACCAAATTTGACCCTTGAGATGCCATGGACTACTGAGCAAAAGATATTTATATTTGAGGCATATTTTCGGCAGAAGTCTATCCACGCAGCTCAATTGCAATTCAAAGAACGGTTTAGATGTCGTAAATTTCCTGTTCATTCAATGATCTACAGATGGGTCAACAAGTTCAGAACCCATGGGACTGTGCATAACCTCAATCGTAAAGACACTAGCAGACAATCATACTCTGGACGACCGAAATCATCAAGGACACCGCACAACGTTGCTGCAGTCAGAGCCTCTGTTGTCCGCAGCCCAAGCAAGTCTGTGCGTCGGCGAAGTCAGGAGCTTGGAATCAACCGAGAGTCCGTGCGGAGAATTTTGATCGCAGATCTCAACCTGTATCCTTACAGGATACAGATTAAACAAAAGCTTACACTTGATGACATGAGGAAGCGCGTGATCATGTGCCAGTGGTTTTGCGACAAGATTGACGCTGTGCCAGACTTTCTTGACAATGTCTGGTTTTCGGACGAGGCACATTTTCTGTTGTCGGGTCACGTGAACTCTAAAAACAACATCTTCTGGGGAAGCACATCCCCTGAGCACTGTCTGCAAAGGCCATTACACTCTCTGAAGTGCACTGCCTGGGTTGCCATCTCCAAACATGGCATCATTGGACCATTCTGGTTCAAGGACGACAATGAGCAGTGTGTGACAATCAACACCGAGCGATATGTCCAGGTGCTTGGCAAGTTCTGGACAGCACTTGGTCGACGGAGAGAGGTCGTCAGGGTCCTCCAGTGGTTCCAGCAGGATGGTGCCACCCCCCACACTTCAAAAGAATCATTGGCATGGCTACAGCAGCGTTTTCCTGACCGACTGATCAGCCGCAGGTGTGACCCGCAGTGGTCGCCGTATTCACCGGACTTGAACCCCCCAGATTTTTATCTGTGGGGATACCTTAAGGACCGGGTCTATGCCAACAACCCCCAAAGTATCCCTGACCTGAAGGCAGCAATCACAGCAGCAATAAGAGCGATCCCAAGGGAGGAATGCGGGAGGGTCATCGAGAATTTTGCCCGCCGAATCCAAGTGTGCCTGCAGCGCCGGGGAGCTCATTTCGAGCACATTTTTTGAGCGCCAGTGAAACAAAGAGGTTTTGTAGTACAGACTTGAAATTTTCGAGTTGTCTGCTACACAGGACGTGACCTAATGTAGCTGAAATTTTGTGTCAATATAAATAAAACTTTGGAAGTTATTCGAATTTTGGTGATGACCGTTTTTTTGTGTCACCTTGTATATGACCAACAACGACTAGGTTGAAAACCGAAAAACTTTGTGAAGAACAAAACCAGATCTACTCCAGTTTCTAGAAAACATAAATATAAGAAAAGTACTTACTTGAAAATCTCAAACAGACAAACACAAAACTTAAAGCTCAACTGGAATAACGCTAACACCACACAAAACTCTAATTACATGAAAATCGGCTACACTAAAGTGCTAAAATCTTCCAAACTCTTTAAGGAGCAAAAAAAATAGCAGCCGCTCTATAATCACAAACAGCTGTTAAAATTACAAGCCATGAAAACTAGCTACGACACCTCACAAATCAAATTCAAACTAATAAGTACAATTGAAATAGAGATAGGTATGAGATAATAAAAATACGTTTTATTACCAAATAAACAAAAAGCTATATTGCATAAAATAAATATATGAGCATAACCTATAAAATCCGTCACGAAAGTAGTAAAATAACGCCCTAGAATACGAAAAAAAAACGAAAACAGTAATGGAATCCAAAATATAAAAAAACAAAAATTTATAAAAGCAGCAATAAAATCACTTAACCAAACATAAGAGCAATTTATTTATATAAATAGTATCATTTAATCTGTCTAGCCATAGGTTTTCGGAAATTGATAAAAGCTGCTTGGACGGTTGATCTAAATAAAATGCTATGCTGCGTAAATAGCCCTACAATATTACGTAACTGACTATCTCACTTTCGGAAACTAACTCAATTTTTTAGTAGATTTTCTGAATCTAATGTAACTTTTGGCGCGCATCGAGGTACTGTTTGTATTTTGTAACGTAAACAACATTGATGTAATAATGATTCGGTACAAAGAATCTGTAATCGAAAAGATAGTCGGGGCAACATGCGGAGCTAAATATTACACCGGTCTCTATAACCATAAAAATTCAAATTGCACTCGTTTACTAAACATTTTGGCTACGCCAATGTAGGTACTGCTTTAACTTTAAAACAGATTAAAAATTTTTTTTGTGATTTCGTGGGAGATGTTGCCTCACCTGCTGAACACTTATGCCTCTCTTCATACATTACCCTAAAAAGAAAAAAAAACAAAGAGCAAGGATCACCCCAGAATTGCACGCAACAAGTCAAACAAAAATGGATTACACAGGGTTTTTCGTGAAAACAAAAACAAAATTTCAACTGATTTATAAACTGTGTGATAGTTAGCTCACACCTCTGAAATACTTTGCAAAACAAAAATGCTTCAACGATGCATTTGATGAAAAAAAAACAATTTGTCAATAGTGTCGTCCATAGTAAATGATCTCATTTCATGCAAAAGTAATGCTACTAAACCCAACTTTCCCCTTACAATGGCTTTTGATGATCAAAGCCAACACAAACTATTTTTGTACCATTCTCAGTGTTGACATTTAGCAGATTCCCAGGAACCGATTCTTGAAAGTTTCTTAGCTCAAGGAACCGGTTGTTAAAAATATTTCGGTACAAATTTTCACTTCAAAAATTTATACATTCCCAAAAAAAGGTTTTATCGCATTTTCTGCATAAATTTCAGCTTTGAACATTCAGAGCTCCAAGACAAAAGGTCTTTGCGTTGTATTGTAGGATCATCAATCAACTTTTTTCCGATAGAACTTTTTCGTATAACTTTTGAATGCCACAATTTTATTGAACAACGCGGACAAGATCGGTGTGCCACAAGATACGCAGACCATTTTCAAAAACTATTCTGCAAAGGTAGGTGAAGAAATGACTAAAAGAACGTTAAGCCTAGATCTTCAAGCAGATATATTGTTTTAGAGAAAATTGTGCAAAAACTTCTTTTTTCGGAAAACATCGATGAAATTAAAGTGAGAAATTGCTTTGCAGCTCTAAATGCTGAAAAAACTCTAAGCTTGCATGAAATTATTACAAAATTTCCCAAAACAGTTGTTGATCTTGTGGCAACGATCTTATCAGCGTTGTTCAATGAATTTATTAATGAAAAAAATTTCCTTATAGTTTTAAGTGTCGCAGTTACAGCCTATTCCAAAATACTCTTCTCCTAAACACTTTAGTTATCTTAAACCAATTTCCCTTTTATCTACATTTTTAAAGATTTTCGAATAAACTTTGTTTGCTGAAATGATTGTATTTTTTCATTTTCAAAAAATGGCCAACGTCACAAAATAAAGGATTTTCAAGAAAATGGCCTCATTGAATTAGCAGTTACTAGCGTACATGAAAATTTGTTGGATAATGTTTAATAAAAATCAATACGCGTGTTTCATTTTTTTAGATCTTAGCAAAGCATTTGATACATTAGATCATAAAATTTTGTTCCATAAACTCTGCAAATCTGGTTTTAGATCTAAAGCTTGAAATCTATTACAATCGTACAGTGGCGACTCCAGCTTTTTATGGCTACTCGAGCTCGTCACTGACAGTGTCGCAAAATACGGTCAAATCCGGTTAATTGCGTAGTCAATTTTCCAAGCCTTTTTATGTGATTAAGCGAATTATGCGTTTATGCGAAAGTGTTAGGTCGAACTGAAGCGCAATGATGGTCACGCATAAAAACGTCTACACGTCATACTTCAAAGCAAGCGCAATGCGATTGTCTTATTTTTGCTCGAAAAAGAAATAAAAACACCCAAATAAAGGATTTAATTGAATTTTTTTGTTTCAAGCGAAATACTGCGCGATTGTTGTTCGTTTAATTTTATTTTGCATGCGATCTTGCATTTTTCTTTCTAGCCAAAGAAATGTGTCCGTATTCTTTCCTTTGAATTGCAGTCGTCGTCTAATTATATCAAGTGCTTTAAGCACTTCTTTATTTTGTGGTGGAATCACAGCAGTTGTGTCGGCAGAGTTTTCTTCATTAGCGTTGTCGTTCTGAACTTGATTGTTTTGTAAAACTTCTTCACATAAACGTGATATACAAGTGCAAGATTTGCATCACTAAACATCAATCACATCGCACGTTGCGTTGTTTTTGATCTTTAATTGGCGGCAGCTTTCTTTATTTTGTAACGTTGGCAATAAGCGTTGGTCTGTACTTTTTAATTTGCTTCTGTTAAGACTTTGAAACAATCGTGTTTTTGTCACTGAAATTTCGCAACCTTTTGTTTAGTAATGGAATAATTGTTTTCAATTTTATTCAATTAAGCAGATTATGCAATAAACCACTATGGGTTTATCCTAATTATTTTCTTAACAAATGATTGACTGTGATTTGGGATTTACGATTTGAATGCGATAAAACGGATTATGCGATTATCCGATATGCAATTACCCGGATTCGACTGTGTTGCAAAAACAGTAAATAAAGCACTAAAACTAGCAAGACAAAAAATAGCAGCAATTTATCCAGCCGTTTAACTATTGCCAAATGCCTTTATTTATACAGTTATAACAAAACGCCTGCTTTTATCAACTGTGTACTGTACCGGTGTGCTTGTAAATAACTCTTTCATCTATCTTTCTCTGATTGCAACTCTGGCTATTTCTCGCGGGCCCGAGTTCAACAAAAAAATTAAGCAAAAATGTGTCTGAAGCAACGCAATAGACACTCGCATTGTTAGAGCTTAGACAACTGCAATCACCCCCGAGTTGAATTTGATTCAAAAAAGTGCTTGAAAATCGTTTCTCTCTTTCTTTTTCTGCACAGCGTGTCTGACTATTTTCCTCGGGCCCAAGCTAGACAAAACGTTGGGCACAAAAAGCAACTGCCACCACAAACACCGGTGGTTTTTGCGATGTCTGGCTTTTTCTTTGGACTTAATGCAAATTAAGTTAAAAAGTTTTAAACTTGTTTTGCAGAATTTAACAAAGCTTTCCCGCATTTCGTAACTCAGGCTCATCCAGAGTAGCCCGAGTGCCGGAGCCGCCTCTGCAATCATATTTGAGCGGAACAAGACAATGTACTTAACCTGGTCTTGATATCTCAAAATCGTGTCCAGTCATTCGCAGCGTACCTTAGGGTTCAGTTCTTGGTCCACTACTTTCCCTAATTTACGTTAACAATTTACCCTACGCATCTTGCTTTGATACCACTTTGTTTGCTGATGATACTAATCTCCATTTGCCTAACCAAAATTTAAATCAACTACAAAGAGATGTGAGTGATGACATTGAAGAAATAGATTATTGAATAAAAATTAGTACGCTTCTTGTGAATCACATCAAAACAAATTCATAATTACAAGCAGAAAACTCACTAAAGTAGAAAAGTTTCCATTGTTATAAATGGCATAAATATTGAAAGAACAGTTAGTTTAAAGTACATTCAGGTCATAAGAGATGAAAAATACGTTGGGAGTAAGCATTTTTTTAAATTTGTTCTAAATTATCTACATTTTGTGGCATCATTTTCAAATGAAGACATTACGTACCATTAAATACATCAAAAAGAATTTACTAAGCATTATTTCATTTGAAGTTGCGATATTCCTTTGTCAACTGTGTAAGGGCCGCAAACAACTTTTTCATTCAATTTCATTACTTCTGTACTAAATATTTCAGTGTTTAGTAATCGATCGTTTCTAATTAACTTGTCTATGCTAAGTTTGTTGAGTTACAACTATATGACGTAATAAAAATGGAACATGCTAATTTTATGTACTGACGTCAAAATGATTTGCTTCCTCATTTTTTTGAAAACTATTTCGCCATACTTGAAAATATACATTATTGCAAAACTAGATACAAAATAAAAAAGATTGTTTTCTTCCAAGTGCAAAAACGAATTTTGGTGAAAAACAAACCCACTCTGTGTGTGTTAAAGTTTGGAAAAAACTCCATAACAAATAAAAACTTTGTCATTGTATAGTTTTAAAAAACGATACAAAAGTGAGTTGTTAAAGCAGTACAGTCAAAGTCAATGAGACTAGTGTGCTGGATGAGTGCATATAAATAAATGTAATTTATTCATCTAATTCATTTTTTGGCAAAAGCTTGACAGATATTTTGACAAAGCTCGAAAGGTAAAACTTTTTTGGTCACTTTTGTTCGTTATTCCGTTTTTTGTTCTATTTTTGTGTTTTTCCATTTTACAATCTCAATTGTGTTTTCCTTATCATTTTTCCGCTTTTGTTTTCTTTTATTTTTCTTCATTTTGCTTGACTGCTACTGGCCATTTCAACGTTATGAAACAGAAGTACTAAAAACAGCTGATTAATTGACCTAATGGTGCTTCGCTGTTTCTCATCATTTTTTGGCTTCAGCATTTTATTTTGTGTTTGTGTTTTTGCTATTGAAATTCTTGACTGCAAGCAATTAATGAACAAAAAGAATTGATTAAATGCGTCAAACACAACTCTGCGTCTTTAGCACGTCAGGAAATCACGCAAGTACAGTCTTGTAAGATCACTCTGACTCGTTTGTCACGATACAGCGGTTGTAAGGTCATTAAGAAAACTTTCAGCAATCAGGCTGTTTTCAAAGTTCTTTAAATGTCAATGGTTATCTTGATCTTCGTTTTTGTATGAGCTGATTGCGTTAGCGTAACTAGAAGCAACTCTTCTTTTTTTGAGGTGGACAAAAATGTACTTCTTGATCTAGGTGTTTTACAATGTTTTTAGATAACCTTTATTTGAATATCGGTACTTTCTAAACCTCTTTTTAGTCAAACTCAAACTCAATCTCAATTTTTTTTGGAGATCGATTTTACGTGACCTCTGCTGTTGTCTATTTGTACCTTAAACGCTTTAATACTTCCAACATTGTTTTCTGAGAAAATTGACGTTTGCCGGCAGTTACTTCTAAAAACACGTTTATTCCTCAATCAAGTCTAAAAAAATCAATTGGGATCATGTCCCCCTCTAACGACTGGATCTTGTTTTCCAAGTTTAAGGGCCGATGAGCTATTCTTTTACCATCACGTATGTTGAGCTATACGTCGGGAGAGGTGCATAGCAGCCATTTTTTATCGTTGCCATCAGTAACGCGCAAACGCTGTGCCCCTTATTGGAATTGATACATGGGGCATCCTATGATAATATGGCCATCGGTTTGATCTTCCGTTCCTCACTTACAGGCCTCAGAAAATACCACTCCCTATTTATTTATGTGTAGGTGGAAACGTACAATGTTTGGTGCGAACTGCTTCAGACTGAACGTTGCTGAAGCATTCTTATGGAAGGGTTCCATTATCGGAAATAAAATTGCGGAGCTTGTTAGCGTTGTTTTACTAATCCATGTTTCATCTGTGATCCGTCCAATGGGCCACACAGGTCTCAGAGTTGTTGACTTTTTCTAGCAACAACTGCGAGACAAAAGTAAATGGGTGTATTGACAGTAGTTGCTGCAGCCGCTTTCTTGTCTGGAAAATGATTTTGGTGAGGAGTAGAAAATTTGATTTCAGCAGTGCCCACATAACATAAGCAAAGTAGCCTGTTCTCGTTGAAGGTTAGCTGGTTGGACATCTACAAGAATGGAAAGGTTGTACATTTTTGTGTAATGCAAGCATCCTGTCGTAACATGCAAAGCATTGCGTCACGATTGCGACAAGCATGCTGTTGCAATACACATTGCGACTAGCATCCTGTGCAATACGCAAACCATTTCCTTGATGGCGGTGTTTATCTGGTAGGAGAGAGCACTGCTGCTCCAAAAAGGTGGTTAGTATTCGGCGGTGGCATATACAGTGGAATTCGGTTAATAAATCCACGGTTAATAAATCCAGTCGCTTATTACATCCAATTTGCTTGGAACGGAATCGTCCCAATCCTTTCCCGTTATAAAAACTTCGGTTAATAAATCCAAGCGCCGCTTAATACATCCAGTTTACGTGCTTTATGCAGTCAAATTTTTCTTCATTATGTACTTATAAGTACAATATTTTGCTAAGTGACGAAACAATATTGGATTATCAGTTTCGTATGGACAAGTACGTACATGTCCTTGTGTACTGGTAGGCCTAATCAAGCAGACTAATTGAACACCAGTCGTAGGAGTTGTGCAGTTATTGTTGCAACTGAAGCGGTTTTATGAGATTTAACTTAAAGAAAAGTTTTCTGGATCCATTGCAGAATGAATAGATCAAGAACTTCATCGCGCAGATTTTTCTGTGTCGAATAAATACTGAAAAAATACTACATTTTGTGCATTTTAGAAAACGCCGTTTATTAAAGCCGCCGCGTATTAAATCCAAAACCGGCTGTCCCGAGGTGGATTTATTAACCGAATTCCACTGTACTAATTGTAAGTGAGCTATGCGTAAGATATCAGCGTCCACATTTGAACTGGATCCCGCCAAACGCTAAGGAATGCGCAGAGGAATGTTAATTGCTGGCGTAGCGTTTCTAAGCGTTGGTGGCGTGTAAGAGACGAATCCAAGATTACCCTGAAATTTAAGCCAACAGAAGCAAGAGCTCATCGTTAATTTTAACAAATAGCACACGCTTTTTTACTTTGTTGTTGAGATTGAAGACTTCGGTTATCATTTTCGTTACAGTGCGCTTCAATCGCCGATTCTGACGATAAGAAAAATTGTTGCTTCGTTTGAGACAGATTTTGTTTAAGCTTCATTTCTGAACAGATGATAGACAGCCAAGCTTTAAAACCTTCATCAGGCTTGACTAAAGAACCGCCTTATCTTCACCCAATATTGGCAATATTCAATTGGAATATTGCCAATATTTGATGATGATATTGAAAATGTAGCTGTTAAAAAGGAGGGGCCCAGAAACGTTACTCGTGGCCCGTCGTTCTCAACACGTCGTAACTTGCCAAGTTGTCCGTTTTCGATGGTAAGAATAAAACTTTGGTAGTAAAAAACTCCATCATCATGACCACGTGCCTCTCTAAAAGCAGCTTGCAGGTAAGGTAGTTGGATAAAAATTTAAAAAGCGCCCAAACGAATAGTAAATCAGCGCGCAAGAAAATATTTTTGAACAGTCCAAAATTGCGCTCAATAATATAAACTAGATTTCAAAAAGTAAAGCCTTTTTTGTATCTGATTTTGGACCCACACTGAGGAAATGATAATTGCTAACAAACTATTGATAGATTTTGTCACTAGATCACTGGACAATAGCATCCATTCCACGCCAACTATCAAGCAACGGCAGAATAATGCGTATCGGAGTTGAATATTGGTTTCGACCAAGCGTAGATTGACAGCACCTGCCATCCTGCCCCTTCCCCCGAATCAAAGACATAGTCTTCCTTCTACGCATATTTTCAACCAAATCCCCAATTTAGAGCTATTTTTGACATTAGAAAGACGGCAATTTTTCTTTACCAAGAAAGACGGCTGCGGTCAATTATGACCGCAATAACATTTTCTGCTTAAACATTTTTTAATGACAAAAACTTTCTTACTAAACGGTTGCTAACAAATGCACAACAACAATGCTTCATTGATATGAAGGCAATTTGGACAAATGCAATCATAGTAATAGTTTGTCATGCACTTTCTATAGCACAAGAAAAGCAAGTGGCAACAGTCACTTTATATGAAGTGTGTTTACCTCAACAAATTATGTGGCATAGGTGGCAAGGTAGGCTGGACTTGTTTCTGCATAGCTGCAACTGACATTGCTTCCTTTTTCGATAGACCTGGCTGGAATTTACACCTCCTCCACAGGAAGAGGTGCAGGAGCGCTTTCTGCTGGAGGGTTACAACACATCTCTTTTATAAGCTGAAATAAAAATTTTCTTCTTGACTAGCTCTGACACGTTACTTCACAATATGTGATGTATGCATTTATGCATGCATAATCTATAATGGTAAAAAATGCGGCCACTGGTCGTCTTCTTGTGGCACTTTTGCAAGTATGGTCATTTGGTCCGAAACATCTACCCCAACTTTTAGCAAGTTGCAATACTTGACAGTTTTAGCTAATTTTTTTTGTGTACTAGGTCGACGGAGACTGTTTTGTACATTGAGCTCAGTAGACGTACCAGTTTAGCCTTCTTGGCTTTGTACATTGTCAAAGTGGCATTAGACGGAGAGACGAAAACTTCTGACGAATGCAATGGCTTGTCCTTCATTATCGCCTCAATTTTCCGTACCTCCTTCTTTTGCTTCCTTATTGCGTCAAGTAGTGTCGTTTTTTCTGCTTTTAGTTTGTTTGCTAAATTTATACTGGTAAAAAAATTGTCCATATCACGTTGATTCCTTTTTTGAAGAATGGTGGCATCAACCACAAGCAGATATCTGCAAGTAGATTGTTTTCTCAGTTCCTTGTGGGGTCTTTGCCAAGATAAGGCTCAGCATTGCAAAGATATTTTGAACTGACGTCAACCAAAAGCCGAAATTTTATACAGATTTTATCAGGTTTATTCGGCATGTACTTTATAAAGAGCACCGCGTTTTGCACGGGAACAGTTGTTCGTGTATGATAAAATCAAAGCTTGGTGCAAAACACTTTTTGTAGTTTTTTTACGAAATTGTTCCAGGTTTCTGAAACGATGCAAAATTTATGGGTTTGCCTTCTTTTACGGCGTGTGGAAAAATTGTCAAATTTCAAATGCTTCATCTACTCCCTTGTATCGATCTCTAATGATTGTGCTACTGAAAATTGGGTGATCCCACTCCTTGCCCCACAGTTGATGAATCGAGGCGATTTTTCCAACCAAGACAACAAGTACTATTTGAAGACCAATGAATTTTTCCAACTCGCAAAGCTCCACTAAAAAGTTTTCGTTATCGACTTGTCCATGCTTGATCGTGAATTTCTGAATAAAACAAAGCATGGGCTCATGAACAAACAAACGAAGTGCACTTCCCGATTGGGGACGCCTCTTTGGGAATATGATATCGCTCCTCGTCTTTCCCAAAAAACGTTTTCAGCTGCAGTTCTACGTCTGTTCGTAGTGTCGCTGATTTGTTTTCAAGTGACGCCTGCTCTGCTTGAAAGAGTGTCCCGCTGATTGCTCGAAGGTTGTCCTTCATCAGTATTTTCCAAAACTGGTAGATCACTAGCATCATTACTTTCGCTATTCGATGAATTAGAATTTTTAAGAGAAGCCTACATTACCCCTCTTGCCGCGACATCTTCATCTTCATCACGGGAGTTATGGGGATCATCTACCCGAAACAATCTCACTGCTTATTACACAGTATATTGTTCTGCCTCAGCCATAACAACAAAGTTCCGGCTGTAAAAATTTTTATCCTAAAGACAACAATCTGCTAATAAATCTAAATATCATGCTGTGGCCCTAGCTTTGTAACGGACAATAAACCTCTAAAGAGCGATATTTTAAATAATTTTCGTGGCTTTTTCGTGCGACAATTTATTGCATGAATCAAAAGCTGCTACCTCCTGCCACATATGAAAATAAGTCTCATGCTACCAACTATTTGCTTACAAATAAGTGAGGCAATCCAAATTGCCGTGCTGCTGATAAAAAAATAAATGTTTGAAAAGCTGATAAAAGCTACAGATAAAATTGAAAAAATGTTTGTTTTAGGCAGACCTCATTATGACAAAATAACGACAACTATAAGAGACAAAAAAGTAGAACAGAAATTCGCGAATCGTAAATCGTTTGAAACTATCTGGTTTCTAGGTAAAAAGAAACATTAGCTATTTCTACAGCAAATCACTCTGCGGTCAATTTTGACCGCTAGTCTTTTTAGGTAAATTGCTTCACTGACTCCGTTTTAGAGATTTGGTAAAATTAATTTCTTTGTTACCTGGCATCTCTAAAAAATATATAAAACTCACATGGTGGCCAGAGTCAAATTTCAACTGCCTACGTTGTAAGATTAAAAACAAAATTGAAAAGCGGTCAAAAATGACCGCTCGTCTTTCTAGTGTTAAGTAATAATGATTAGATTAAACTGCTGAGATGAAAAATCGAAGGTGACTTTTGCAATATTTCCATAAACTTTTGATGTTATTAACTTAACTACGATTTATGAGATCAAAAAAATTAAGTGACTTGAAATTGTAATTAAAGACATTTTATGCAACACAATATCGGTGATTTCCTCAAGAATTATGAAAAGATAGATTAGCCTAAATGACATAGCCTAATTTCGGCCAAAGTTTCTCATTTAGAGCAGGGATTCCTAAACTAGGAACGTGGGAGGTTCACAAGGGAAGTGCGTGACCATGGTTCACCTTTAGGTAAACTATAAAAATTTGACAAATCAGCGTTTTGAAAAACTTGATATCCAACAAAAAATAAACATAAAATGTATTCATGATGTATTGAAGAGCAAATGTGGAAAAATTACCAAGAAAAATTTGACCTCTGGGAAAAAAGAGGTCTTTAGGTTGTTTAGAAGAGCAAACGTGGGAAAATGACCGCTTTCAAAAAATTATTCTCGGTAGAAAAAAGGTTGTCACAAATTAAGAGGGGGCATGAGTTTGTGTTGACATTGTCGAGGTGGCGCTTTTCAGAAGGCTTAAGAACCCTATTTGGAGTGTTTATAAAAAAAGCTTCTTTTCCTCCAACATTTTCTGGTCTCAAAACTCTCCCATGCTACACCGTTGGTTGGGACGAGGCATTTCAAAAATTTATGGTCTTGCAAATGAACTTAGCTCATCAAACATCTTGAATAGCTTCCAAAAAGGCTGTTATTTTTTATATTTTGTTCATTGATTCAACAATCAAGACAAGAAAAAGCACAATATACAAAGCTATATACAGATTTCAATTGCTTGTCGATAGGTTTTTTTACAAATGGCCAAGTCAGGAAATACCTTGAAATGATTTTCTACTTGGTTATTCATTGCTTATTGGCTTTTCAAATGTAGAAAAATAATTCTTTTTTCTGCATGTTCTAGTGTTATTCACAAGAGCTAGGCTGGCAAACCAACATTATTTTGCTCCCTTACTAGACGGGTCACTTTTGCCTCAACAAATGTAGATTATCAACATATATCTACCTTTTCAGCTACTAACAAAACTAATACAACCTCACAGAAATGTGATCAAAACGCAAGTAGACTATCTAAACACATTTTGCCAATAAAAGCTCTTTCTCTATTTGTAGCCAACTATAAAAAAAGAGCTTAGCCTAACCAATGGAGAATTGAATTTGCGAATTTTTCATTGATTTTTCTCGAGAATAATTTTTCCAGTAAATGATAAACCCTGGAACAGTTTTTGCTGGAAATATTCCACTAAAACATAATGAAAAACCTTCAACAAATAACATTGAACTTTGGAAGAAAATCAAGTTTTTGGCAAAAATATAATCTAGTCGCTATTTATAAAGTAGATAAAAAGCAGCCCTGTCGTCTACGGGAGCGTCCCATCTGGCGTCCAAGATATGGCCGTGGTGCCATTTGTTTTCTTAATTATAAAGCCTATCCAAGAAACAGTCAATGTTTTACTAAAATGTACGATAGAAATTGCTTTCTTAATGGCGGCGGCAAATAAAGTGACAGTCAAAGCATTCACTTACCGTGACTTCATGTTTGAATGGTTTCAGAATAGTTCGGTTTATATTGAGCCCATGTCATGAAGAGTCGCCAAAAACTTTCGATTATCAAATTTTCAATAAATCTTTAAATGTTTGGATTATAAACTTCTAAAATTTACAGAGGTTACTAAATGCGACATCCAGTGTCAATGGCGATTCATTTAATTAAAAGCCATTCTAATTTTTTGGTTAAATGTGACATTTATGCTCCACATTACAAGGAAATAATCTTTGCTGCTAAGCCAGCTAGCAATTGAAGTATCGTTAAAGGGGTATTTCTACTTCTATATCAACCTCTGTCATTTAGTAGCATACAAGGGACTAACTCGTATAAAGCTTTGAAATAACCTAAAAATAACCGGTTTTATTCAAAAGCATGTTGCATAGTTATTTTGAAGTCTTATTCCTCACCTATTTGAAGTATGGAATTACGCCTCCCACGAAACATGTAATCGCTCTGAGTTATCGAAAGTGAAGGGATGATGCCAGATTTAGAGAGACCAATTGCACTTTGCACGACTTTTCTCACCTCTCAACTTCTTCAACGTTTCACCAAAACACATCTTTTACCTTCATGTCGCTTGTTGAGTTTCTTTAAGCGGTAGTCGTGCAAGATCCCCATGGAGTAAATCCGGCCCCGAACTAGTGGTGTCGCTGCCTCAAACCCAACCAAAATTGAAATTTAATAGTAACAAACTCTATTGGAACTGTAGTGGCGAGTCAAAGAATCAATTGGAATAATTTTGTGAGACCACCAAGCAATCATGGGTTGACTGAAATGATTTACAAAATGACTTTGATGGGGGATTATTAATCTGCTATTTATGTCTTAGCAGCTGCATGGACAAAACAGTCTGCATTTGCGTTGAATCTACTTTAATTCAAAGCTTATTTTGAATCCAGCTTTGATCACCTGTTTCATATTTGCTGTATATATTGTTTTAGGTTTACTGTCTATACAGGTCTCTGGCCAATTATATTATTATTACTACTCTTATTGATAGCAGTAGCCAAAATGTAAATTAACGTTTAATAATTTTAATTTGAAGCTGTTTCTCTTGATTACAAGTTTAACAATTAATTCATGTAAATTCTGTTATTTGGTAGAATTCAACCAAATAAAAGAATTTACAACGTACTTTCTTTAGATTTAAAAACTTATCGACGGGCTAAACCAGTATGCTAGACCTGCGCAAATCAAAACAGTAAAACCGCCACATTAAGCAAATATGTTTCTCGTGAGCCGCATGACGAGTTTCTCGAATTTTGGTCTCGAAGCAACCGTAAAGACCTTTTCTTTTCAAAGAACTTTATGTTCCTGTTTTTGACTTGATGACCATCTTTTCTTTTGGGTTGAAAGCCTGGTGGGAGGCAGCAAAAGTTCTTGTAGGCCGCATGGTTTTTGCAGGCCGCATGTGCCCTAAGGCTCGTATGTTGCGCGAACCTGCAGTAAGCAATAACCTGATGCCATTAGGATATGAGAGAGAGTCTCCCTCAATTTTTTGCGCTTTCGGTTTACTTTTGATGCATTTCTTAAACAAAAAATTGAAGCCTTGTGGATCCATTTACTTGGCCATTGCCATCGTTACGTTGATCCAATTTTAATAACTCTATCGTCGCTACAATTAGGTTTAAGCCAAGGGCGCTTCAACTGTTAATCTCTCTCTCCAGGGCTTCAAACGGCACTTTGGGTGGCATGGAGCGAACCACAGTCAAAGCGGTGAATTTTGCAACCAAGTGTTTTGACTAAAGAGAGCTTTCACCCCTAATTCTGCTGGTTGTGCCTTGCCCTAAAATCGAAATTTTTCTTGTCATCACGGCATTATCATGTCATTCAACTCCGAGTCAGCATTAATCAGAATGGTAATAGCAAATAACAGGCTTAAAATGATGTTCGTCTGTAGTAGAAATCAATAATTACACGATATCATGAGAGCAGCTGAGTGTAACTTACATGCGCACTGGCGATGATGAACCGGGTAAGAACCAAATATAGAGGATGGTGGCCCCGGTAGATGAACCGATTTGCCTGAACTTTCTTGCTGATACCAGTCATGAATTAATAAGCTGGTCGGCATAAGCAAATCAGCATCCTTTAGTATATGAGGTATGTAGGATTACTTGACCGTTTATGTACGTTGTTTTAATTGCTAGATTGGAATAGACCAGGTTACCGTCAAGGGATGGCAATTATAGCACCGGTCCGGCTCCAGCCAGGGCCCTTTATACATAAAAGCCTGGGCCAGGAAGCTTTAAATCATTTTGAATTTATTCTTTGGCATTCATGCTAATAGCCTACTCTCTAATTTTATTGACTTATAAGTAGGCCCAAAATCAGAAAATATTATCCACAATCCGAAAATTTTATTAACTCCAATAACACGTAAAAATAGTTTACAAAGTTTTTTTGAAACCCGGCTAAAATTCTTGCCGCGGTGGTGCTCTGCTGCCAAAAAAAAATGCCATCGTTCAACTGAAATTGTTTTAAGGTCCTCGAAATCAGAGAAGACAGATACGATCAAAACAATCCTTTTCAGTAACCCCCCCCCCTCTCTCCCCTCCAAAAAAAAAGATAAATATTTTTACATTTTCCTATAAGATACTTTCAGGTTTAATATGCAACATCGAGTTTTTGCACTCAAAATTTTTTGCTGATAGTGACCAGAACTAAGTTTGTCTTTAAAACAGTCATTAGCACTGGCAACTTAATAACCTTAAACTGAACCGACTGTTCTTTTTGATATTAGGCTTACTTACGTCTTCTAAACTCGCGTTTTCTATCGTAGAAATAAGTCACAAAGAACAGGCAACAGGTCTAGGGATTTTTAATGCTCTTTACAATCTTCAACTGCATCTGATATTCATTATACCGATCGCAGTAGCCAAGCCGCCAGTCATTACCTAAAAAAGAATTTAAAACCAAGGTCTTTGAGCTGACGGCAGTAATGACATTGAAACAAGTCTAGGTTATATCTTGCACTAAGACCAGCTATTCTATACCTACAGAATTATCTGACATTAGAAGTATAAATAATTAAAGCGTTCGTGCATGCGTTATTTCTTATATTCACTTTAATCATATAATTTTCCTTTTAAAGTAATATCAACTAAGCAGGGCAAAATGTAGGGGCTAGACGTGACTGCAGCCTTCCCAAACTTTTGTCGCCTATCTAATGCGTTCCCTTTTTTGAAATTGGCTTTCGAAAAAGATTCCAACAGACAAGCAAAAGTTGTTTACAGATCAGCAACGCGAAAATCTCTCCCAAATCAAACAATGCTTATTTTTATGAGGGGCCAGCAAAGAAAATTTTTAAATAACTGTAAACGACCTTTGATAGATTTCATTTTCAAAACTACTCTAAACAGATTAAATAAAATCAAGGCAATTTGGATCCGGCCATATGACAGCTAGCTTAAAATATATAAATTTGTGTGCATTTGAATTACAGCAGTAGTTTTGAATGCTACAGCCAGTTTTTAAAAGTCTGATCTTTCTGCCGCTATTGGCTTGTATAACAATATATCTTCGCGATTTGAGATATTAGTTCCAATTCATTGCACTTTTTAGCTGCTATTACAAACTGGCCTTAAATAAACTTTATTAAAGCTTATGCAGTTTAAGTGATATTATGTGTTTGTAATTTTTGTGGGTGTAATGATGTTTACCTTTATGTTAATATATGCAGTAAAGCGAAAAAAGACGTGGGCAGAAGGTAACTGCCAAACTCTGAATAAGGGTCTAAGAAAAGTCTCACACCTTCTTTTGTCAGACGAATTACCTATTTTTGAAGTATTTTGAGGCAAAGTACCCTTTTTGATGCCAAAATAACGATGACCTCAAGAGATTTTAACTTTTTCCCCTTCCTTGTTGTGTTCTGAGATGTAGAAACTTAATTTGTAGGAAATAAGAACATAGGATGGAAGTAAGCGACTTGCTTCGAAATTTTGATATTCTCAAAGAAAAATTTCAACCAAAATTACCATCTGTTTTACTTAGCGTTTTTTCACGTTTTCATTTAAACTTTGCTTTCTGCGTGTCAGTTGCATTTGATGCTTTTGGCTGACTAACATCTGTACTGTATAATGCAGAGTTTTTTCTGTGTATAAATAAGTAAGTTTGTAAGTGCATGCATTCTCTTTAACTTCTGCGAAGCTACAGGCGTGCGAATTTGAGACTGGGCGCGATTAATTGTCACCTTTAAGGTGGGTGTCATAAGGGGATTAATAACGTCTCGATGAGGTGGCAATAAAAAGATAAATCTTTTTAAAACTTGCATATGATGACGGAGAAACACGGATTTTTACTCAACAAAAGCCTGCCCCAACTTTGCAACTTGACAAAATTTTGCTCTTGAAGAGGTGAAGTTGGCGCCACAATTAACGCTTGATTGAAGATTTTGTTTTCCTTATTCCTAAAAAAATAATTGACTGCAGAAACGCGGTTAAAGCTTTTTTCGGAGACACTAACTAGCTGCTTCAAACAAAAAAGGCTTACAACGATTTGAACTTTTTTGAGAACGCAAGAAGCTATTCTTTTTGAAGGTTGTTTCAATTTTAAGCATTCTTTTCTTCATTTTTTTCTCGTAAACGTTTCAAACAAGCGATCTTGCAATCGATGTCACAATGCTGTTGCTACAATTATGGTGAAAACAGCAGCAAGCAACAGCTGGACTTACAACACACTTTCAATATGAAAGCAAACATAAATTGCTGAGATGCTGCTGGTGGCGCCACTGTTAAAGTAGAATAATACATTGTTCTACTGCCCTACCGGTATAAATTTAGTTTTGTAACAATGCAATGGCAAATACGAAAATTACAATAAATAAATTGTAGGAGACTCCAAGTTAGATTATCTTTGCAATTTGCATAGCTGTATCTCGCGCCTAACTGGTCTTAACGCCCAAGACATATTGATCTCTTGTAGCAAAGTCAAACAAAGGTAAAGCTGTAATGTGAACTCCGGCAGAAAGCACCGTGGACCTGCTAACCAACTCAACATTTTCGCTCACAATTATTGTATAAAGCTTGTATAAACTTAAATGACGTGTCCTGATATCATTGCATATTTGATCTAATTTCAGTTTCATAGCAGCCACAATTTATTAAAAAATCTTGTTACAAGTTGTTAAGTGTTTTTTTATGACGTTGGTAGTTTTAAAAGAATATCTTTCGGTTAAGTGCGGTTGAAGTACATTGATGGGTCAACTGGAGCTGATTACCTGTTAAACGACACGCTTTTTATGAATAAGAATAGGCCCCATATTTGGGAAAAGCATATTTGTTGGATAATAGCTTCATAGAGCGTCCGCTTCGCAGTCGGTAGACCTGAGGTTCATTCCCCTTGTCGAGTCAGACCAAAAGACTTTAAAAGATAGTATTCACAGCTTCCTTGCTGGGCGCTCGGCATTTAGGGGAGGGTGTGGAGAACAAGCCGGCAAGCTTGCTTGTTGTGTCCTTGGGCAAGGCACTTACCGGGACGCCCCCATCTTTATGTGGAAGACAGGTGGCCCAGTTTTCCCTCCGAAGAGAGAGTTGGTGGCAGGAAGGGCATTCGACCGTACAACAAATACCATATTACAAAAATGCAGATTTCTGCTGTGGCGACACCCAATCGGGAATAAGCCGAAAAACAAAAAGGAAAGAAGAATAGCTTCATGGAACTACCGGTATCAAAGCTAAAAATTGGGGAAAAGGAAGGTCCCTTTAACTCCCTTTGGTACTTCCAAGCAAGGAACATAAGGGGCAGTCAGCAGGGACTTGAGAAAGTTTAGGGAAAATCAAAAATAACAACCGCCTGTGTGAAATTGCACCGTATGGAAGATATTTCTGCTTTTTTTACTAAAAATAACTTGATACAGGGAGTCCTGGAGTTACGACGGTCTCGAATTATGCTGTCTCGAGGTTACGAATGCGCCCCATAAAAATATAAAAAATAGTATGGAATAGAGCTGCTGGAATCTCATGGAGAGGAGTTTTCTGCTGGAGATTTGATACAACTGGAGAAGCAGATTATAGAGGAGGAAGAAGAAGAAACCCCCCACCCCAGAACCTAAGGCTTTCACAAGGCAGGGCTTGACAAAAGGTTTTGCTGAGATACAGCAAGCGTTAGCAACTTTTGAGGCTCAGGATCTCAACATGGAGAGGTTCACTAAGGTTTCCAAAGGCATCAGAGATTTACTGCAGCGTTAAAAAGAGATCTTGGAAGGGAAGAGAATCCTGTCTGTCCAGTCTAAGCTGGAGCAGTATTTTAAGAAAGTAGAGAGACCTGCACCCTTTACATCGGCTGCCTCTACTGTTACAGAGCCTCTACCGTCTACCTCAGCTGCCTTTACTACTCCAGCTTCTTCACCATCTTATTAATATTTCATTTAATTCATGTGGTATGGACTTGTTTTCTCTTTTTTAAATAAAATAGGTTTTTGGCATTAATTGTTACATTTTATTATAGTACAATACTTTACAGTACAGTACGTATAGAGTAATTTATCTATGATGTCCCGACTTACATTGAAATTCGGGTTACACCGCGCCTGAAGAACGGATCAACGTCGTAAGTCCAGGACTCCCTGTAGTAGAATTGTCTTCCATACTTCTAATCCAATGAAACCGCAAGTCCACCGTGCCTACTTGTAAGCAATCAACTGAGCAGAAGAACTAAAAGCGCAGCCAGGGCATCGATGTGACAAATTTAATGGTGAAAGAGTAGTCACCAAGTTGTGAAATACCTCTTCTAGTTGATACCCAATCGTTGTATTTTTAAAAACTTCGCTGCTCTGGCGCCCCCAGTTTGACCTAAATTGTCTGGTTGGCTCGCATTTAGTGGAAAAAAACATCGGTATTATAGGAATAAGGGCTAATCCCAAACTGCCTTTATTGTTTTTGACTCGATCACTTTTTAAATTTTACACTAAATTTTGGAACAAGAATTAGATGTGCTGAAAAACATTAATTTTTCGTTACATTTTTCCTACTACCATTGGGTGAATCAGGGTAGTCGGCTTAACCGGCATTTTTAAATTCAGCGTTACTGATGGAAGCCTTGCGGACGACGACCGCAGAACCGCCTAGTTACTTATAATTGCTGTTAATTTCCTTCTTTAATGCCACAAATTAAAATAAAGTTAATAAAATTGTGAAGTTTGAGAGGAAATTGTAAAAAACCGATATCATAAGTTAAATCGCGACTTCAGTTAAAGTTTTACTATTTTACTGAAAAATAGCTTGCACTCGAAGTCGGGTCCAAGAAGCTTGAGTAAGCAAGACCTCTTTCTCCCTCTGGCTACGCCTGTAAGCCTGAAACCACTTCAATCACTTTACTAAACATATTCCTAACTACTTAGTAGTTTTCTGCTGCAGGCTACATTTTGGTGCATTAAAATATTGCTAGAAACAAAGTACATCTTTTCTGATGATCAACTTTTGCGTGAAAGCAATTTTACTGAATCAGTTTAAGCTCAGCGACGTAATGCAATAGGCTATATGTATAGCATGCTAGCGTTAGCACTCGCAAGCGGAGAAATTTTTGGAGTTAGATTAATTCCAGGGTTAGATTGTCTTCTATTTTTCAAAAAAATGTATTACTTAGAGTTTACGCATCTTGTAAGCGCTTTTCGATAAATGCTGCCGGACAAATAATATTTGACTCCTGCCAGCAAAACAACTAGTGGCAAACCATTGCGTCAGCTGCCCTTGAATTGCTTGCAACAATCTCTACGGTATATATGACGTAACCAATACATTATTGCTGATAACAGCCTGCGGTTTGTAGTTTGGATAAGTTGCTAACTACGCTAAGATCATGACTATAAATAACGTTTGTAGCCTGAATACATGTTTAGGACTTTCGTAAATTAATCCGTCTAGCCGTTACGTAGGGAGGTTAAATACCATTCCTCAGAATATTATTTTTTATTATTTGCTTGAAGATGCATTGCCTACCGACAAGCCTACCTACTAATAAGTTTCCCAACCTACACCTCTGTACGTAGCGGGCAGGAATGTAGCGACCAAAAAAGACGTGCAGAAATGCACAATTAGCGTGGGAACGCACAGAATAGAAATGCTCATCTTTCAGTCAGGTTAGTGTGAAACGATGTGGGAACATCATTCCCACATCACTACAACTCCGTGCGAGGCAGGCTACAGCCTGTGATTATAAAACGGAGGATTTGAAGTCTCTTACCTTGTCTTACGCCAGCGCTTTGAAATCTTCTCACGATGCATAATAGCGTGTAGCCTAAAAACTAGTGTTTCAGCAAAAATGCAACCGTACAACATTTTGATGAGCGTACTTTAAGGCGTTCTGTCCTACCTTGTTGTTGACAATGTTTCAAGCTCTCGAGTTGGATGAAACGCCAATCTTGGTGGCAATGATCATTCGTTCAAACCCATGGTTCTACGTTGTTGCGTGCTTGGGAAAGAAACTTTTATGGTAATTTTTTTGTTTGGTTGCACTACTTGTGGTAGAAACACATTTTGCCAACAGTACTGGCAACTCCGAAGCAGGTTTGACCTCAAAATTGTTTTGATATCATTAAAAATGGTTTTCCCGAAACTGGAAGGGAAAAATTTATAACTGCTAACCCTTGAATGTAAGAGACATTTTTCTAACAAGTTTTGAATGTGCTAATGAACAAGAGATACACCCCTATTAACGGGATCTCGCTTTCTTTCTCGAACCATACCACAGAAATTGTGTTAAAAGCGTAGACCTATTTAGCTAATACGGTAAGAATTTAACCCAATCAACTAGATCGCTTCTCTTTTTGTGACTTGCGTTGGAAAGCAAACTCAATTAATAAGTATTACTAATAGAACTATGTTATTTTATTAAATTTGCTGATCCCCGTAAATAAAATTAAGGAAAAACCTGTTATCGTCGTCTATAGAGCTAAATTGATAACGTGTGTTTAGGCTTGCTTCGGGGTTATCGGAACCCTACTATCGCATGGCACAGCACATTTGTACCACAACCGACGCAGTCACGAAAACAGCCTTGAAATTCTTTTCCCAAGGGCACAATCTCGTAGCCAACGTGAGGCTCGAATTAACAGTCATTGCTTCCGTAGACAACGTAGCCATTCGATCTCGTTGACTACTGAGGTTTAACAGAGCTTCAAAGCGCTATACCCTCGCTTTTTACTCACGCGTATGCTCTTGTGTCGGGAAGGGAACGTAGGCGGAGCCAGGGTGAGGCAGGAGTTTTGCACTCCCAAATTTTTTGAATCTGATCAACAAAAAAAGATGCTTCAGTTATTGCAGCTGCAAAACGCTTATCACAAAAAAGTTCATCCAATAATTTGAGATAAAAATGGACAAAACAGATGGTTAGAAAAAGTTTACATTAACTCTCTACAAAATGTAATCTAATAATATACTTGCCAAAACAAAACCAGATCACTCAAGCATAAATGTTGTTCCTAATATCGATAATTTATCAAACATGAAAGAAATGAGTAATGCCAAATATTTGAAAATTATCTCAGGAAATCCAACTTTCATTTTATGGGCAAGTATGGACATGTATTACAAGCAAACACATCATCAGTTGCCAGCATTGCTTACGACATAAATGTGAATGACCGCCCATCGCGTAGAAGACCAAAACAAAGATGGTAAGATAATAATCAACTATGACGTCAAAGTAACTGGATTGCGACATTCTGATGCTGACAACAGGAAAAAATGGCGTTTGCATTCCAGCAGAGCGAATCCTGCCCCGACTGGACAAACGTCAAGATGACGATGATGATGATGATGATGATGATGAATCAATTTTTATTTTATACGCAACTCAATCACGGACATCGTAAGCTTACTAAGCTATTGGCGTTTTAACCAAAAGAAGACCATATATAATGTTAATTGCTTCTTACTACTATATTATTACATCTTTCATTATCATGTTACAAATAGTTATTTAGTATCAAAAATATTATATAACTAATAAATTCTAATTATCAGTAGTACCCAGTACTAAAAAAACATTTTTGGCAATCTATTGTTCAACATTGTGACGTTTAATTCATAGCTAGAGCTAGTTGGCAAAATTCCGCATCAACATCTTTTTACAAGCACAGCATTATATAAATTAATGATATTTATAAACTTCAAGTAGCAATTTTTATGTGCAAATACAAAAACAAGATCAATCCATGAACGTTTGTTAATTACTGAAAGCTGACAACTGAAATCCATTCAAACTTATAAGGTCATGAGCTGATTGCTTTCTTCCTCGCTACACTTCTTTTATCTAAATATCAAGGGAATATGGTGGTGCTAAACTTTGGAATTCAATCGTCCCCGGAAATAAAAGCCATAATTTGTTAAAATATTCACCTTCAAATTAAAACTACAATTTCCTAATGAATACATTAGTGATTTATGGTTAGGAACATGATAGATCTACTCCTTCTATGCAATTATACAAGACAACGTCCGGGTGAATGCTAGACTAAGTGACCGAAAGGTTCCTTCTCAACCCAGCCTGTTATTATTCATGACTGTAGATAATGATGGTGCTTTTTCAGTTTGTTTATTTTCGTCAGTGTTTTTTACTCAAATAAATATTGTGCTATCGCTACTATAACTACTACTTCTTCTTCTTCTTCTACTTTTTGGCTTTATTTCCATTTATGTACGAATTCGCCGGGGCTTGATTCCCGATTTGGAATCGCCACAATAGTAATCTGCACTTCCTGGCATTTTGGTTTTACGGTCTGATGTCCTTTCTGCCACCAACCCTCTGTTCGGAGGTAAAACTGGGCCACATGTCTTCCACATAAAGGTGGGGGCGTCCGGTTAAGTGCCTTGCCCAAAAGCACAGCCAGCAAACTTGCCCGCTTGTTCTCCACAACCCCCTTTGAATGCAGAGCGCTCAGCAGGGAAGCTGTGAACACCATTTTTTAAAGTCCTATCATACGACTCGACAAAGGGAATGAACCCCAGGTCTACCGACTGCAAAGCCGTCGCTTTAACCACTACGGCCACTAAACATTAAACATCGCATCGGCTACTGCTGCTACTACTACTGATCTCCAAAAAATATATCATCCAACAAATTTCATACCTTTGGGCCCCCAATATTTGCTTCTGGCTACGCCATTAGACCATAGTAGCTTTTCTTCACTCAAAGATATTTGACTTATTTATATTTCGGTTGCTCAAAAAGTAAAAAATGTAATGTCAGTAATGACCACAAAATACCAACACAGCCCGCAATTTTTCCTTTCATTTCTTTCACTAGATATATTGAACATTTTTTGAGCAGAGGAAGATTGAATCGCTCTTCGTCGAACTTATTTTCGATATCGATTTTTACTGCAATGCATTTCTTTGGACAAAATGAATCTATTTTCACGGTAAAAAATTGTTTGAACAAAAATCTAATGTGCTATTGCCTATTTTGGGCACTGTTTCTAAATCAGTCTGTCTTGCAATATCCTCGTTGCCCAGTTATGCAGAAGAGATTTGTAAAATCTTTCTGCATCACATATTACTGCACCAAGAGAATAGGTAATTAAATCTCTCTCTATATTTAATTATTAATTCTCTTGATACATTGCGTAACAGGTTATGCTACAAGCTTTTACTGTATCAGCTGAGCTGACGACATCCCAAGTTGTGTATAGAAGTAAAATAATAACCATTCGTTTATACCATACGTTTATCTGGAGAATTAATGATGAGATCAACATATAGATCGAACTTGTAACTCCCAGCATTTTGAAAACAATGTTGATTCTATTGCACCATAAGCCAACAACCAATAACCATAAGCCAATAACCATAACTTCTTGGTGTAGATGTACAGTAAGTTAGAATTAAATCTTGAGCATTTTAAAAATGTTGAGAGTGGTGAGATCTAGCTTGTCGGTTGATCTGGATATTAATTTTCTGGATAAGCCTGCGGTACAAATTGTTTGAATATAGTAGCGGACGCGGAGACAAAGAAGCAGGCAAAAACTAAATTTGCATTTTTCTGTGCTGCAGTGACTGACTGCAATAAACAAAAGTTTTAACAAATTAACTAATTTGTAAATCATTTCTCATTCCGCATTCCATGCAAAGTCAAGTTCTTAATTCATGAGTAAAGTTTTTAAGCATTCTCAATAGGAAATTGTAAACCTTGCAACTAATTGGCAAAGCAGCATACGGGCGTAAGGGGCATTAACAATTTATTAAAATGAATATGCCAGGAAACAATAATGAGTATACCACCCAACCAATTTAGACGAGACCATCCCTGGACGCGTTTCGTCCTTAAGGAGAGAGTCCCCATTTGTACATGGTCCTTAAGGACGAAACGCGTCCAGGGATGGTCTCGTCTAAATTGGTTGGGTGGTATACTCATTATTGTTTCCTGGCACATTCATTTTAATAAATTGTTAATGCCCCTTACGCCCGTATGCTGCTTTGCCAAATAGTTGCAAGGTTTACAATTTCCTTAATACAATTTCTTCGCTTAATAACTTTCAAATCTATAATTCTCAATAGGGTAAGAGTAAAGTCTCAAAATAAGTTCTCTTTATCGGTGCTGATACAAAGCAGCATCTTCTATCACTTTGGCTCTCATTGGTTTGTTTTCAGGGTGACGTTCATGCTCTTCGTCCTCTAATTGTTGAGCGGATTGATTATCGTAAGAAAACCCAAGCTCATCAGCAGACAAAGCAATGTCATCATTTTCGGAAACGTATCTTTCTTCAGCTCTAGCTTCAAATAACGATCGAAACACGAATACAGAGAGAGCAATTTGACTTATCTGTAAAAGCAAATAGTTTACTGCAGATGTTTTTATCAGGCAATAATGATGGTTAATCTGTTTTTAAGGGTCATCATCTGGGGTATTGTGGAGGTGAAACGTATTGAAACGCTGTTCCCACACTATTTCACGCTAACCCGACTGGAAGATGTATATTTCTACTCTTCGCCTTCCCACACTTCCTTTTTTAACACAGCATGCCAGCTCATCATCCAAAGTTAGGAAACCTCGTGTGATATTGATAACTTTACAAAAGAGCACACTCAACAATTGCATTGGCTTATGGTGTACTGTATATTACAGACCTGCGAAGCAAGCAATTTACACCGATAGGCTACACAGCTGTCAACAACATTATTTTAGTTGAAGAGCCACAAGAAATTTGTGGGCACGCAATGATCAGTGTTGCCACTATAGATATCTTGTTTTTATATCCAGATAATTCAACTTAGGTTTAGATGTAAGAATCACTCTCCAGATATCTACTGTATATCATACAGAAAAAATGTTTCCTTTTTTGTTTTTGGTAACTAAGCCTAAACTACTGAGCGTACTAGCATCAAACCGGGGTCGATTGATCACCACCACGGGATGATTCTTGAGAGTGGTCGACGACGTCATGATGACGCTACATCTACTTTTAAAAGCAAATTTTTGCTTTGCACGTAAGTGTACATACATACGTATGTTTGTATAAGCTTACGCACGCTTCAAATTCTCCAAAACTACTAGGCACAGAAATATGAAATTTGGTGTTTATGTTATTATATTTGCTTTAAATTATAAAATTTAGATAGTATCTAGATAACAATAAACCTATCTTCTAAATGATCGTTACTGCTTAAAAACTAAAGAAAACATTTTCATTCACTGCAATAATGTATAATTTTTAGTTTAGCTTCTTATGAAACTCATTTGATGGTTGTTTAGTACAGGTAGTCGAAGCTGAGCGCTGCCTCAGCCATTCGACACCCAGTCCTGTGCCTCCCTTTGCCTGTACTTGATGCTCTGTTGCTTTGACCTTTCAGTGTCCGAGTGAGTTCTGCTTGCTTTTCAAATTTTTTTTAGTCATCCAAACCCCAAAAATGCCTAGAAATAAGCCTTATGAACAAAAATTTAATAAAAAATCTTGTGTAAGGATATATTTAAAAAGTGTTTGGCTTCAGTTTCTAACAATGAAACTAAGGCTTACTGCAAGTACGGCACAATTACTGTAAACTTAAAGCCAAATATCAGGACTTGAAGTAGCTCATCAGTACTAAAAAGAATTAGGACTCTGCGCCATATCAATGTGTACTATTGCATGAAATATTCAAGGTAACAAAATCTGATGAAACTTTAAATCTTGAAGGCTCGATTGCCATTTTGGAATAAAGTGAAAAATTATAAGAATGCCTCAGGGAAAAAAAGCATTTTCAAGTCTCCTTGCGTGTGCTGTGACTGCACTTACCCTGCCTCATTCAAATGCTGAAATTGAAAGAGTGTTTAGCTCTATGAATTATTTTAAATCAAAACTTAAGAAAAAAAATAAGACTTGCTTCACTTGATACCAATGTGAGCTTGATGTTTACAACAATGGCAACCTATTGCCACCCTGTCTAGTCCCAAAGTATCTTGGGGGAAAGCTGGACAGGTCGCTTACTTTTGGTTACCACCTCAAGGCTTTGCACAAAAAACTCTCCACCCGAGTCGCGCTGTTGATGTGACTTGCGGGATCCGGATGGGGTGCAGGTGCCAAGACATTGCGCATCTCTGCTCTATCCTTGGTTTACTCCACAGCTGAGTACTGCTCACCAGTTTGGTGTCGTAGTACGCATACTCGCCTCATTGACAGCAATCTTAATGATGCTTTGAGCATTGTCACTGGATGCTTGCGTCCAACACCAACGGAGGACTTGTCTGTCCTCGCAGGCATCCAGCCAGCTGAGCTAAGCCGATTAGGAGCGACACAATCGTGCTATCCATGACCCCCACCATATACTGCAACGACAATTGGTTGGGCAGTAGCATGCGCAACAGGGGAGACTTAGATCAAGACGCCCATTTGTACCTGCTCCATGAAAACTATTAGATAGTTTGTCTGAACTGGACATCCACCTGAAGCAGTGGACGAAGCATAAATGGAACGCGGACTACATGGAGAGTACTTCAAGGGTTCGTGCTTTCATTCCCAGAATCAGTTCAAGGCCACTTGGAATGAGTCTGCCCAGAACATTTTAGGTAAGGCTCAATCGCCTGCGGACTGGTGTAGGACGTTTTCACTCGTCCATGTACAAATGGGGACTCTCTCCATAAACCGAATTGCAGATGTGGCGCCACTGAGCAAGCTGCAGATCACGTTGTATCCTCATGTCTCATACGTCATGTACCAAGAAGAACACGAGATCTGCAGGTTTTGGATGACGCAACTCGATGTTGACTTAACACCACCACTGTCAGCATCCAATCTGGGCAGCGCAGCAGCTCGGGGGAGGGGAGAAAAAGGACAGACCCTCGCCTCTGGCTTTGATTCGGGCTGGCCGGAGTTGAGTTTGGGTGTCTGACCAAACGATGACGACGACGAATCGATATTAGTAATCAAATTTGGCAACCAGCTTGATGGCGTAGTGGTTAGAGCGTCCGCTTTACAGTCATTAGACGATGGATAATCTCCCTAGTTGAATCATAGCAAAAGACTTTAAAAAATGATATTTATAACTTCCCTACTTAGTTCTCAAAGCAAGGAGATAGTGTGGAGTCACTTTATGAGATATTTCTATCTTTACATGGCAAAAAGATGGCGGGACCGAGCAGTCTACCCGTCGTGGTCGCCCAGTCTAACTAAAGACTAGTAAAAAAAGCTGATGAGAAGCTCTTAATCTGACAAGCTTCTCTAAAAAGAAAGATCTTGTCCATATGAAGAAGAAGAAGATCAAATTTGGTTTGACTAGGTTTGGAAAATGCTGTGCCACTTGTAAGTTTTCTGAGAAAGTTATGAGGCAAATCGGCAATGAAAAAGATTACAGACCCCCGTTCCTCAGCCATTTACATTTCATGCCAGTGATTTATCACTTCAAATCACAAATTTAATGATGAAGATAAAGACTACTTTCTACACTTCTAAAAAAATAAGGTAAATATTGCTCATAACCTTATTTGGCTAAGATATATTTTAGATTATTTGATTTAGATTTTGGATATTTCAAGATATTTTTTGCGTCGTTCTGGATATCTTACACATGGAAAAAGTGGCAACACTGGTGATGATACTCAAAATTATTAATTTCGCACATTTTGATTATGCTGAAAATTAGTAAGTAGGCTACACATGTGGTTAGTTAGCTGTACAGGCAATTAGCCATATTAGCAACCAAAGTTAATTAAATCTTGGCATTTAGTTTTTTTGATCGATAATACATACTTTATTCGCTTTTTCGCAGGCTTACACCAACTGTTTCAGTGAATATCAGCCTCTATAGTTTAAACACTCCATTTCGAATCAGAATTTTTGTTGGAGCAACGCAACACTTTTAATTCCACATGCACATTCTGGCAAATACCAATGTAGTTTTAAACTACGGACCTTCAAATTACGGAATCAGAAACGAATACCACTGCACCATTGCAGCTACTATAAATTCTTCCATTTATTGAATATTAAAAAATGTTAATAATTTCACACTTACCTGCAGTAGTAATGTAACTAACATTAGAGCTCCTAAAACTAGCATGTTATCTCGAATCCACAAAAGAATGGCAGTCGAACATGAATTCTAAATTGAAATTCAGGTAAATCTCTTTCACTGACAGTGCAGTGAGTAGAGCTAAGTAGCTAGCACGCTCTATAGATTTGTCCAGGAGGTTGCTGCCATCCCTTCTACTTAAAAAGCTTAGGCAAAAATTTTCATTATCAGCTCCAAAACTTCTTAGTGACGCTGATAATTGGGTGAAGAACATTTTTCTTAAACTCCGCACCTCCTACCAAGTTATGAATATCTGGATCTGTCAGTGGTTTGTTAGAGAAATATTGCGATGTAACTGTCTATATTTTAAAACAGGGAGAATTAAAAAATTGCCTGTTTCACGCTCATCGCCCTTACCATGGTTGCATCCTTGACTATAATCTTTTATATAACGAAGAATTACACGACTTAATTTGAAGACTACGCGAACAACCAGGAGTTAAGCTACACATTCCTGGACAAGCCAAAGTCTATTTTGCAATTAACAATTTCGAGAGAAGAGATTGACAAAGAAAGAGTCTTTAAAAGGTACTCATATAGATGGAAAACAAAAGCCTTGAAAATATAGGTGGAGGAGGTTCAAAGTTTCTTTCTTCTTCCTCCACCTCCAAAAGCTTTTAAGACAAACGCTACTTACACTCCACAGGGGTCCACCAGAACTAGTTCCATTTACGAAGCATGAATCTGGATAAGACCCGTTCCATTCAGAAGCGTTGAAATATCCACAGCACATAAACTAAATAAAAAAAATATCTGCTAGATCATTTTGACAGTAATGATCAACGCCAGCAGCGTATTTAGACACACATTTTAAAGGAGCACGACATTTTAAAACGACATAGATCTTTTCATTTTTCAAAGATCCACATTTTATAACCTAGAACTTTGCCAAATTTTATTCCCAAACAGATCTGAAGACCTTTTTTCTTTTTCAAAGCGAGAGTTTTGTCCATTTAGGTCTCCAAACAGACATGACGATCGTTTTATTTTCATATTTTTTGCTACCGTAATATTGTTGTGGAGTGGAATCGTTCTTTATCTCCCCCTAAGTAAGTCCTGTTTGAGGCCCATCGTTAGAGAAAGGCGAAGGCGCCTCTCGTTTTGGTATTTTGGCCCACACCTTTTCCGGTAAAATTTTCATGCATAAGCATACTGGATGGCGCTTACTAAGCACCGACCAACCATAAAAAACTGGGAGTTTAATTTGATTCTACACTAGTCATAACAACGTCATCATGTGCCACAACTACAGCAGGTTAAAAGCATAAAGGGGTGTGCTGTCAAAAGCTATGCCACTACATACTTGCACTTAATAAATGCAACATTTTTGGTCTTCATATTTTTTAATAGTTGTGGAACTGATTTAAATTATTTAATTTAAAATGCTTGTTTTCAACTTGTTGTTTAATTCTCTTCCCCTAAAAGTGCTTACTTTCGACTGTATGATTGACTTCGATTCATTATTTGCTGCTCGCCAAACAATTTCAAGACTATTTACAAACGTCGTGACTCCCTGAGTCAGTGTGAAAATACCCACGCCCAGCTCGGATGCAATGAAAATGACAACAAACGCCACATACTGCAACAAACAACAGTTACGTATTAAAAGAAACTAACTTTAGTTGTTAACATTATTTCTTTGGCAAACACCCTTGGTTCGGCAGAAATCCAAGCCTCTGTACCGTGTCCTGATCTTGGGCACCCACGAACATGCAGAAATAAAAACAGAAAAACATTGAGGAAACCTGATCTCATGCCCCCTAAATTGGATCTGGCCCCTTCATGAATTTATCCAGAATAACCAAGCCTTCGATTAAAGTTTTTACAAATCATGAATAGCGCAAGTAGATACACCACTCCTTGACTCTGATGAATTGATTCAAACGAAAATGATAGGAGCATAATCAATTCATTCAACATTAAAGAGTGTGGAAGACTGCGTAATGATCTTATACGGTCTGTAGCCCCCATGCATGTCGGTACGAATGGCGGAAGCGGTTGTTTGAAACCGAAACGTAGGTGGCCGTTTCTGCCCGTCCTTGCCGATCGCAACGCGACGTTCTGAGCGTTCAACCTGCATTGTTTCGGTTACAATCAGACGCTTAATTCGTCGTGTCACAACGCCAATAAATGGTGAATGTTTGTTTCTTAGAGCAAAGAACAACTAAAACAATTGTAAATCTGGCTTTGAACAGGATTAAAAGCACTTCAAGCACTACTCTCTACGTTCAGTTTTCTCTTTTTAAGTTGTATTTCATGCATAAAGAGAACTCGTCATACGTAAATATAATACCAACTTTTATAAATTTTGATGAATATATTTGGAGGAGCCAAGTTTTAAAACTTTTAAGTTTTTCTTTTCATTTTTAATTTCCCCGGCCAAGTGCCCATTGGCCATGATGTTATAACAGCCGAGTCGGTTTGAATTATGTAACAGAGTAGAACTGGTCAACATGAAATTTAGCATATCAAAGTAAAAGCAAGTTCTAAATTGCCCTGTTTCAGTTTTAAATACCAATTATTTAACAGCGCTGCTAGCAAAATGGTCTTTGCCATCGCCACATCAAGTGATTTGCTTATGCCTCTATATTTCTTAATGCTGCTTTAGAAATTGTGTTAGTTGATGGATAAATTTTGACTTTGGCTTCAACTTTGATAACATAGGCTATCATTTACATTACAATACTCACTAATCCAAGCAAGACTTTTTTTTCGTAGCAAATAGCAAAAGTCCCGACAATCGCTAAACAAAGTAAAAAGCACAATTGTTAAGCTAGAGTTTTTCACTACCGTCAAAGCACTTGTAAGAGATAAGAAAACTGAGAGTTTCTAATGTACTATACCCAGGGTTACCATTTCTTGCTTATTGCAAAGAGTTAAGCTTATTTGCAAGAACAAAATCTCAGAAATTATAAGGGTGCTTTTTAGGTTGGTCTTTAAACGGGGATAAATTGTTTTGTCTCACCCTCCGAAAGGTTTTTTTTGCCACAACAACCCCATGTGTGAAATATTTTTCAAAATGATTAATGTTTGGAGTTACCTCAAGGCCTTTGAAAATTTATGTTGTTGCACTTATAACATGTTTCCATAAGGTGTAGTTTTATGAGAGGAATTGCAAATGTACTAGAAAAGTGTTTGGCATTGTTTTCCTTAGCATTGCAAAATGGCAAATACTGAGCAACAAGTAGTGTAAAGTGTTTTTCAAAACTGCCAACAATCATTAGTCAACTAAACAAAAATTTCAAAAGATCATGACAAAGCCTTTTTAAGTGGTTCTGATATGTGTTTTTAATGTCGTGAAATGACTTGAAAAAAATATTGTAGTACTTCTTCGTTCTTGGTTAATCGTGCAGAAAAGTGTTGAATTAGCAGTATAGCTCTCTCTGTATTAGCATTGGTCACATAAAGACTTATATATTTTTCGGGTAGCGTGGCAACCACTGCTTTTTTCTCACTCTGACTGACGCAGGATAACGGAGGAAAGAATACGGGAGTTTAAGGTTTTTATGCAACAACTTAGCATTGGCACCGGCAAATGAGGATAACGGTTTAGCATTCAAGTTGGTAAATGAAACGCTGACTTTTTCAAGGATGCTTTTTTAACTTCATCTTCATTTCTTATCGTTTTTGCTGTTTCCTCTTTGATGCTTGCTGTCGCATCATCATCAAAAAGGGAAAGAGCGACAAGTTTTTTTGAAAGATACCATAAATGCAAAGCCATCTTCTCAGTCGTTACTTACGAGATATCATTACTTAAGGTTTTGCTGGGTTCCCAGTCTTCATATAAAAACTAATCATTGTTGGGAGCTTTTACTGCCAGAGAAGCTGTAATCCAAGCCTTGATGTAAATGCATGTAAAAAACGTACATAGGAAACGGAGAGCCTTTTATTTAGCGAAATTGACTTTAAAATAAGTACATTTTAAACCTTTATATCATTTTTGTCATCCACCGTTAATGATGGCATGCACCTGGTGCTCTGAGACCTGCTTGCCTCTCTGTGGTATATCCAAAAAAACAATGTGTTTTTATCAGTTTCTGATGGTCATCACGAGATTACTTTTCCTAGATCAATACTGTGTGTACACACAGAATAAGGTCATCCTTAATATTTTCAAGCATTTTGTTGCTTCTTTATCGATGTAAGAATCTGCAAGGCTGTCTTGATCTATGCAACCCCATTTCTCTTTGAAAGGTTTAGAGCAGAACTTGTGGTGCGGAGGTGGTTGGGGCTGCTGTTTTAAAGGCAGCCCAAGCAATAAGCTCCATGGTATTACGGCGACATGCGCAATAAATCTACCCTGTGCGCCTTGTTGACAATACAACAAGCTCTATTTTTATTTCCGGTAGTTGTACTAGTTATGTCAAAACGCATTGTAGACACAATTTCCTTCACGCCCCGCTTTGATTGTACGACAAACTGTACAATGTCATCACTGTACAGTACAGTGCAAACTATGAGTGTCAATAACAGGTAAATCAAACACATAGAAAAATGAGCTCTGCACACTTTGATTGACGCCTAATACCTTATAGAACACTTGGAGTGCTAGAAAATAAGCTAATACAACTCACGCAGGTGTTGCCATAGAAAACTGAGATGGGGAATTGGTGAAGCAAGACAAACATTTGATCGCTCTACTAACTACGAGAAATACCTGGCTAGACTGAGTGCAAGCGTGCTTCAAAATCCGTATGTACAATGGGAAAATTTCCAGGGCTTTAAGGAACCTCTAAATGTAAATATGTTTGAAAAATATTTCACACAGGATGTTTTTACTTGAAATAAAACCTTTTTGAAGAGTGAGACCTAAAAACTGTAAAGTCAAAAAGCAAGGACCATCCTAGTGCTTATTTCTTAATAGCATGCTTACTCTTGAGTTATGTGCGTAGTCTGTCTTAGAAACCGTCACAAAATTTCATTTTATAAAGTTGAACTCCGAAAAAAAATATCTTCAACTAGAAAAAAAACAGTTGCCATTGGTCACCAGCGCGCTTATATTTTGGTCTAGGTAGGTAGCAACCCTGGCTATAAAAATATTGCACAAAACAACCTAAAATGATGATCAGCACTAAATTGACACCTCTAATGCGGGATGAACAAATAATTTCCAAACAGCGATGGCCCTTCCGCATATATTACTTGTCCTTTTCAGCTAACTAGATGTAGACAATATTTCGTTTCCTTGTGCTCATAGATAGCCCGGGAACGGCTATCAACCGATCTGCCCAAACTAATGTCTCAAAGACAACAAGCTTGAAATAGACTTCAGTCAAAGTATGACAGCTTGCCACAGTCCTGTTTTGATCTGTAAGATTTCTTTAAGGCAACTACGTCATGAGAAGGCGATAGATCATAATGACCAACAGGAAATGTGCAAAAATCTCAAGACTCGGTAAAACAAATCCCCCAAATAGCTATTTTTTTGTAAAAAGTCCCAAGTTTCTGAAATGCTTTATCACTTCGTGTTTTTTGGTATCGCCACAACTAAAATTTTTTCGACACCAACAAAACTCTCCTTGAGGTGGTGTTGATCTCTCAAAACAAGGCCATCACTTTCCGACGCACGCAAAACTTTCCGGAATTTGACATTCCTATCTGCATAGTTGCCTGAAACTTTGCAACGCCATCTCCGAAAAAACGTCTTCACTTTTTCTCCAAAAAAATCGCAAGATATTGCCAATATCTCGAAGCTCGATTTCAAGAATCCCAAAGACATTTTACAAGAAAATTACCGACGAGTTATTAACACATCCCATCCCGTTTAATGCAATAAGCTAGATTTATAATACAGGAAACATTTTCAATTTGTGGTACCTTAGCAAAGTAGCACAAAGAAAATGTTTTCCAATTTACCATGTATTTCTCGCTGTGAGCAGGAGGAGTAAATATAACTCGTCCTTTCCAGCCGATTAAAGGAAAAGACGTTTTATTAGGGGTAGAAGAGCTCGCGGTCTTTGGGTCATTTATGCTGTTGTCGTGCAGCATGCACGTTGTTGCAATTGACGCAGTCATGCAGCAGTGACGCATGCATGTCGCTGCGATTGACGCAAGCCTTAGATTGAATCCCAGGCTTGAGCTTGAAAGCAAATGGCGGTTCCGCTTAGCCGTGCATCATACAACGCAGCGTTCGGTGTCGGGGAGTGGGAGGGACATCAGGTGCTAGGAAAGTGTAAATTACTATAAAATATGAATCTTACAAATTTGTATTTTCCTCATTTTTTCTTGGTAGAAATTTTATAATACGCTAGTTAGAAACATTGCTTTATCATATTTTTCTTACTCGGCAGGTAATATCCTAAATTGAAGAAACTGAAACTAAATTTAATGATGCGGCCAGAAAAAAACTATGAGAGGGTCAAATTTTATTTACAATTTTTGGTTATCCCAAAGTGTGTTTTTGACCAAGACCTATATCACCAATTTTACAAATTTTTAAAAATTTTTGGGCCTAAAATATTGGGTCAGGACTCCTTTTATTTTCCCCCTCCCCTCCTCTCCTTAGATATGTCTTGGCTTTGATCAATGAAAGATTTAATTGTCATTACAAAGAGAGGACTTAGGTAGTAAAATCGATCTAGTAAAAGCAACATGTTACCTGTCAGTATCATAAAGCCTCCCAACAGAAGGCTGAAATAGAAAAAGAGATCATCATATGTTCCTTCAATGACCGCCTCATGAACAATCTGTACCGTTCTCAACCAAAATATAAATCCAATAAATAAGCCTCCCGCAATCTGAAGACAATGAAAAGGTAAGGCGATTGATTGACTTGAAGCGCAATAATCAGGTCGATGTTCATTCAAACTTAACGATCGATAAGCTCTTTCAAGTGGGAAAACCTATTTGCGAAAATTTTCTCTGATTGCGGATTTTAACAAGACTTATTGTAAGCAATATCAAGCAATTCGAATGTGAGATTGAAATTCAGAAATTCCGAAGCGCGTCTGGTCATGCTTATGGTCTCTCTCACTATTCTACTGGTTCGAAGGATCAAGATGTGATGGTTCGAATGGACCTGACAAACATATTGATAAGATGGCGCACTGTTATCGTGATCAAGAAGTCTGGAAATTGATTCCCTCATCGGTTGCGTGTGATAGTGCCTTTGATGAAGACACAACGACATTTTTTCTCCATATACCGGGCTTTTTTACAAAATGTTAGCCCACTTGTTACATACCAACGATGTTTAGACGGCACAAGAACTTCAATACAACAGATATAACTATTAATATCACGTACTTACCCCAAAAATCAAATTCAAAATAATGAAAAAGTAAACAAAACAGTTTTTCATGTTTTTTCGCTTTAAACTAGCATTTGTTCTGTTTTAATCAAAAGCTTAAAAATTTTTAAAAAGTAACTTGGTCAAAAAAATTTTGAAAAAAGGAACTTAATCGATTTCTACCCGAGTTCACAAAGTAAGTGCGTACGAGTTTTGCGTAATAAAGATGCAGAATTTGAGTTCCGCAAAATTTTTCGTGAATTCTCTCCCAAAAGTGATTGTAAACTTTTTGTTTTTTTAGTTTTTAATAAGTTTTCTCCTACATAGCAACAATGAACCTTTTTTAGTAAAATCCTAGTCGCGATCCAATACTGCTGAGATTAGAGCAGTGTTTCCCAAACTTTTTTGTCTGTAAACAAATTTCGCGGCACACCAGCCTCATGAATCTATTCATATTGATCGCGAATAGCATGACAGATGACAGCGAGAAAGGTGATGACCTTTTTTTTTGGAGATCACCACTTTTTCAAGCAACATAACACAACCTCGTGCATTATCGACCATTACTTCATAACAGCATTTACTCAATTTTAGCTGAAAACTTGTATAAATGTTAAGCCGCGGCACACCTGCAAATCTTCCATGGCACACAGTTTGGGAAACACTGGATTAAAGGTTCTTGATTTTCAAGTTGATTTCAGGAATTTTTGTTTTTGAGTTAAAATTCCGCAAAATATGAGAGTTTATGGAGTTTTCAGCCTTACTTTAAACCATACAGCAAAATAATCGCAAGATTAGAAAACAGTCACTTGTAGAACATAAATAACGTGGGGCTTGATCAGCCTTACGATTGTTCAAACCCTTACGATCAGCAATTAGACTGGCTTGACGTATTTTAATGCTTAACAAACACTGCAAACAACTTTTTGATGCTATCAAAATTGTAGTTAAAATTTAATTTCTTTTGATATTTCAACCAAAGTATTTTCTTACAAAACCTGTGTTTAGTTCAAATACAACACAATAGCTATTGGAATATATTGTTTGCAGAACTTTGTTTAGTTTTCAATGTTCTTTACTTGCTTATAGACTGCCCAATTTGACAATGAAAACACTATGTAGTGATGCCATGTAAGCTTCAGGATTTTCTGCAAGTGTTAACGCTATTGTTGCACTTGTAAATTCAAACGAGCTGGCTTTGCATTTAAGCTTCAAGTGTATTGAACACCCAGTGCTTCATCAAGGATCAATAAACCAGAATACTGACACTGTTTATCCAGCATCTTGTAAACGAGCTCAAGCCAAAGGGAGTTCGCCTTAGGGATAGATGTTGGAGCTACTAAACTGTGACCCTACCTATTTTGAACTGACTGCCGCTGTTTTCCAATATAGTGTTGACTGATTTTTTTGTGTTAATATAGATATTCTTTTTGCGCCATGGGTTCTTCGTTAAACGGAAAAGAGGAAAGTAACCCAGCAAGCGCGACACTTTCGCGACCGAGCAAGTCTGACATTTTCACGACCCAGCAAGCCCGACACTTTCGCAATGCTTCAGTTTTTGTGCTCCTGAAAAAGCGCTCTACTGCTTGATCGCTGATGGTAGAAGAAAACCAGTCGTAGAAGTAGCTCAAAATTAAAACAATAATCAATTCTTCCACCAGTCAAACTAACAGGCCGAAAGCAAAACTTTGCAACTGCATATAAAGGGATTAAACGGAGATTGACTGGGTTGCAACACCTGTTCCAGAGTAAGGCGCAAGCCCACGTGAACTTGATAGCTTTTTTTACACAAAACATCCCTGGTTTTGGACAAAAAAGCAACGTCTTTTCAATCAAAATCTGTAGACTTATTCGGAGAGCATCACTGCATGACTACCGCTTAATCTCACTCTCAATGGAATCTTGATCTGTCTTTGGCATTTGATTTCGCGTAAGATGCCAAGGTGTGTTGGAGTAGCTTCCAATGTTACGCCGTGTAGGCATTGTGAGCTTTTCGTTGTTATTTTTCCGGATATCTGACAGCAGAAAAAAGGAGAAACAGATGATAATAGTGGCAAATTTTTTGAATCCATTTTGATTAAACAATTTTTGTCGCTGTTGTTCCTTCACTCATAACTCTTTCCTCACCTAACTCATGCTGTCTATCTCAGGGTAGAAGCAGCTGAACTGCTGTCTGTAAAAACTGTTTGAAAACGGTAAAATAAGTCATAAACTTCAGCAACTCATTTAACAGATAGGTGTAGACTGTAGAATTACATCTGCAAACGCTTTGGAAATTGACACTTTTATTGTAAAATTACCATGCATTCGAAATAATTTACTACGCTTCAGTTCTTAGCAATACAATACATTTTAAACGCCATGTAATGCCTTCTAATGTTTGCAGGTGCTTGGAAAGGCATATTCATTGAGTCGATGCGAAACAAAAAAATGGATTCTTAACACTGCAAATTTGATTGAAAGTGTTTAATTTTAAACTGAGCACAAAAAATTGGGATTTTTTCCGCTAATTTAGGGAGAATGAGATAGACATGTAAACTCAACATTTCTTTGTTCTTGATGCTGTGACATGCCAACGTGGAATTTTTACTAATAGGCTAGTTTGTTTGCTAGTTATTGCCAGAGCCGTTGCCTCAACAATCACGGTGATAAGGCCCAAATAAGGGGGCACTGAAATAGAGAGAATTTTGCAGAAGGAAGCTGACTTTTTACGGCTGAAAATCTTGCGCAATTTTGGAAATTTTGTGTTTTCGTTAAAAAAAGCCAATAGATTATGGACTAACTTACCGCAGGGGTGTACAACTTTTTTAGCTGACGGGTCAATTTCAAACTAGTTGAAAATTTGGTGGGCCAGTTGGAGTTTGTAAAGCAAACGTTAGCCTAAGATTCTGTGTGGCATTTGGCGCAGACAAACTATATGAACACACATGCTGGTGTTGGCTGGTTGCATTTTCAACTCAAATTTACGGTGAAAACATTTGTTTTCGGAGGTCAATATTTGCAAAGTATGAATGGCCAGTAGTGACACTAACCTGCGGCGATAAAGTTCTTCCGCGGCCCCTGCTCTAACAAAAACAAGAAATTCAGAGTAATCCCAAGCAGGGAGTAGAAGCAGCCGTCGGAGGAGCACGACCTCCTGGTCCCCGGTAGCAACAGCACTGGTTACAGCATAAGCTATTAAAAAGTAGTACCATTTCACAGTAACTTTCTGACTACTTAGCCTAAAAGATTTTGATTATTCTTTTATGCTGAAGCCCATATTTTTACGCAGATTATATACTTGTTGCACCTCTTGAACCGCAGAGTCTGAGACCGCTAAATGATTTGCCTTTTCCATTTTCACCTCCACCTTTCCTCTGATTTTGCTTTGAGATCTTAGCTTCGCATTACCATCTAAAACTTTTGCGCTTTTTGTTGTAAACTTCTGCTATAGCTTAGTAACTTTTTAAAAACACGATTTTATGAGAAAATTGCTACTTTTTGAGATGTATGAATACAAAGTAATGAAAGTCTTTCTAACGGCTTTTAAGAAGGCTGACAAAAAGCTGACAAAAGACAGTCAAATCTAACCGAGCACTTGGCACTTGACAATGTTTAGAATTCAGCCACTTAAATGCTATGTTGAAACAACGACAGCGACAGGAATTTTCGCTTTAGAGGTAGAGAAAAAGAACGACATGCTGCTATTGGAAAGTTAGACTTCCAGTAATAGGCTAATGTACAACAGCAAGATGCTGATAAGGCTATTTATAATGATAACTTTTAGCGGAACCTACCAACCACAGGTGTAGCTGAAACGTAAGGCCTCTTCGATTATATAACTGACTCCTTTTTTTTGATAGCCTTCGGAGAAATAGGTAATGGTAATTGCCGCCCTGAATGGTAAAAGCCCCTTACGTTACCGGTGCTGCAGTAAAAAGAAGTCATATCTTTTGGGGGCTAATACAAATGAACAAGCATTCGATTATCACTTTTCAATGCTTCCTAACCTTTTTCAACTCGCGAATCACTTTTATTGACGTTACTTTGGGGGCAACCACCGCGACCATTGATGGGCTGACCTGGCCCTGACACCATAGATTTGAAAGTATACAGAACCAGCGTTGTAAGAAAATGAATTTCATTGGGGAAGCTTGTACTTTTTTTTGAGTTGAAAATTTTTTTTAAAGATCAACTTTTAGAAAACGATTTTCATGCTGATGACTTTCGTGAAAAGTTTTCCATAAAACACCGGAAAACTAAACCATTTTGAAATGTTTCCTGGCCGTTCTAAGAGAAATTCGCAGCCTTCGGTTTGGGAAGTGATGCCTTCTGTTCAGGCTTTAATCGCCAATATGAAGCGATAAACTAAAATTTGTACTCGAAACAATAAATCTTCGAGATGAACGCTTTCAGCGTGAAGTTATTCGCGGCATTGTCGAGCGCATTCGTGGTTTGCTTTGAAGCTTATAATTCAGCTACGAACAACAGCTTGCGGTTACTGCATTAATGATTGCATTGAACGACGGTCGCATGTTTTTTTTGTAATATATCAAACTTTTTTTTTTCATCAAAATCATAAGAATACGATGGATTGAAGTAGTTCTAAGTTTTTGATGTATAATATGTGTTTTTCCACTTGACGACAGACAACCACTAATGATTGCGTTACGAAAAGCTTTAGGCCATAAAGCTCTCTTCAAAGCAATCTTTTATTGATTAAGAATTCCATATCTTTCTAATCTGCATTTCTCTGTTTGAGCTCAGTGACAAAAAGAATGAATTGAACGCACTTTGGACCCGAGTGAACCCTTATTGAAAAAAGCCCTAATTGTAGGTGTCCATACCTCAAGTTTTCTCAATTAGTAAAACAATTTTTCAGAAAAAGCTATTCACTTTGATGTGAAAATCCCTTTCTTCTAAGAGACCCTATTTTTTATATCTCATTCATTCAACCTTGGAGACCAACTTCAGGATTTCGTTTTATGGAGAAAAGACTCAATTTTTGAGCTGCTGCAATTGGAATCCAATTGGTTTTGAATAGAAAACACGTTTTAATGACACATTTCAACATACATACGTGGCGTTGAATGTCGCAGGCCTTGCTATTTTCAATCAAAAATGCATTTAAACAAGAAGAGCAGTTACAGTTAGTCGCTTTGCCAGCTAAAATTTTGTAGGAGGGAGAAATTACTTCTAATTTGATGATGACATTTTGTAGGGCACACAAAAATTTGGGGTAAAAATTAAGGATATCAACCACATTTTCAAAGTAGAACTAAAGCAATGACTTTTTGTTTAGAAATTGCACAGAAATTCTGTCAAAACTGGAGAGTTCACCAAAACAAAAGGTTTGATGGAGGCTTTGAATAGCGATTAGCTCCTTTGCTCTTCCTTCTTTCTCAATGTCTGTGGTCATAATAGACGAGTAATCACATAATGGGCCTCGCGAATCCGCTAAAGAGTGTCTTACACATCAACGCTATGCCCAAGATCACTTAAAGAGCAATGTAACTCGTTAACTCTCTTCTCCATTTCCAAAAGCGGCCCACTCAAGGTTGAGCAGTAAATCGCCATACAAATAAATTAACGGAAATTCTGCTAACAAAAATGTACCCATGCAGGCGGCCTAGCAGTATAAATTACTATAGGCTTAAGAACTTGGGTTCTATTTGCAAGGGTTTCTCCTCGCTTAGAAATACGACAGAGTGGGTTTGATAATCTAACTCCTCTCCTCCTTTCTTGAACCGGTGGTCTGCACAAAAAGCTTTGTAAGTAAAGGATGACTTCGTTGTAACCGATCATCTTGTTAAAATGCAGCTTTCATGCAGTTCTTTTTATTCCACTTCATCTTGAGATTTCAAATTGCGGACATATACACGTTGCGGACCTAAAATAAACAATAAATTAATAGTTGAACTGCTTGACTCAGGGCTGGATAAACCATTCAGCAAAATAAGCACGTGCTTAGGGCATCAAGAGAGGGGGCCATCACACAAAGTTTTCATGGCCAAATTTTTAATGGTGTCTCAGTATTTATATATCATGAAATATTATCACCGCATAGAAAAACTAACAAAACAGGACTACCTGCACTATTGTTCTACTCCTTTTTCTGCCCCTTAAGAGGAAATTTTTCAAACGTAGCTGAAAGTATACAACAATAGATATTTCTTTCTGCCTTACTGTTAATTCTGTTCAAAAACTCTTTGTGGTTGATTATGTTTATGTTTTGAATTGCACATAAATAAGGGGTACGATAGTCTTATGTGCTTAAGACCTCTAAAGGGATTAATCGGGCCCTGGCTAGACTTTATCTTATGCCAAGATTAACCGGGCCATACTTGCGAGATTTAGGCATATTAAGTCTTAAAATGAAGAAAAAAGTGTTGGATAAATCCAAACTCACCTTACCAACTGCGACTCCACGGGCAGGGGGCGGTCCGTAGTGGGTGAAACTATTGCAAATAATCGCGTGACACACTAGCTACACGTTTTTTTAATTAGTGTAGTGTTTCTCAAACCAGAGGCTGCGGATTGATTTGAGTCCGCAAAAGAGCTCGGGAGAGTGCGCAATGTTAGTTTTGTGGTAGTTACGAGACAAGCAACAATTTGAGATAGTGGTAATTCTATGTAACCATACTGTGACGAGACTATTTTTAATTGTTGGCTATTAACTCACACTGATTTAACATTAGGTTCATTCATTCATTTATGCGTATGAGCTCTTGCTTTGTTTGCTAGTCTATAATTTGACAGGGTCACATCGATGGGCAGACTCCTCGGTTTCATCACCTGTCTGCATCATTCAGATGAAGGAATACCGTAAAGTGCCTTAACCTAAGACACAACAAGCGAATTTGCTGGGGTTTTCTCCACTCTGTAAGCAAAAAGCTGTAACTTGATTCGACAAAGGAACTGAACTCAGATTTACCGACTACAAAGCTAATGTTCACACCTCTACGCAACCTTGTCGCTTGTGCATAGTAGCATAAGCTAACCATGACATTCGCTGTTCATTGACTATTATTGCTCTGAATTGCAACGAACTTCTGAATACGTAGGCTATACGGGTAAGGTTCTTACCGACAACGTAAGCAAAAGTTAACACAAGAAATAGCTTTTAAAAATATTTGTTTATCATGTTTCTCTGCAGACAGTATTTTGATTAGCGAGTGCCTATGCTGATGCAGAAATAATTTGCAGTCTATAATGATCAAAAAATACTGAATTAGGGGTTGCTGAAAACTACGTTTTAAAAATTTGGAGTCCTAATTTCCAGTCCTCGCGGAAATCGCGGGCTCGGACTCTAGTAAAGTCACTGCTCCCTAACAAACATGATATACACCAGTTGCTTGATATCTGTGCACTCATGATTATTTAAGCTGAACGATTAATCATATTTACCTTATAATTACATCCAAAGAATTTCTTACTATGGTGAAGCATATCTGGTACTTGGTGCTTTCCTCAAAAGCAAAATTATGCAAATTCTACGTAAGTCATTTTAAGATAAAAATCTTCACGATGAAGTTAAACGCTGGTGTTTGTACCTGCAAAACTATTTGATATTCACCTTTTAAGCTTTGTAGTAGTCGGGGAGCAATGTTAAGAGCAGGGGCTCGTTCAGCCCTACCTGGAGGAGGATTTCCATTAGGTAGAGAAGGCCAACTGTTAAAGCTTACTTGAGCAGACAATGGTCCTTTGCAGCCTTCTCGCATGGCCGCCAGGCCCAAATTGCTAGCTTGCTGAATTGCATCAGGCCCTTTGCTCTTTTGATTTATAGCTGCAGGCTCAGGCTTGCAACCCTGCCTAAGTGCAACAGGTTCTTTGGTAATTTGTTGTATGGCTGCAGGTCCTTTGCTAATTAGTTGTTTTGTTGACTGCCTTCCGCTATGGTGTCGTAATGCGGCAAGTCCTCTATTGTTTTGTTGTATTGCAGCAATTCCATTGTTGTTTTGTCGTGTTGCAATAGATCCATGGCTTTGCTGTAGCAAAAAAACACACTTTTAAGTTTTCCAGCTCATCGATAACATTAAGATCGATTTGTTGACAACGATTTCTCATAGCCGTTAAATCAAGATCTTGGTTTCTTAGTGTAGGGTCAGTCAAGATTAATGCTCGCAAAGGAACTAAACTTAAAAGCAGCAAATTATTATTACAATTTAGTATGTTTGCAGCGTACTGCATATGCATTGTGCATTGTACTGACACTACAATACTGTATCGTGCTAGCAACAAGCGTGCTCCACTTTCAAATTTTGTGGGACCTGATCACAATTAATCTTTTAAGCAAACTAGCAAAATATTTTTGTGCTTTGGGCGCAATTTTAATCAGGAATACTGTTTCCTTTCCATTTTTTTGAAATTTTGAATTTTATTTTCTCCGTTGATTTGTTTTCATCTACGAACGTCTTAATTTGGTTTAGAAACATAAGATGCAATCAAAGTAGTGTTAAGCACTTAAGATTCAAAATTCATCTGAAAAAATAAGATGTCATAACATCATATCAGTTGAATTAAGATATCATAATTTTGGACAAAATTTTCTATTTCTTTTGACAATGTCAAAAAGTACCAGACAAATTTGCCTTCCACCTGCTCAAATGTTTTTTGGCAGAGCCCGTGTTGCAGGTAACTCCGAAGCCGATTGTAAAGCAAGTTGTTCTACAAAGTAGCCAGCAATTGTGCCAGATTTCCCGAGATTAATCAGTAAAGATATATAACTAATAGTAGGCCTACTTAACAACAAAAAACGTTTGAATATAAACTTTAAAAACAATTCCTTCGTACTCTAAGTGAAGAAGCTTGTTTCTGAATGCTCTGACAAAGTCCACATTTTTTTGGAAAGCAATCAACTCTATTACCAGCGCTTCCTTGTTTACCTCGTGGACCTCGAGCTCCCACTAGTTCCTGGCTGCCCTTTTTGTCACAGCGTTTTCCAAATAAGTTTCCTCGTTCGCCTTGTTTTCCTAAAATTGCAGTCATTTTCCAAAATATCTGATCGTTTTTGCAAACTCAACAATCTGGCAATTCTTACTAGAATGGCATCGTGTTTTCGTTGCATTGCACGATGTTTTTCTCATTGCTAGTACCATGTCTTACTAAAGTAGTTACCAAGTTAAGACTGAAGTTATCCTAATGGTTGCTTATTTTTTAGTTTTTTGGCAGTTTCCATCCACAAAAAAATAGGGAAATTTTGGTGCCGTACGAATGTAGAACGCGCTCACACTGCTGCACTCTGCAAAGCTGGATTGTCTCAATGTCAAATATGGATACGATTTGGTATCATGAAATCATCAAGTCAAAAGTTAATAGAAAAAATTGACAGCAAAGGTGTTCGTGTCAGCCGAAAAAAGTGTGTGATCCAGCAAAATAACAATACCATGAATAGGATAGTTGTTGGAGGAAAAATGGTGCTGATACTAACATCTGTACTTACTCTGAGAAGACCTGCACGAATGCTTTTCGCAGGAGCTTATGGTAGCTAGCGCCACTGTCCTCTTCCTAGTGTTGTTATCTTGTGCTGTTGTTTTGCTGGGCCTCACACTTTTTCGCAATTGATATGAACGCTTTACTTGTCAAGCTTTTCCATGGACATTTGTACTGATGATTTCATGATCCCAAATTGTTACGATATATGTCTCGGGGACAATACAATTTTGAGAAATGTGACAATTGGAACATGTTCTACATAAGTAGGATATCAAACTTTCCCCATTTTTTAGCGAATGAAAATTGATAAAGATACTTAAAAACAAATAACCACTGAGATTACTCCGGCTAGCACATTCTTGTAATCAAGGCCACGTAGATCCTCCTTTGTTGTGCTTTCGGGAAAAGCGCTTTACAACACTTCCAAATAAATATGGAGTTTACGGTAGAAATATCACCTGCGAATAGAATTTGCAATCTCGAAGCGAGCTGGTACATCAATTGTTGTGTTGATAATCATAATAGATTTCTTGCGACCGTTAAAGATAAGAAAGTAGTTTAACTAAGACGCAGCTTACTCACTCGCTCTTCCTGCAGTCCCACAAAGACCTACGATAGATTGACCTCGAGGCCCAGGGTCCCCTTTATCGCCTTTAATTCCTAAAGTAAAATAAACCTGGGCATTAAAACATTTACAAGTTTTGAAACTGAAATGAACTTTTGATAGACAGAGAAATTTAGCAACCGACATAACGCAATAAGGAAACATGTATTGTGTATTAGAGACCAAAAGTCAGCGGCATGCAATGGTTGAATGGATTGGAGAGCAAGGGAGAACGAAAGAAGCGTTTATTCAGCGTTGGCAATGTATGAACAAAATCACACCAAGAAGACAACTAGAAAAATGCAAAAGTTCTGGCAGTAGTAAATTGCTAGGACACATTAGGCTTCTAGTCAATTCGCTGATTGTATCAAGTTCAAGTGCATAAGCGAGTATAACGTGAATGACGCAATGCAATATACATTAAGCCTATGAATAATGTAGTTTATTTTAAAATTATAATTAGCACTAATTTTAATGTACTTGGGCTTTAGATCGCATAAAATAAAAAGGATCGGAAAAATTAGTGTTACATAAAGGCCGGAGCCAGATTCAAGCACGACGTGACTGACGGTGACTTAGATTTTGAAATATAAATGCTTGTAAGCCTACTGCAGAAATTACATTCTGGAAAGGTGGAAAAGGTGGAAGGGCTAATCTTTTAATGTTTAATTAATGAATTCCTGTTTGATCAAAACTTGCCATAGATCATTTTGTTTCTGTTAATAGGCTACCGCGTTTAAAATTTTTATTGAAGCAAAAACCCACGACTCCCTATCATGAAATCTCTGTGGACTTGCTTACCTTGTGTTCCCTTATCTCCATGTGAGCCAGGAGGCCCTTCACGTCCTTTCGGCCCTATAGCTCCATCTCGTCCAGGAGGACCTTTTTCACCTTTTGCACCAGGAGCTCCTGGAGGTCCCGGATGCGCAACGATCTCATGTAGTGCGGCACAGTTTTGACTGGTGTAGCAAGGAAGTGCTTCGTAACTTAAAACAATAAAATTTTGTTACTTATAAAGAACGGGAATTTAAACTGTAAAAACTCAAAAACCTTGTTGTACTTTTTGAGTCATGTGCATCATTGTGGTTTCCAATCGTTCTTTTCATGTTTTTCCAAGCACTTCTATTTTTTAGGCCCAGCACTTTACCCAAAATCAATCTTTAAACGTGACCTTACCGGTTATACAAAGAGGCCACATAATTATTTAGAAAGAGGGCTTGATGATTCAAAAATCTCTTTGGAAGAGGCTTACAATAATGCAAAGTATAAAAAAGCACCAAGAGTTTGCCTTGCACTATTTTTTTAATTTACCTTGTTACCAAGCGATTCTCATACAAAGCATCATGGTCGATGACAGTGGACCCAACTTTTTCGCACTACGGATCACTTTAATGTAGGCATTATTTTTTCACCGGATTTAAAGATGTAAAGGGATAAAACACATTGGAAAAATCCGTTTTTAGAAGTTTTTTACCAGAGAGTAAGGATTACGGTTGTTCAAAGTTAGGATTGTTGAGGAATAGATTATTGTATTTTTGTGTGCCCCATAACGAATACCTCACGGACTGGCAGCGGGGCGAGGCCCAGTGTTTGGGATAGCTGGCCCATAATATGCAGCTTAAATTGAAAGTTGGCTACCTGTATTTTATTGCCAAATATTAGCCCCTTAATATTTCCTTGAGGGCAAACTAGATAGCTGCGGGTTGTTTTTTCTGTGATTGTTGTGTTTTTATACATTGCCAATTTTGCATACTCTTTGTTCGGATTGATGTGCAGGTAGACTTAATGCCGTATTTCCCTTACACTAATGTCACAACCATTTTAAGCAAAAGCTGATCCACAAACATAGGAATAAATAAGTGCCGAGGAGGAATTCCTGAAAGGGATTAAAAAACTATTAAAGAATTACCGTTGCAGTATTTCTTTAACCAATTTCTTTACAAATTGTTCAATTTCTTTAAAGTTTCGCGAAGGTCCCTTCAAAAAATATATATTTGTATGATGTAACAGATATTCCAGACCCTTTCCTCTTACTTCCAGGCCTATGTCTTCTTTTGATTCTGTCCGGTCAATCGCACCCAGAAATCTCTGATGTTGTTTTCTTCCACGAGGTCTCATAATGCCTGGTGGTTCTCTCATCACCAGTTGATCTTTAAGTCCTTGTTCTCCTTTCTAAATATTCAAATAATTTATGAGTGAAAAAGCACGCAGACAGAAAAATTTGGAAAAGAATGCAAAATTTTGCGATAGACATGAATTTACCTTCTGCAAGTCCAGTATCCTTGCTTTAAATAACAGAACCGGTACAAACCAATACCAGTACAACTGTAGCTTACTTTAATTTCTGCTAATCCAATTGGGCCTGGCTGGCCTGGTTTTGGAAGAAGCAATTTTTGTAGTTTAAGAATGTTTTTGTGGGTATAGGACGAAATTAAACCTAAAAAACTAGGGCACACCTCCATCGAAAACGGATCTTACTTCCCTATTGAAAAAAATTTATGACAGATTTTCATCATAATATTGAAGCCTGCTTTCAGAACAAGTGCTTAATACTTCTTTGACAATCCCCTTTTTTCACAGATCTTGAATCGGCCTCCAAAACAAAAGCAATATCTGATGACGGGGACTTCCTTATTCAGCTTTGTTTTTTCGGATTTATAAGTTATTGGCTGCCTTTCTTCGATCACGGAACTCACGCATATACATTATGTACCCTATCTTGTTCAGCTATAATGGCCACAAGGTCCGGTTTAAGGAACTTGGTTTGGGGCACAGCTTCAAAGGCCGTTAAGCAATGGCATCTCGGATTTGTTAGCTAAGTTCAGCCGTACTGCGGGGCTTTGCTGAATAGACTTTGTCTTTGAAAACGCCCCATAGGAAAAAATTGTGAGGTTAGATCTAGCGAACAAGACGGCTACTCCAACAATCCTCGCCTCTCAATCCAACCATACGATTAACAAAAGCGCAAAAAATTGCTGGCAATCATTTGCTCTTTTGGTTATGGTGTTGACATAATGATATATCTGATAAGTGCACCTAATATATATCTGAGTATAATGAGTATAACTGAAATAGAAATAAAATTGAAATAAAATCAAATAAAAATTGAACAAATGCATAATAAAAGAAAATATATGGTGGCTCGTGGCGGACTCAGTACGTTTAGCAGCATAGCACTAAAGGTAAATTAATGCCGGGCACCTAAACTCGTAAATTAAGATTTTGCTTACTTTTTCTCCCCTTTCCCCCTTTTCTCCTCTTCCGCCATGGATGTTCTGAAACAGATAAAAGTCATTATTCTAAAATACGACCCAAATCCTTGTTTTACTGTCTGTGATGGATGAAAGTCATTTGCTCTGGTGTATTTCATTGCCTGATAGAAAGCTTCATCAAATATTATTTTTAAAGTTATTTGCTTACCTGGCCTGACTACCAACCTGTTTTCCAGGATCACCACGATGTCCTCTGAATTCTTTTTCACACTAAACAAAAAATAGTTGCTTTCAAAAATGAGAGAGAAACTTCGTGCTCTGCTAGAACTACTATTCTACTACTTTGAACCAAGACTTTGAGCTGGCGATCTTGCGTTTGTACCGAGACAGCACACTGTCAACTCATCTTTAAAAGCCGGGTTCGTAGTCTCGTAATACAGGCTGAGCTTAACAGTGATTTGGCTTTGAGGGCAACGAATAGAATATGATACAAAAAATCAATTTTTAGCAGGGGTTTCTTTCCAAAAAATGTTCCAAACGATTGGTTTTCCCAAAATCTGATACTTTCCGCTATAATTAATGATTCTGTAGAATGCTGAAGTATGAGAAATTCGGAGGGGATACACATTCTTTTTGACTTTCGGCCTTATTCTCCTCGCCTATAGATACAGGCCAGTGAAAATCCAAGTCTACGCAACTAAAGCTCATTTCAACGTTGGCATGTGAATAGGCTATCACTGGATACTATTCATTGATTAAAACATGCAAATTTTTAGAAACCACACAAGTAGCATATAAACATAATGAATTATTTTTCAACATGAAAGCTAAATACAAAAATAAAGCTTCCAAGATTTTTGTTTTTTAAAAATTAGCCTTGATGAAATTTCTGCGAAGAGAGGAAGCCGTCGGGTTTAATTTTTGTACCTATTTATTCATTCCCTTCATCAATCAAATGCAAACGTTTGGCTCCTTAAATTTAATAAAAGGAGTTTTCATATTTTGAAAATCAATAAACACTTGTCTTTGCAAGTACCAGAAAGAGTGGTGTATTAACAAATTCATTAAATCAAAAGCTTCACTTATTGGCAATCTCATTTTTATGGCAAGCATAAAGCCTAAACACAGAATTCAAAGGGCAGCCGCACTAGGAAGGGGAAAGCATCGGCCCGAGGCAGTAGCTTTTTTGTGGCGCCCCTGACGTTGGAAAAAATTTAACTTGACGTTCTTTTTTTTATTAGTGGTTTCAGAACTTTTCAACATTTAGCAGCAATACTTATTAAAGTGGTTTTGATTTTGTGAAAGTGAGAAACCTCACCGCCTCTCGTATTTGTTTCTTCAAAAAATCAAACCTGAAATCATCGCGGACGATCACAGCTTACCCCCTTTTTAATAATGTACTATCCCTGTTATTTATTACCACTAAATTTGGGGATTCAATAACCGATGAGGGTTTGGATCCGTGGGAGATGAACGAAAAAGGATGACTTCTCTCACTTTCCGCACGCCGCGTTCCCGGACTCCTCCATAACGACGGACTGTACGAGCGGATGTTCAAACCATGACACTAAGCAAAACAAAAAGCTTAGGATAAATCATCCAGCTGTCATGGCCCATGATGTTGTCAATGCTGACATCAGGCTGTTATGCATCGGTGGTTTTTATTAAAAGGAGCACTCGCAGAACAAAAAACTGACAACGTCAATTCTTCAGCCATGTTTTTTTCCTTGACGCAACGCAATGCAGAATTTAGCTTTAGGAAGAAAGGGCTAAATCTGTGAGATCTTGAAAAGGATTTAAAATTCATGAACCCATTTTGTTTCCAAAGTTTTGAAGGTAACTCCCAGTTGGTTTATTTATGATTTTATTCAAGAGTGCTTGTACATTTTTTGATAGCCTTTTTTCCAATCTGTATTTGTGCGTAAGTTTATTTTGTTTTTCGGTATTTTTTCCGATATATATCACATGCACGAAGGTAAATATTTTGTCAAAATGTTTCGCTTTTACACTAAAAGCATGATCCATTCTTCAGTTAAATATTTAGTTTTCTTAGGCAGACTTTATCTCACACTCTCGAATATTTATTTAACTGGTAATACTTGTAGTGTTAAAGCAAAACGTTTTAATAAAATGTTGCCAGCATCGTGCTGTACGTTCGCGACAAGCTGCGACATTTTTTCCAGAAGTTAAAGAAGGTGGTAGCGGCAAAACTTATTTTTTGGAAATGATGGCGTGAAGCGTTCCTTTTTTTCACAAAATGATATCTTTCCTTTCTCTTGCATTTTAAATTTGTTCTTGTGATATTTTTCAGTTGGTGATTTAGAATTATTTTGGTGTATTTTGTGAAATGACTTAAATATCTGACGTAGAACAAACCCCTGAAATTAAGGTACAGTTCAGAAAAACAGTTAGGCCTAGCGCTTCGGTATGCTTTATTATTACACTAGCCGGCTTTGCCGAGGTCGCCCGGCAGAGGCCCTCCATCAGTAATGTCGGGATTGGGAGAGTCGGTTTAGCCGGCCAAGCCGGCTTCACATATCAGGCTTTTGTGTGAAGAGTTACCAAAAGTTTATGTGTTTTCTGCACATAAGCTGTTCATGACTTTTTGTGCTCCTTTTTCTAATTGAATATCTCATTTCAAGATCCTGGCTATGCCTTAGGTCTATGTGCTCTGTTCATTGCTGACATGGACAAAAGGGAGCCTTGCGTTTTCCTTGGAAGTAGGGGACACATTTCTGATATTAAGCTATTCTAAAGCAAAAGGGCAAAAATGTCTTTCGTGTGTTGCGATTTTACACAGTGACGCTGTTTTCTTTTGATTTCCCCTTAAACTTTGTCAAGTCGTCGCTGGCTACGCATTATGTAACATGCTCTTTTCTCCCTGCTTCGTGTGCCCAGGGGAGTTTAAAGTGTCCTTGCTTTTCCTCAAATGTTTGGTTTGACGCAGGTAACTCTAAAAAGCTGTTATAAAGCAAAATGCCAATAATATCTTCCATGTGGTGCGATTTGACACAGTGAACGTTGTTAATTTTGATTTCGCCGCAAACTTTTTTAAGTCAAGAAATACACTAACATGTTGAACTCTCACTTTCAAAGCGTTAGCTGAACTTTAAAACAATAACTTATTTAATTAATATTGCCTCATTTTTATTGGTTTTAGACTTGTTTTAATCAAGTGTCTAGGCCTACCTGATGGAGCAATGCAAACGTTAGCAATAAAAAGCGCATCAATAAGCTCATTGCTATAAATCCTTAATGATTTGGCTGAAAGTTTCAACAATTTAACCTCTAAAGCTACATCAGTTAAACATGCATCTGGCAGTCTGCCTGTGCTCTTCTATGTCAGTTGTAAACAAGAATGCCCTGGTTTTATCCCATTTTCAATTCTCACATATGTGTGAAAATGCTTGCATGATGTATTTTCATTCTAAAAGATAAGTACTAGAATAGGATAAACAAAATATTTTTTGACTTTTAAAAAGTTTACAAGGCTGTCAAAACGCCATCGAATGATGATTAGTTGCAGCAAATGCATATTTTCGAAGCCTGGACGTATTCCATTTGTCTACCAATTCACTCTGAAAGGTAGCTGCAACTGCTTCACTCTACTCTTCCAAACCACTCTTGTTTTTTTATTTTTACTTATTTTTCTTCTTTGAGATTATTGCAGTGGCCACATGCTGTAGTAAATTGAGGAGACGGGGGGGGAAGGGGGGCGGGACATGATATACATGTACCAAAGCCCTGGGCAAAAGTGGCAGACACTGAGGTAAAAACACTTATTTGAGAAAACCTCACTACTTTGGAAGGAGCTTTGAGTCCATTGTACAATCCTACTTTCCTCTTTTGATTGATTTCTGTGCTGTTGTGTTCTTTAGGAAAGGAATCTGAGAGAAATTTTCTTGCTTATGCAGTGTTTTTGTAGAAGTGTACTGTGTTAGCAACATTGACTGCTCTGAAGTGAATCTGAAATCAAATTGCTTGTAATAATTGGAAAAGATTTTTGTGATGGAAAGATAACAATGGATTACTTGTTGAACTAGCCATACTTTTCCACATAAGGAAACCAGATTTAAGCTCTGTCAAATTTGACTATCTACAATAGCAAAAGTTTTAACCAACGTTGCACCCTCCCCCTTCTCTCTCTCCATCCCCAAGGAAATGAATGATAGCACTCCTGAAGCTGCCAGGGTCCAGGTTGCTGCGTGGCAATAATCTATTTAGCTTCTCCCTCTTGTCCCAACTCATAAAAAATCGGGCTGATGAAGAGCTTTTACCAGGACATCTTATTCAAGAATTACATAAACGTTTTGCTGCAAAAATTTGGTACGAAAAGTTTTTACAAAAGTATAAAATATAAATACCAAAGTAGTATAAAAATTTTCACTTAGAGCGTCCGCTTCGCAGTCGGTAGACTTAGGGTTCATTCCCCTTGTCGAGTCATACCAAAAGACTTTAAAAAATGGTATTCACAGCTTTCCTGTTTGGCGCTCAGCATTTAGTGGAGGTTGTGAAGAACAAGCCGGCGAGTTCGCTTGTTGTGTCCTTGGGCAAGACACTTTACGGAACGCTCCCACCTTTATGTGGAAGACAGGTGGCCCAGTTTTCCCTCTGAAGAGAGGGTTGGTGGCAGGAAGGGCATCCGGCCGTAAAACAAATGCCATGTCATAAAAATGCAGATATCTGCTGTGGCGACCCCTAGTCGGGAATAACCCGAAAGAAAAAGAAGTATAGAAATTTTCACAAATCATAAGCACCATCAATTGTCCTGTGCAAACAAATGTCATCAAGAGTGTGCATTTGTGATCTAGCATATAAATGAAAAAGAGAAGCAATGCATTACTTGAAGTTTTATTCATAGTGTGTACTCGGATCGTGGGAAACTGGTATGGCTATGGTGAGATGTTGGCAAAACTTTATTGGCATTTTTGTTTTTTGAAAGACGAACGCGTCTAATATAAAAGTGCTTACTTGACTAAAATAGCAAGGTGCTTCACCCTGGCCGTTTACATTTTTTAACGGCGCAAAAACACATTTTGGTTTTACGCAATTAACAAAAAATGTGAGACGGGAGAACCATTGGTGGCGTTAATTCATATAAAATATTGCGGAGGCTGAACACTATGGTCTGAACGAACCAAAATTTAGTAAACCTTCCCTTCCATTTTAAAGCACGCGTCGAAAGAAAGTCTTTACGATACAAGTTAATCTCAAAAATAATGCGGAATCAAAAATTAAGCACAACAAAAAATACCCTCTTCTATTTTTTCAAAATCTTCTTTAATGACGTGGAGAAAATACTTGCATTAGCATCAACTTTTGTAAAACTATAAGAAGAGATACATTCCCAGTGGACTTACACCTCTGACAATTGTGTACGGCCAAAAGGGCAAGTGCGACCACAAAAACTTGGTATAAATCAGTTTCACTATTTACCAGACCGTAGGGTTTAGTTTAAATGCATGATTTATTGATTTGGTCAGAAACTCAAACTTAAATGCCTGTCAGCATCGTTTCATCCAGAACAAAGTGGAGACATGAGGTGTCATAAGGTTTAGGATGTTGTCATCGAATGCGCTCCGTAATGATTCGGTTTTGCAAACCTTTTGCTCTCAACCTCAAACTGATTGCCAGATGAAGCAATTTAAATTGCTATTTGCACTTTTTAGTTCAATTATATATAAACTTTTCCGCAAGGTGGCACTAAATATTTACTTGATGAATCACTGTAATGTTTTTACACAAGTCATTTTTGTTTTGACCGAAAAAGATTTTGTTTACTTTATTTTTCTTAATTTTGACCATCCATTGAAGTTTTGATTAACAAATTTTGGTTAAAATGTTGCAGCAAAGGCAATTTAGACAATATTAGAGAAGCTATAATTAGCATCTCGTCCTTAGCAATTAGATAAAATCTATACTTGTCATGTAGTGATGCACGACAACTGACCCTGCACTAAGGGCGCTTCTGCGTCGCAGTTAATACGTCTAAAAACTGCTACGTTACTCCAGTTGTATGTATTGTCAGCCTATCATTTGCTCTACAAGAAATCACGCCGTAAAATCAACAGAATTGTGTATTATGATACAGCGTAAAGTACTTTTGACATTCTCTAGTATTTTTTTGAATGGAGAATGATCGCTCAACAGTAGCAGAGGTTAACCGGGTTTTTTGCAAGAATGCGTTGGTGGTTGGGGCAATTATCAAGTTAGAACAGTTTATTATTGCTTTGAAATTAGAGATGGATAATCGTTTTTTTGATGTAAGCTTAAATTATGCTGGGTTCATCGTGGAACTGCATATTTTTTAATAATTCTTATGCTTCTGTTATAGTTGAGTCACTTGATTCTAAGAATTCGACGTTAGCTGCTAGAGTCTGGTATTAATTAATACGAACTATGTCTGACACCAAATTATCCACATTGATAGCTTCTTTTGCTCGACAAACTAAGAGTTCGTCAGCTGTCCAATTGTTGACGATAGTACACACAGCAGGAAAGTATTCTCTATAGTCTAATGCAGCTCTAAGCCAAGTTGTGCATCTTGCAATCATAGGATCAGGGGGTAATAGCTGACCAGCTTCATGTAAATCTTTTTTGCGATCTTTGTTTTTGATTGCTGCTGCTTGTATCGTTGCTACCACGTTATCGTTATTTTTACAATTCGCACGCACGCGCAATTATGTAGTAAGTGTGCAATGCAGGTGACATGCAACAAAGAAGGGTATAATAGCTTTAGTTTCTTACCAGCAAGAGACATATAACGAGCAGCACCGATGAAAAGCAATGCAAAATTTTTTCGTTTGGTGCCAAGTTGTCGCAATATGTCATCCACAGTGTACAGAGTAAACCGCTATTTACACTGCTACAGCTTTCAAGTAGCAGACACTCAATAAAGTATGTGTCAGTTGGAGTCTCCAAGCTTCCCATCAGCACATTAATATACTTTTGCTAGCCTACCTCTGCTTCATCCACAATCAAAATATTTTTTATCTTGAAGTAGTTCTGGAATTTAATTTTCTTTTTGAGATGCTAATTTAGCAATGCTAGCTTGGGCTGCAGCCTCAGAAGGTAAAACTTTTTCCCTCGCGCCAAAAAGAGACTTTAGAACTGTATGGTTCAGTTTATGAAATGGAATATCTGTTGCTAGGAATGAAGAGGTGAATTTTTCCGTGAAGTTTTGTTGATCTAGCTGCAAAAGATTTGCTTTCCCCAGCAATCCAGCTTGGTGATGCTTACTTTCTCTGTGATTTTCCACAAAAAATTGTTGGCCACATTTGACGAATACATCGCAAATGGGGCACCGGTAAATCGCCTGCTGGAGTTACCCAGAACTCATTCAAATATTGGCTACAAAAATGCGTAACTTTCGCTGTAGACGATTTTGCTTCTTTAGGCAAGCACCAAGCAGGGAAGCTTGGCGCTTATGCTTATGCTTAAGCAACTAAATATCGAAAGTTACGGTTAAAAAAAACACGTGTAGCAAGATATATAATCTTTTATAGAACTAGATTAATTGCGTAACCATTATGCATTCATGAATCAACATGGCAAGCCAGATTTTTAAGGATATTTTAAAGTATATGAAAGTGAAGGCACAGATAATTAAGACAGGCCGCGATCAAAAAGCTTTAAAAAAATGATACCCTATTCTTTCCAACTCGTAAAAAGTCGACTTAATGGTGGAGCAGATTGGAGCGCCAATGTGGTAACGAAGATCATGCGTTCTAACTTAGCGAAGGTTACGCTGTTTTGCACCTGGAACAGGCGCTTTACGGCAATTCCCCTGCTTGATTGCTTGTAGAAACACGTTGGACCATCAGCGGCGGCATCCTCGAAACGGATCTGAACCCAAAGATGTCCGAGAGTAACCGACAACAGGTTTCCTGTCACCAAAGGATAAATATACGTGATAACAACAAATTGCTTGTTAAAATCTTTATCTTGACGCCAGGATGGGAGTTCATTTTTACCACAGTGGTGATGTATGTTCACTCAGTGCCCCCCTAAACCCAGTATTGTGTTTAGCATAAGTTGTTTTATTCCAAGCAATTTAAGTTTTCCCGTGACCTAAAGATGGATTTATATTGTTACTCAGCAGTGTCTTGCTTTACCAATAATTACCAAATAATGTTTTTCCTTTATATTTTTAACAACAATGTAGAACAGCAATACAAAAAATTTACAGAAATGCAATCGAAAGGAGACTAAAGCAAAAAAATACAAAAAGTAGGCCCTTGACACTGCATCAAGCAAGAAAGAATTTATTTATCCAACAAAACGAAAAACCCAACACCTGAAAAAGAAGAAAATAACAACTAAACAAACTTTGGCGAGTATGCAAGGCCAAGTCCCCCAGTAAGGCCAAGTCCTATTCACTGTAAGTTGTAAAAATCTTGCCTGATTTGATATAATATTCTACCCATTATCGCAGCAATACAGCTTCCAACAAAAAAAAACAATATTGGCTTACGGCAATATTAATACATTGTACTAATATCAATATATCGTTGATGTCATCAACAAACGAAGATTCTAATTTTTCCCCATATTTTTTCTGGCTACGTGCCTTCTTCTGTTGTTCACCCGGTGAAGCAATTTAATTGCCAAGCGTGATATTCTTTTTTTTTTATAGTTTATTGATGTCACTTGATATGTTTTCTACCTTTTCTTATCTAACACTTTGCCTAGTGAAAGACGTTAACTCAAATATGTTTGAAAACGTTTCAAACAGTATTACGTTTTCGTTCAAAAAACATTTAAATTTTAGAAGTTTCAGCAGAAATTGGCCAAACAGCAAGTTGTGTATGTGGTTACGCAAGCGAGAAATTTTTTGACATTTCTCGAAAGGTATTTTATGATATTGCATTTCTATTTTACTTACATAATAATCATACGAAAGACGTCACTATTGAAATATAATCACGTAAATGTATAGCGAATAATTTTGCAATACGCACGCTCATCGAAGTGACGTTCTATAGAACGTGTTAGCGTATTTTTTTCGTGATAAAAAGGCAAACCTTTATTATTTTGTGAAAAAGCAAAAGTGCAAGGATTAGTTGTATCAAAAATCAGCCAGCTGTGCGATATTTTGCTGGGTTTGATGAATTAATGTGATTTTGCAATGAACAATACCTAATTATTACTGAATAATTGCAGTTAATTATTTCCTACTAATACCGTTTATTTCGTAGCAACAGATTAATATCAATATAGTTGACAGTGATTATCCAAGCCATCATATTTTATGCAATTAATTGGGGTTACAATTCGTTAAATAGTTGCGGAGCTGTTACCGTTAACTTGTTTATCCTGTATTCTATATCAAGTATCAACATTTATCAGGATTGTCCTGCGGCTACGAAATGCTGTTACTCCAGCACATAGACCGGCTTCTGAGTAATCACTAGCGTAGATGTAGATGCATCTCTACCACAAGAAGGAGAAACTGCTTTAACTTATCTTTTCTAAAGACTTGACGCAAACGCGGCCAGCAACATACGTTATAAGGTGCATTGCTGTTTCACAAGCTGTAAACAAAATGCTAATGTAGACAATAGTATACCTGTAACGGTATAAGCTTACAGCATTAAAGACTCATCTTTCATACAGTTACGCCGCTTTTCTCTTTCTCACGAATTAACAGATGATTTATTGCAGCAACTACGACAATAACAATTGAAATAATAGCCTGTTATTTTCGCTTTACGTACAAACAACAACAATAAGTGAAATAATCAAAGTCATATTTAGGTATAGCTTTCCGTGGGGGATCGTAAACCATAAAAACCTTGCTAAAAAGTGGCAATTCTTTCAGAAAACAAGATTTTTGTTCATTCGGGGGAGAGAAGTGTTGACTTCTTTCAACTATGACTGTATTGTTGCGATCTCCATTCAATCACATCGCTAGGACCCGGTTGTCATGTTGATCACAGTGTTCTTCACAACGACAAATATCATATTACATGCTTCCACCACATCCCAATCGATCAATCAATCAATTGCTTTACTTTTGGATCGATTTATTTTATGCTAAGAAATGCACTGCATGATAAATCGATTTGGGAAATGAAGCAATTGACATTTTGATTACGTATGCGGCGTGCGTTTACGTTGGCGTTACCATCATATGTTTAATTGTTAGGTCACAATTGCATTCACATACAGCTGAACTATTGGTTGAACATTGATGGATTAGTGATTGAGGCAAGCTCAAAGCTCTTGCGTCAGTGCACCTTCTGATGATTTTAGGAAATCGTACAAAAATTAAAGTGCAAAAATGTCAAGTTACCTTCTGTGCCACGTTTCCAAAAACGCTGAAAATTTCTTTTTGTCAAGCAAAGCTTCTTTTGTCTCTGTTAAAGGTTTCTCTTCTATTAATTTACCTGTGTTTAGGCCCAACTGAATTTGTGACTTACTAATTTCACTGCTCTTTTTAGTAGGAGATGGGGTGACGGGTTCCTCTGCTACGCTTTCGATTTCCAATGGACGCGTTTCGTCAATTCCTGTATCGAGTTCGAAATGGTAGGGATAGAAATGAGGGTCTTCTTGCTCGGGAGGAAAAAGATAATCTTCGTCAGTATCTTCTTCCTCTGGTTCTTCCGTAGGCTGGTTCGATTCTTCGAAAGGTAATTGTGGGTCTGTTATGAAAGATGGCCCATGGAAGTCTATTTCTAATTCAGGTTCTCCAATCTCCTCAAATTCTTCATCAGTGTCTTCTCCCGCGGGTTCTTCAATGGGCAGATTTGGTTCTTCGTAGGGTAATTCAGGTTCTGTAATGTTAGATTGCTCATGATAATCTACTTCTAATTCAGGCCCCCCTGTCTCCTCATATTCTTCAATCACTGGAGGTTCTCCATGATCGACTTCTTCTTCAGGCTCAAATGATTCTTCTTCTTCTTCAGGCATCAGTGATTCCTCTTCTTCAATAAAAGGACGTTGTAAGTTAGGATCTACATTTTCTTCCTCCACTTGTAAGCTTCCGTGCAGTAATTCGCTTCCGTATATGGACACAAAGTTTTTCCCTGAAAATAGCACAGCATCAGTAATAGGTAGACACTCACCACAAAATGAAATATTTAAAAAAACGCTGTTTCTTATCTAGAACTTTTGTTTTGCTGTGGTTGTTTGGGGCCTAGTATAACGTTATAACTTAAAAGAATATGTTTATTGGAAAGAACAAAGTTTATTTCACAACCGGCGCGATGGTATAGTGGTTAGAGCGTCCGCTTCGTAGTCGGTAGACCTGGGGTTCGTTTCCTAAGTCGAGTCATACCAAAAGACTTTAAAAAATGGTATTCACAGCTTCCCTGCTTGGCGCTCAGCATAAAAAAGGGATAGTGTGGAGAACAAGCCGGCAAGCTTGCTTGTTGTGTCCTTGGGCAAGGCACTTAACGAGACGCCTCCACCTTTATGTGGCAGACAGATGGCCTACCCGTACTTCGCCGGGTTACAATTGTGAAATTGCTAACCCAGCCTGTCGTAAAAGGTGACCCTTGGGTAACCACCAGTGGCAGTCCGCCTTGTTGGTGGTGGAGTTACCACTCACTTATGACCGGTTTGAAATGGGCTGCCATCTTTTCACTAGCCTAATTTCAATTAGGTTGACGGCATGAACCTGAAGTGCCGTTCGTGCTGTACCTCCATCCCGAGAAAGAGGAGGGGTAATTACAGCAACAACAACAACAACAAGTTTATTTCAAGCAATTGCAATTTGCCTAGCTTGTGGTTATGGTTTGTTTGTCCCGCGCTAGTTGGTTGATGCTAATTGTGGAATCTTGAGCTTAAACAGCTAAGAGGCTTAATCTTTTGCACTTGCATCAAAAGAATAAATAGTGCATTTGGGCATAAGAAGTGGAATGAGGTAGCCAATTATTATTTGTAAAACTTAGAAGTCCAGCCTTAAAACTTAACTTAAAATCATCACTGGCTAATACTAAGCGTTTCTCAAGACATGTTGTTCTATATCTAATTCAAGGGGACAATCAAAAGCGTTGACGATGCAGAACCCGCTTAGCGACAATACTTAGTCTCTAAAAAAGGTAAAAATTTTTTTTGAACGGCTCCATCAACTTTTTCAAAAAAATCGTTTCAAATTTCCAGTGGAGCGTCTGGGATAACCAAAGGCTTTTTCTTTACCGAAAAATAAATTTCGCTTCTTCTACTTACAAGAAGGATTGTGCCTGGAAGCTGAGGTTTGCTGTGTCTTCATGGATCGGCATTGCAATGTCGTGACGCATGTCCCATTGTATTCCAAAAATCCATTAGGACATACACAAGCAGGCTTGCAGATCTCGCAAGAGTGTGCAACCTCGTTTCCGTGTGGATTGCAGGATTGTAGACATCCGCAAGACTGATAAACAAATCCGTTTCTGCGTAAAACAAAGTTTACAAATACTAAGCTTTTCTAATGTCAATAATATCAATTGGTGTGGACAAATTAAGGCCACTCCTATACAATTACGCATATGGTCAGAAAGATGATCAGTAACTGCCAGTATCAGCTTGTAACTGTAACTACTTCAGATGATTCAGTAAATGTTTATTTTATCAAAAACTTTAAGCCACTGCAAAGTAATTGACAAGTTTATTACAAAACTAAATGTTGAAAATGAAATTGAAATTTTTCAATTTAATGCACGTAGAACAAAAAACGGATAAAGTCAATCTTAGACTTTTTCTGAATTTTTTTTCAAACTTCTTTTAGACCCCGCTCCCAGCAAAATTTCTATGTACTCCCTGGTTAATGTGAAAACATGGCACCATTCCTGATTCCTATTCCATTTTAATAAACATAGCTTGTTGCATAGAACAACTTCAAGCGTTGGGGAAACACAAATTTTTGATCAAGAAACTGTTTCTCTGTTAACTCTTCAAAAATACTTGAGCCTGACAGAAAGTACTCTTGTAGTCTGCGATTTTGTGAAGAAATTAATTGCTTATTGGTGCAGACAACTTTATGAATTCTGAGAAGAGCTTTAATAAAGGAATAATATTGCTTTCCAAATTAACAAACATGAAATACGATGATGTAATATTAATATAGATGCCAAAAATCACAATACATACATATATGTGCAAATAAAATGTAATTGTGGTGTAGGATATTAAATTTTCTTTATTGCGTCAGCGGATTATATTGTGTAAAATGCATAACCAACAATAGGTCTATACTCTATATAACATCAGAATTATTCATGTAACTCCTTTTTAAGCGACTTTTCAAGTTAATAAATCTTATGAGAATTTAGAGCTTTTATTGAATTTCGAAAAGTTTAAACCGCAAAATTCAATTTACGATAAATTCAAAACTTTCAAGTTATATCAAAAGGAAGATTGCATAAGATTTTATCCACCTTGGCGATAAGCTTGAGCCCAAAAACTCAAGTTTTTGTAAAATTTCTAGCAAAACAATAATTTTATCGCTCAATAAAAACTCAATTAAAAAGATATATTTTTAAAGCCCGCCTGGTATTATGAAATATTACTTTCAATGCTTTCTATAGTAATATTAATGTTGTAGAGTCAATTTCCTAATACTGTACTTGTTTACAGTTAAATTGATACAAAAAAAACCTATGATGTGAGATTCCATTAGCGCTTTTCAAAAACTGGCTCGGGATACGAATTCTGCTGAATTCCAGATTACTTTTTGAATTTTGCGTCACAAGCCACTTGATAAAGCTTTTGCATTGCCTTGATGCGATTTAAATACATAAATATTAAATTCAATAAAATGAAATTTGTATGGGCTGGCAAATCGTGGAAAGAGCTCAACGTGCTGGAGCAACGATGCGTAGCTATCATTGAGCTCTCTACTGCCAAATCGATCGACTACGTAAATATTAAATTCTGTATCTGAGTGTCGGAAGCATAAAATTGTTGAAATGCTCGTCAAAAATTAGTTTCAAGCAGGATCGGATATCGGTTTTCAAAAAAATTTTGATATCCGGTTCTGATGGCATTTTATTATTTGCTGATCAATTTGGACAGAAAAAAAGTTTCACATTCTTCCATGCGGGTAGTATAGGCTTGGATTGCATAAATAAAAAGGTGATGACGTTTCTCTTTTTGGAAAAGAAAATCTTCAACGACAGGATCTTGGCTAAGATTTGGAAGTCGAATTAATTAAAATTCGTGTATTATAAATAGCTTTTTTAATGCACAATCAATGTTTACAAATTACCAGTTGCAAACTTACTGGCAAGAATTTTCATCTGCAACTTCGAAGGGTGATTGATGTGGTTTGTTATCAGGATACAAATCGATAAATTCTTTCCCTGCAAGAAAGCAGATTTTATATATTTATTCTTAGCCGATATTTAGCCTAGCCGTACAGACGGAAAGCCGTATAGACGGGAGGAGCGCGTAGCCTTGAAGAGAAAAAATTTCATGCTGTTAGAAGCATCGTCTCTGGTCGGACTTTGAAGACATTTGCAAATAATTTTCTTTCACAGATATTGCAAACTTATTTAAATCACTGATCACGTGATGAACGAAAAGTTTGGCAGGCTTCAAGTTGTTTTTTTGTTCCTCTGGTCAGTAGATGCCCTAAGGCCGGTGTTCGTAGGTAGATCACAAGGAACCGACAAAGTCAGTGATGCAAAACTGTAAGCAGTGCCAACAGCCTTAAGCGATATTAAAATATTCTTACATAATCTTGAATATTCTTGGCAAAGTTTTTCGCTGATAGCTCTCCTCACAATTGGGCTGGTGATGGTGTCAGGTATGACGTCACCAGTGTCAACATCGACACAGAAAAAGTGATTTTCGTTTCTTTGCATCGCCTGTAAACGACGTAATCGACAGTAAAAAATTAGCAAATTCAACGCAAAATTAACAAGTAAACAGAAAATTTATTGAAAATCAACAAACGCGGAAAAGCAAGGTCAAAATCTTTAAAAGTGGTGAGAAACTTTCGTTTTGAGCCCAGAGAAAAGCATGTACAAACCGACATTCTAGCCCTCCCAAACAAAAACTGCTGATTATAGCTTTTGTTCTTAACTCATAGTGTTAGTACAATTTTACACTTGGTGTGCAGCACTTTTGTATTGTTGTAGGGCTACATATATTTAGAAATGTAGGCAATATGGCTTATAGTGATCTCAAGAAATTGTTAAAAGAGGGCCTGGTTTTTGCGGCTGCTGGTCTGACTGATGGATAGTCTACTTACATAAAACTGTCCATTGTTTTGGCAGTCCGGAGAATAGCCGAAAGGAGAATCTGTAACGTTTGGGTTTTCTTTCACAAAACTTCGAAGTTTGGCAAGAGCTCTTGGACACATTCCCAAATCAGAGATTGCTCTCGTAGTATCTGCAAAGTGTCACTCTCAATAAAAAGATGTGGTCATCAAACAGTCACGTCATAACTTGAGAAAGATAAACCTGAAGATCGGCTCCAGTGGCATTGGCACACTTGAAAAGAGTTTTTGGAGGCATGAAATAAACAAAACTAAAATGGAAGCTAACAGCCTAATTTGTTCCTTGTTTTTAACATGAGCTAGGATACGCGTCAAGAGAGCTAACGCCCTTGAAATTGATTACAATTATATCTAGTTACAAATAGTATCAGTTTAAGCAAAAGTTGGGACCAGAGGAAAGAATTACTGAAAAGAGTTCTTTCTGTAAATTCGTCAGACGTTCTGAAAAAAATATCTTCAAGGTCATTTCTACCTCGAACCCACATACACGTGTCCTTAGTGCTGCCTCCCTCGATCCAGTAGTGATTTCAAACAGTTAAGACGGAACATTTGCATGTTTTCTCTTTATCGCAACACTCAACCTCGTTTCACAACCGGCTGCAGCAATATCGTTAAGCCTGCCCAAGAACAAAAAATCACCTTCGGAGCATTGTAAATCTTGCCGTGATGCAGCTGTCGTCACTGTTTCTTTTATTATTTTTCCAGAGGTCGGTTCGACGCAGAAGCAAACGCCTTTTTCCATGCGAGAGCATTGCGCCCGCTGCAATGCAAAGTTAATTTGAGTTATTCCAAATATCCGAGCCTCAGGCTTTACTTGCGAAAGCGAAACGCACTATTTTCGACATTATAATGTGATGAGAAAACGTCTTTGTTTGTTGTATTTTGTCGGCACGCCCGTTTCCTGTTGCGACGAGCGAGAGTCGACATAATAAAACAAAAAACTACTTTAAATTTCAATTATTTTTCTGTTGAAATTGAACGCTGCTCCAAGGTCTTTGCTTAAAATAAAAAAACAAAGTTACTCTAGTTATCCAGTGCAAGCTTGTAAAATGTGCAACTGGGAAATTAGTCAAGAAGCGACGTTAATTTTTCTTGTAATCGCAAAATACTAGAACAGTCTCTGCGGGATACAAGCAACTTAATGTTGCTGTTCATAAACTTCAAACAAAAGAATTGAAAACAGCACCATTTTGATCAAAATATAAAAGGTCCTGCACAGGAGCGCTGTTGATTTTTACTCTTCCAAGTGTTACTAATTTAACTCATCAAAACAGAAAGTTTTGGCTTGCTACAAAAGGATATTACGGTTTCTAATCCAACAGTGACCCACACATGCAAAGTAAGATGAAAAGTCAGCTGAATTGTCAGTGGTCGAAAAATCAGGAATTTAATACTAATTGCATAAGGTCTACGAAGCGGATTTGAATACAAGTTGTTACATGTATAATCGTGAAGGTTTTGCTGCAAGTGAAGGATCAAGATATTAACTCATCACTTAAGATCTTACGCAAAAACATAAAAGAATTTCCTTTACCTGCCATTCCTTTCCATTCTCTGTACATTCTGGAATATAATACGTGTCGTAGAGTATCTGCCCAATAACAGATTGGTTTACGACCGCTTGTCTGTGCTGACTGCACGTTAGGGACAGTGACTTCAAAGGAATACCTATTGATAATTGGTATTATGTTAAAAGATATGACAAATGGTAAATATTAAACGATGAAAAGTTATTTCAATTATCCAACATAAAAACAAACAGGTAGTTTATTAGACTTTCAAATGATTTTTATGCAATTTTTGGCGCTATTAATTTAATGGCACCAAAAGTTTTACCTAAGGTAGGTGATTACAACGCTTTATTCATTTTTCTAAATGATTCGCTTCCAAATACCAAACAAGAGATCAAAGACTATCGTTTCAGTTCAGAGTTTTTGGCAAGAAATAACAATGAAACTGAATACAGTTCTACCGTCAACATTTTTTATTTAGACAAATCTTTTGTTTTTGAAAAACAAATAATAAATTTTTCAGGCTGGTTTCTGGCAACTACTTTCAAATATTTTTTAAGATCTTAATTCTTGTACAGTCAAAAATAGTTTAAACTAAACAATACAAATTTTTGAAAATCAAACTAATCAAAAAATGGTTTGCAGTTAATTTTTGCACGATATTATTTGCACTAAAATTTTCCATTTCTGTTTTTGTCTGAATGATAGGTTAAATTGTGTCTCCCACACAGCAGTTTCCTTTTTTACCTAGCTTGCCACTACGACATTTTTAACTTACCTTGAACCAGAATCAACTGCGCCACGCCTACGATTGCAATTAATTGAATGGTGCTCATAATTTTCAAAATTAAACACCGCTGAGCAAGAAAGTAAAAAACCTCTTTATTTTGAACAACGAAGGCTCAAATGTGTTGGTAAATGGAGCGCATATGATATATACAGCGTTTCCTTTTTTCTTTTTTTTGCATTTTCTTTTTTTGGATTTAGCAGATATCAACATGACTTTTTAACAATGATAAATTGAGGATTTTCGCGATTCCTGAGGTAAGAATTCATGAGGGGCCCCCTATTGGCCAAGTTTTTTGTAGAGACGTTTCTGTTTTTATTTTGGATATCAATTCTATTTCGAAGGTCAGACACAGGAAAATTCGCTGTAAATTGAAGTCGCGGCCCTGAACTTAAAAATGGAGACATTTTTTGGGTATCATCAATATTTCAAACGGCAGATGTACACAATTTTGGGGTTTTTGAAAAACATTCTTATCGCATTTCGCGATTCCAAACTAGTTTTTACGCGGCAACAGCTTTGCTGTTATTATTATAAGTTCTATCGTTATCCCTACTCGGTCGGCAATTGCAAGCAACTTTTCTGTAGTTTTCTCTGTTTCGGAGATGCCAAAACTACAGATGCCATTCTGCTTTCTGCATTATCAACCTCTTTCTTCGGCCTCCTTTCATCAAGTTGGTCTTTTGTTTTAGCATCTTCAAAGCGGATGCAAAACGAGGCTAGGACCCATAGAAGGCAAGTTGCAGCCCACTCAACAAGTCTTAATGCCCAACGTTACAAATGTGGTCAGGAGCAATGACAGGACATAATGTAGTACGTGGTTGCATCCTCTGGGAACACGTAAGGGTTGCAAGCATTGTATAGCGCACCCAAGCGGAGTGATTGCCGGAAAGTATTTTCTAAAGCAGACTTCACTCGGTGATTAAGCCGCGAACTCACGATTTGACTGCGAAGTAGCTTCTTGTTGCTAAAAAAGTGGTTTTATCACTATTCTTGTTTCCCTGACTCCTCGTGCGTTCTGAGCCGCAGTTGGATTTGCCGGTAAATATTTACAATTGTCGAATCAATCAACTATTTTTGCTTCAAGTTATAACACCAACGTTGATAGTATCACTGAAATGCGTCACCATAATACTTTAATTTACTAGCTTTTTGACAAGCAAACAATTACGTCTCGCCGACGACTTGAAGATAAACGTGGGTAGTCCTATCTTAATTGCGAATTTACGTACGAAGTGCGAAAGATATTTTCTGCTTTACGCCAACGCAGCCACAACAACGCCTGTAAAAGGTGTTTGGATTGAACACAAGTTGTTCCGAGTTTTCTGCCTACGTGTTGTGCTTTCCAACGCCTGGAACTAACAGAAAGTGTTGTACTTGGCGCTACAGATTATCGAAACTGGAAATATATCAAAGCTCCACAAAATTGTCGAAATGCTTTATTTTATCAGTGTATCTTTTGGAAGCGGCTTTTGTTGATGGTAGAGTCAGCACTGCGTAATTCTCAACAGTTATCAGTCAAAGAAAGGTTTATCTTCTGCATTGGAAGTTTTAGTGACGCATTGAATGCTAATTAAAAAAATTTACAAACTTTTGCTCTGCAGTTCGGCCGGATTGACAGCATTCTATTAACCTTCTGTTCTTAGCTCACTCATCAGTGAGAAACAGTGCTAGATAGAAGAAGCAGAAACTTTGATGAGTGAATCACAAAAAACCTTTGACGAAACTGCTTTTTAAAAGCAATTTTGAAGTAGTGGACCACTATTATCATTCTGTATTTGAACGTTGGAACCTACGAAGCAGATCTAGACGATTGCTTTATGCCTAACGCCTCTGCCTAACGCCTCGTCGCTTGTCTTGAAAAGAGATAAAAGTGCAATAAACAACCAAACAGTATTTAACTGATTTGATTGATTTTTTGCTTTTAGTTTGGTTTTCTAGTTTTCCTACATCAATCTTTGTTATGTACCATTGGAAACGAGCCTCCCTTTCTACGTCCACATAAATACATGTACATACATTTAGACTGGATATAATAGCAAAACTATAAAATTGCTTCATATGAAATTTAAATTGTTGCTATATTTAAAGAAATCATGTTTTTAATATCCTTTTTGTGATTAGAAACTCATTACGGAATGACAGACAATTGTGAAATTGTTACATGATCACGTAGACAAATTATGCAAAGTTTAATAAATTTTGCGGCATGATAAATTGAACTCTAAACGTCATTAAGTTTGGAAGGGTTTTCTGGGAATGATTAAGAGAAATATACAATAGGAAATGAGTTTAATTACTTTGCATTTGCATGTCTTGAGATATTAAGTGACATCGTTCTATTTGCTTTCGCATTAGCTAAGGGTTGCAGTTACGCGGTATTGCAATAAACAATATTTAGAACAAAAAGCAGATGAAGCATTTCATATTGGCTAATTATAAGCAGCAGTGTACGTAAATGGAGTTATTAAATACGTGCTGAATATGATTTTTTGAGTGATGTGTTATATGTGCGCCGTTTTTATTGCAAGACGATTGTATCGTCATGAATTTAAACTTAACGGTTAGACAAGCCATTTTAGATGATTTTCTTTGCTTGGTGAATTAAATTTCAATAAAAAATTTATCAAAATTTTCATCAAGGAATTCAAGCGGAATGTTAAGTGAAGGAAACTTTAAAGTAGGTCTGCGTGATTGCCTTCTGCTTAGCCAAACCACTTTTGCTGCTGTGTGGATCTTTCGGATAGAAAAGCAATAAAATCTACCACTTTAGACAAATTTCTCTAGCGTGATTTTTCAAACTTTCAGTTGAATATTTTGCCGAATTAGAATAGTGAAGCTGCTTGCCCAGCAAGTCGTAAGAGGAGACCACTGGACACAATGACAGTCAATCCCAGTCCAATGACAGTTCGCCTTGTTGCTGGAGCTGCCAGCCGGTTGACAATTTGCATTCACGACTGTCAAAGCGGATGCCCCTTTCTTTTAGCAGGATCTTAATAAAGTTTTATGTCTCGCCCTCATCCCAAAGAGGAGTAGGAAAAACAATAATGATATTTAGCGTCATAGTCCAGCAAGATATGAAAGATTGTTGCCAGTGTGTCTCAATTTATTTATGAATGTGGCCTAATTTAAAGTAAATAGAGGTCTGTTACTCGTCTATCAGGAAACATCCAAAAAAATCAACTAGGTTTTTATTATTTCGAAGGAGGTTTTTAAATTTGAAAAAGCCGCTCAGTCACATGTTTATTAAATTCAAAAGCATTTTACGACGTACGTTTGTTTGTGTTTATGTTTATCCTGTTTGTTTAGAAGAGAAAATATACCGTGGCATACCAGAGAACCAAGACTCATTGCTCGCACCATTAGTGTAGCCCAGGGGTGTGGCCATTTATTTTGTAGACGGGCCAATTTCAAATTACACGAAAATTCTGCGGGCCATTCAGAGTTTGCTGTCCAAACTGTTTGTAAGCACTAGATCATTGGACCTGAACTTGAGGATTAGTGGATTTTACCTTGCACTTGAGCTTCTACTTTTCAAAGACAAGTCCACGTTCGATTTAGTTAAAATGTATTATGAAATCGTAACTCTTGCATACCGTGCATAATAGCCAAAATGAAAAAATTGTTTTTCCCTGGTGTGCGAAATAATATAAAATGATTGTTGCTATTTTTCGACAGTGTTTATCTCGATTATAGCTAACGCACTATCCTTAATACGGTAGGCTACTTTTTTTTCGAAATGAGAAGGCAAAGGTGAATGTGAAGGTGTATTATTGATTTGTATTTTAAATTCATGGTTGAGGCATCACTGATTCGTTTTTGAAATTTTGAGTTGGACTTCAACTTGGATTAGTGCAATATTTTTGGACTTGGACTTGCTATTGCATTCACCTTCGAAGCAATCATTGGTGGCATTTTTTACCCAAAAAGCAAGTGAAAACCTTTTTCTTTATAAATTAATACATTCAAGGCGAGTTTTTACGGTTATTCGCTCAAATGTTCCAAATTCAACGTTAAAATATTTTTCTTTGGAGACCGGTTTTTCCAAGATCGAATTGATAAATTAGACACCTACTCCGTGCCACCACACAGCCTACTCCGCACCACCATACAACCCTACCCCGTGCCACACAATCCTTCCGCGGACCTGAGCGTTTACGTCTTGTGCCACATTTGGCCGGTGGGCCGCAGGTTGCAGACCCCTGGATGATGGAAGGATGATGGAATGGCAAAAAGTTGAGTAGAAAAGAGACTTTTCATACAATAAGGCTATAAATTTTTCTACATATCGATTGGTTTATTTACCACCAAACACTTGATATATGTCGTCTGCTGAGTCTTGTTACTTTGTAGGATAAGAAGAACCGCTTTACCGAAATAGTAAATATTTTTCCAAATATTTCCCGCGGCAATCTTTTGTTGCCAGCGTAAAAGTTATCATGTTTTTGCCATGTTATTATATTTTTGTTTTCTTGTTGAAGTGTTAAGAAATATAGGAGTTTTTTGTTATCCACTTAAAACTTTAGGTCACTGATGGTGTAAATTGTTGATAGTGAGTTTTTTAGAAAGTAATCCTTCACATTACCTGCTTCATCAGAATTAAATAATTGGCATGCTTAAACACATAAAGGTTAAGTACCGGTAATTAAGAAATTAAAAACTACCTTTGCGCCGTGTATCTAAATTTAGCTGCATGATAAGTTTTTGTCACATTACGTGTATCCTCATACCGCCATTTCAGAACGTTGTTGGTTGTTTGCTTGCAAACCGCTAAGTCTTACGCCAATGATACAAACTTGAAGCTGGTCATTTTTAATAATCTTTTGCACATGCGCAAAATATTGGGTCAAAGGTCAAATTGCTTTTTGTTGGGAAGGAATTCTGAACTGTGAATAAAAGTGAGGCAGCGTACAGCAACGACGTATCTACGAGGGCGGTCTGCTCCCGGGGAAACTGTCTGAAGGGAAGACATTCAACAGACTCGTCTTTTAAAGAAACTCATTAATGTCTGTTGATTGGTAGTTTACAATAATCATCATTTTTATTAGGAATGTGACACTTCTCAAGTACGCTTCGGAAGTCGCAGACATTATAATGGCTTCTGGCATTCCAGCTTTACAAAATATTAGAGTCTTACAGACCATTTTTTTCAAACTTGGTCATTTTTCCTATCGCTCAGCACAGCTCTTCTAAATCAGTGGGCCGCAAAAGTTTTCTCCACAGCTCTTCTAAGTTCTCCAAGTAGATCGTCACAACTTTTCTTAAACCTTTTGCAGAATTTTTATTATTTTTTTTGATTAGATAAAGTTTTCCATTAGCAGTAAATTGCACGCGTGGTTGATTTTTTGTTTCTGTGTCATATCTTAACTTTTCTTTGCAGTTCGAAGGCGATGATTCATCGTGTTTCCTTGAAACAAAGTCAGTGAAAGTGGGTTTCGAATGAAAAAAAGATTAAGAAATGCTGGTTCAGCCCAGCGTAAAAAGATGTAGCCTTTTGTTTGCTGATATCACGTGCTGTTATAACTAAAGATGGTCGCGCCTCCTGGAGTTCAAATTTACCCTTTGATGTAATTGACTGCGCACCTGCAGATAGGTACTGAGGGAAAGGTCCAGCCCTTTCTTTTTCCAAACTAATTTTAAATCAGCTATTTCGCTTTATCTAGTGTTTCTGCCTGTTTCTGCAATTTTGGCAGTTGAAATTGTACTTGGCATTGTTAAAAAATATTTGATGATATTTTGAACAAGGAGTGAGAACAATACTTACTCTATACCCTTATATAGAGCGCTGCAAACGTAAATGCATGTCAACTCGCTTAAAATATTCGTTCAAAACAAAATTTTTGGAAAAAACGCACAAGTTGATTGCACTTTTATATTGAATTTTAACGGTTTGCCGTTCTCAAAGCGGTTTATTATGCTGCCAAACGCTTCAAGCTTTATGTCATCTGTCTGGCTTGTTTTCTTTTTATAGGGGCATTTCGTGAAGCTAAAGTTTATATTTAAAACATAATCTACAGATTAACAACAACGGAAATACGCATGCGGGTAGGAAAAAACATTCCGCAACCAATGCATATTTTATCTTATCGCCTAGTGAGAATTTTTCTTCATAAACTTACGATACATTTGAAAATTCCTTTTCTACATAGGACTTGTGATGTACAAAAATGTTCAAGAAATATTTTATTACAAAATGAAAAAGGCAGACGTCTAGCAAAACAATTTTTTCTCTACAAAAAGATAAAGATTCGTGAGGCCCCGTGAGGCCCGTGAGGCCTTATTAGGAGTTTAAATTTATTGCAGTCCGCTTTATCCTTGGATCGGAACAAAATGAATACCCAGGTTCACAGCGCAGATTTCAAGACTGGGCGAGAGAAAAACTACGATACAGGTCGAAACAGCCATAAAAGCAAATGGCAAGTATCCCAACCACCAGCGAAGCGGACTACCATGTGGTAGTTGCTCAAAAATCGTTTCCAGCAACGGCTTGGATTTCTGGGCGTATGAGCAGTTTCACCACTCCAACCTGGTGAAGCATGCATGAATGATTCTGGGCGCATGAGCAGTTTCACCACTCCAACCTGGTGAAGCATGCATGAATGATTCTGGGCGCATGAGCAGTTTCACCACTCCAACCTGGTGAAGCATGCATGAATGATTCTGGGCGCATGAGCAGTTTCACCACTCCAACCTGGTGAAGCATGCATCAATGATTTCTGACGGGGAGAAGTGGGATGGCTCAGACGGGAAAAATTCTTCAAACAGTTCAAAAGTTACAAAAAGAATACAAATATCTAATAGGTTAGGTTTTTCTACATTTCAGAAGACAAGATCTATGTAGATCAGAATATGCCCATGAAAATCGGCTTCAATTGAGGTTTGAACTTCCTTTCTCCAATTTAAGCTTACAGGCTCAATCCTGGATCCCGATTCATGTAAGACTTTATTAAGAACAGAGTGTTGCTTCACCCGCAGCAGGGCCGGGCGAAATTGTTGTTTACCTTCGAAGGCGTCTTTCGAGCCCGAGCTACAGTTTTCATGATCGCAACCACGTGACCAAGAGTGAATGCTGACGTAAAAATTAAGTTTATTTTTAAATTGCCAATAATTTCCTTACAGTGCAACTTACTGAAATTACTTTAAAGTGCAATCACCTGGTTTCTGTTTTCATTGCTGGAAACGACACAAGGTCTGAAACCTTGTTGCCTGGAGACTTATCAATAGCATCAGAGTATTTTCTTGTCTGATATATCTTTGTATAAACCAGTTGTCAAAAGCGTAATTGGCAATTTGCTACATACATTGAAGTGTAATCGAAAATGCCGTCAGTTTTCAGTTAAACATAAACACAAAATCACAGCATTATTGAAAAGTATGATGACTATAATTTCTCGTGACAAAATCTGAAATACGGTATTTGCAATTGTAAATGTAATTTCCTGTGACACTAATGGCTGAGTACAATACATTAGAACATTTTAAAGAGTCGAAATAATATCTACAACCTGTTTCCGCCAGCTAATTAGTTATTTATTTCAGATGACTAATGGTCGAACATAATTCAAGCTATAAGCTGATTAATTTTAAAACAGTTTTGACGTCATTCTTCTAACAGAAGCGCTAAATATATCATCGAAAGGTTGGGAATTTTAATCGATAATAGCTCAAGATTTCGGTTCGCTACATTTAATTAAGTTGTTTTTTCGTCTGTTGTATATTTTATGGCATTTTAATCCTTCAAACTCGCAAGACAAGAACAGTGGTGCCAAGCGGAGAACGAGCTGTCCAGACCTGTTACGGATTTTCCAACTTCCAACATTCCGCTTAAATTGCCAAGCATCACTTTCAATTGATTTGCAGCTCGTTAGAATCCGCCAAACAGAGAAAATCATCGCAAAGTGTCTTTCCTGAGGGTGCGGTACCAGCGACTATGATCGGTGTTGTAACTAGCAACCTCTCGATTGTGAAGTCAACTCTATACCATTCGATTGGGTGGCGCGATTGTTGGTTACCTCATTGAATCTTTCTTGCTCCGCTCCGTCAAGAACAAAAACTGTTCAATTTTCATGTGATGTCATTAAACAGTATGACTTTTGAAAAATTAATAATTTATCCTGTATGGAAAATTACAAAATTTTGTACGTGCCGACTCAATTGTCATATTTCTTTCGCAAGATTTGAAATTTTCAGTCACGTGCTTGCAATTTTTCGTCATAGTTTTGCTGTTATTTTTGACATTCTTGGAATTTTGAAGCTGAAATTTTCCAGTGTTTGCTTCTCGTCGAGAACTTCTGCAGAATTTTTTCGGGGCAACGTAGGCTTAAATGTCAATGAAAGTTTTTAACTTGGGCTTAGGCAGCCGGTCCGATTGAGATCAGGATAGAGAAAAGTGGCAGCAATTTGAGACGGCCACGAATAGCCACCCCACCACCAATACATCAAGGCAGACTTCCGTTGGCGTTTGCCGCAAGTCGTATCTTACGACATGCTGGGTGAGCAGCTCCACTACTTTAACACCCCGTTGTATAATTGCTTGTGGGAGGTCTCTTCTCAACATTTATTGCTTTTCACTTCCCCTATAAAAATGTCCTAGGCAGAGAGCTTGGAGAAAGGCACCCATTCGCAATGTGGGCAAACATGTGATTGATCGTGCTCGTTGTTTTTCACCATCCGAGCTTTGCGTGACAAGAATTTCAATTTTTCGAATAACTTGCGGTAGATGCTCGTATTTTTGATGTTATTACCAATTTCTAATCCCAGAAAAACTTTCTTTTTCGTATTTGCATCGATAAATATAACTTTGAAGACAGTTTTATTTTTAGAGTTTGTAAACACACTTCAGTGTTGTAACGAAAAGATGATTAAAATCCGTGTGAAAATAAATTAAGCTAAATTCTTGTTATGAATTAATTAAGCGAAAAATCTTTGCAAGCTTTTTCTATCAACACAGGGTGTGAGTAGGTTACCATAGAAGGATTTCTCGGCTGATTTTTTTATATTTTCTTTTAACTAAAGAGGCTCTTAAAATCGTAGGAGCTTCTTAATGAAGAGACTAACAGTGCCACCAATGGCGGTAGCCACATCTAACCGATATTTGTATAAACTTTTTTGTTTAGATTTTTTGAGATGATATCATAAAGCTGTAGATGATAAATAGATTTGTCGGGATTTTGAAAAAGATTGGCAAAACAACTTACGAGAAGATCTTTTCCCGAACTAGCGCAAATTTTTAAAAAATGGTATAAATATCCTGGCCCACCAAAAATTTTAGCATTAGTTCAAAAGATTTATTCTGGATCCCTGTCAACGACGTTAAAGTTGGCAGCAATAACCGACAAAATGTGCGCTGTGCTCGGGCTTTCCAGAAGCGAATGAAATAAATTTATTTAAAAGAGAGAAAACTAGCAAAAACATAAAAGCATGCCCCGGAAAACCACATATCGAGTTGATTTTTGTTAGAAAATTATTATGCAAGCACCCCTGGACAGCTAGATTTGATTTTTAGCTAACCTTGATTACCGGCAAACCAAGGACTATTAAAATTGGAGGAAATCAGCGATAGATTTACAGTTTGATTCGGCCTGTGTTTCACCGGGTTGGAATAGTGAAGCTGCTCACCCAGCATGTCGTAAGAGGCGACGTTTGAGTACCCACCAATGGCAGTCCGCCTTGTTGGTGGTGGGACTACCAGTGGGCAATTCGCATTCATGACTTGTTTGAAATGGACTGCTACTTTTCCCTAGCCTAATTCAATTAGGTTGATGGCGTGAACCTGGATTGCTGTTCGCGCCATACCTCCATCTCAAGGAAGAGGAAGGGTAAACCAACCAACCAACAGATTAACGGTTGGATTGGAGATAATGATATTTTTCTGAAGCTCGACTTGTCAACGAAGGCTTTTCTTCTTGCTTTCGAGCAATGCTAAAGCCAAAGGGGACCTGGAATAAATGCGCCTCTAAATATACAAATGATCGTGTCACCCGGAGAAGACTCAAAATTGATATTTCTGAATTTCAAAAAGTGCTTGGTAACCCTTAACCTGGCAAAAAGATCTTTTATTTAGCAAGTTGAAAGGCATCACCCTCTAAATGAGCTTCACTTGGGGTGTCCCCATGAACTGGAGTTCAAGATACTTAAAATATTTGAAACCATGCTACAATCATTTTCATTCTTGGCCTTCATTTGTCCATTCCTGTGTCATTACTTCAAGAATGTAGAAAACAATTACCGAATATGGTCTAAAACTTGCAATCTGATTTGATCAGCTTCGTCAATAAAATATTTTCAGATTTTGAAGGCTGAGCTTAATGAATTGGGAGTTTTTTTTATTTGTGCCATCAAAAATTTATCTATTTCGTCCCACGCGGCAGATGTTCGTTATAGCTGCAAGCGAAAAGTGCTAATTTCAAACGAATCTCAATGCAATCAGCTTTTAGGTTTTAACGCAATGTAGATGTACGACGCAGCTGCTTTGCTGACGATCTGTTTACAATATTTGTAGAACTTCACGAAATCCAATCATTTACCTCCATTAAATTATGCAACAGTACCCGACCATGAACTCTTTGCATTGAAAATGTATTACATTACATCATGGGTGTCAAACTCATTGAGTAGTGTGGACCATATTTACATACGTAAGATACCACTACAGCTAAAGTCGAGCATTTCAAAATTTTAAACTTTCTGAATCGAATTCTTAAATCGATTCGAATCTTAAATCGCTTTTATTTTCTATTGGTTGGAACTGAGATGGATTGCCATGAAAACTAAAGGCTGATTTCCACTAGGCGTAACCTGCCGGCGTAGCGTAAACATTTTGTGTTTGTCCATTTGAAGTTGTTTTACGGGAAAAACCGTTCCGTGCATAAAATTGAATAAAAAAAATGAAGAATTTTTGCGCTATTTACGCGTATTGGAAACCAGCCTTAGGATGGGGGCACGTGATGCAAGTTTCCATGACTTAAATTAGCACCGTAATTGAGCCCATATATTGGCTTTGTTGTACTGTAAAGTTTATACAAGGCAAGCAATTTCTATCTTTTTTACTAGTAGGTTGTTCGCAAGAATTTCCTTCTTTCTCGCTGTTAACAAGCTGTTTGTAAGCACGCAAAGTAAAGACTGATTTCCATTAGACGTAAATTGCAGGCGTGGCGTGAAAAATTCTTTGTTTCTCTATCTAGTTTTTTTAGTTTTATGCGCGTATAAAATTTTCTCTAGAAAACATCCTCTGGTAGAAGTTTCCTCTACAAAACATTTTCTATGCGCCATGCAATTGCTAAATGAAAAAAATCTCACTTTCTTAAAACGCATAGCACACGCAGAGATGAAATCGAGTGGCACACGCAGAGATGAAATCGAGTGGCACACGCAGCAGATGAAATCGAGTCTGCAAGTCTGTAAAGTGTGTTGTACGATAATTACATGGGCGCTTCGTTCAAAGCGAAATGCGTTAGGACGGTGACTTGCTGTATTGAAATATTTATCTATTTCGCCCATCAAATAAATAGGCTGACGCAGAGCGGAACACAATGGGCAGACTTTGACCCGAGGGCCGCCAGTTTGACGCCCCTGCGCTGCATTACGTCAGAGAAAAAAGCCGTGTTGCCAACTTCTTCATCAACGACGGTTTGCGTCAAATAAAACAAGACACTCAAGGCTTTTTACCAAAACTAAAGACCTTTTAGCCAAAACGCACTTTTCAAAACCATTTTATTGGACTTGCCCACGGCCAAAAACTTTGTTGAGGATGGTTAAGGTAAACTCAACGCTTCCTTTTCTGAAAATAAATAAAACGTTGCTTTCTTCATAGATTTTGATCTTTTTTGCATTTGACCTCTATTTCATACGAAAACAATTGACCGCTTCATACTCCAACTAATCAAGGGGTGATGGGAGAGTGATCGATCGAGATCACGAAAATTAATAGTTAAACCTATCAATCCAACTCCTGAATATGGCATTGCTCTCTGGTAGTAACCCTCCCACCAAAGTCTGTTTGATTTTGTTGCTTGAACCAAATGTTTACGAGATTATTAATCAATAGTTCTTCTTTTGACCAAAATTTGTGGGATAGGGAGAGGAGCCAAACAAACATTTGGGGACTTTTGTTTGGAAAAGTTATCGAATGTCTCCAAAAAAAGCCGTTTTTATCTTTTCCCTTTTCTGAGACTAAGCATTATGGGTATAAGAAGGATTTTGTCTCCTTATCCTCCTCTGTTAGCATCTTTGTTCAGGTTGCATGCAAGATATTGTTGAAGCCGAAGACCACAAACCTCATTTTCGTGTCATTACGCCACCATTCGGGACAACAGGCCAAATGAATTTGGATGGTGAAAAAGTCAAGCATTGGAAGAGTGCTAGATATCTGAGCCCCTCGAACAGCAACTTTCTTACACTAAAGAGTAAAAGGTTTTCCGCTTTCAGGCGCTGTGAGCAACGTCTGTCAAAAAGTACGATCTGTTCACTCAGAGCACGACATAGCATTTAAAATGCTCTTGTAGTGCCAGCTTTGCATCACGAACGTAAATTTTTGGCATTTTTCAAAATTTTGCAAACATAATTAGCAGGCCTTGTCATTACTGCATCTATTACTCACAGTTTATTACTTAATTCGATATATAACTTATGCACGACCCGCACTTTGTTGTAGTATAATTTGTAAATGTTTAACTTGATTTATATACGACGCTCTAAACTCTAAATAACAATTTAATCTCTGTCAAACATGAATAAAAAGTCAAATTTGTGCCAATGCATATGCATCCTATTTGTGTGTTAGAGCAATTTTAATTTGCGGTCAAGGATAAACTTTAGGGACTCTAGGTCTACAAATACGAATCTAATTTGAAAAGATCCTACAGGTTGAAACCGGCTATCAGCATCTACCATGCGAACACCGTCACTGTTATTTATCAAGCAACTTGTGGTCGTACCTGTTTCTTAGATGTCATTATGGTCAGTTCAGTGCATTCATATTTCGAGCATTGTGCCTATAACTTCATCGTCCAAATGTGAGGTTCATTAAGAACTTTGCCAAATTAAATTTTTCGATAAAAATGAAATGGAAATCTTTCAAAGCCCACTCACAAATGCACAATAGGCTGATTTTTTCATTTTCATAAGAACGGATAACGGACAGCACACTAGTAACTTGTAGCACAACGCTCCCTAAATACGCCAGCTGACTCATACCAAAGACTGAAAAATGATAACTATTCACAGATCTTGTGCTTGACGCTAGGCATCATAAAGGTAACATTAAGAATGAAGCTGAATTTACTGGATCGATTAAAAATATATTCTGGCGCTAAAATACAGGTTCTGTTTAAAACCGCAAATAGGTTGATTTTTCATTCCTGCTTTTTTTTCATCATTGAGTCAAAAATATTAATAGTATCAACGACGTTGATTAGTCACTCAGATTAGCAATACGATCAACGGCTTATTCAGCATGTGGTACCGGTATGTACCAGCAACTGACATCGGCCGAATGGTGCTAAACCGTAAACAATCAATTTTAATTTCAAATTTCATTCAAGCGCAAAGTATCACATTTTGAAATAGTGCATTTAATTGGCTTAGTTGATCAAGCCAAAATAAGTAGGGAACGCCCAGAAATGTTTAAAATTGCTTTTCTCTGCCTAAAATACCAAACAACACGAGGTTTTAGGGCAGACTTAAACATCGTACGCTCGGCTTTCAAACGATAATCCAGTCGGTCACTTAAAATGCTTCAAATTGTTTCCGATGGCGGCCTGAAACAAGGTCATCACTTTCACATGTCTTTAAAACAATAGAAGGTTTTTCTTTTAAAGGTTAAACTCATCAATCTCTCGTTTCGTTGCAGTTCGATGCCACAAACATATAACAAGATTATTTCGGCGCAATCACCAATTTGTCTTCCCCTGCGTGTTACCGCATTTCCTCTTAAGTGGGTTGTAAGGCCAGCAGCCCTTGGAGCTCCCAATAAACCTTATAATCTCAAGCTGCATCCACTAGCTCAACTGGTTCGATTTCCAGTCCTGAGCAAGCCAAACCGTTCATGCAACGTATCCACATAGTTCTGGGAATAACTACGCTTTTTTCTAATTGGTAATCTTTAAATGAGCCACGTGAGCGCAATTAATGATGGTTTTTGTTCGAAGAATCGTCCCCCTCGAACCTTTCTTGGTTTAACACAGTTTAGACCAAACGCTGGCCCACGCACTCCACCACACTTTTAATTATTTATATTCTCTCAATCTAAAGTTTTTATTTAAGTTTTCTTCAATATTTGGTGTATGACTTGCGGCAATTCATTACTAGGTTGGCTGTGTTATACTTTCACAGCTTGGGAGGGAAACAAATGGTTAGTTGCAACTTTCTCTCATATGTTTTGAAAATGATATTAAAAGTAAAGATGTTAATAATTTTCGATCGATTTTCACTCCTTCCTCTGATTTAACTGTTACTTTGCGTTTACTTGAGAGCTACTATGGAATTAGCCTCAACATGTAAACTCAGACAAGTAACATGCAGCCGATTTTCTCTTCCCACAACAGAATTGTCGACCAGAGATTACGTTACAAAGCTTTTTATTTCGTCATTACATAACTATTAACGTAACGATTTTCCTCTCCTTCAGTTACATGTGAAGCCTTCAAAAAGTGAGTTTTGAATTTTTTTTTGTAGGCTACTATGTTTTTTAACAAAGCAACTTTTAAGTGAAGCATGTGATATACACAGTTAAGTTACTGGTGGTGGTTGACTTAAGCAATGGCGTATAAACTATTTTCTTTGGGGAAACCAATCGCTAACTCAGCTTTATATTATTGCCAAGTGGAAAATTTATGCAAACTTTGGACTTACAGCCGGAAATGTTTTTGTAGATCGTGCATTGAAATCGTTTTCAGCTTGAAGACACTATTGCGGGTGCTTACAAAATTTTTTGAGTGACCACAATAAAATTAAGTTGCTGATTTTACCCTAGCTTTAAAGACCACTACCACTAGCAATTCTCCCACTAAATATGGTCGTAGTCATAAATAAAGGGACAAAAGAACCCTACGACTGGTCAATTTCTGAAAGTCTTCATCTTAAAGAAAAGGGCAAAACGGCCCTCACCACAAATCATCATAAAAAGAGGAACTAACTGATGAGGTCCTTCTTTACTTCAAACACCCAAAAAAGATCCGCCCATTTCATAAGTTTGAGAATCACTCGCGTAGAGAAAGAAAACGCTGCAATTGGCTAAAAATCAAGGTTTGTAAATGCCTTTGCACCGACCGTTGTGAATTGTTTGAAGCATTGTGAACATAACTCTACGACCGGTGAACAAAAGATGTCGAGTGTCAACAATTGAATTGAGGTATTTACGACGGGCCTTCTATTGTTACAACGTCCTACAGCCATTGTTCGAGCATCTTGACAAGTATTGCTACATGAGATATCTGCAGGTTATGAAGATATTTCATATTCATTCTTGTATACCATATTGATCGCTGAGTTCGAGGATGGGTCTTGGAACCCGACTTCATAAAGCTAGTTATAGTGTTGTTTCGGAATGCAGCGGTTAAGCTTGGTTACAATTAAGACAGGCTTGCATAGAAGCAAGAGTTAAGGATCATTTCCGTTAGCGTGATGTTTGAAAGTGTTCTGGAGTTTACTTTCTTTGTTCATTATATTGAAATACGAAGAAAAAGGTTCTAAGTTAGTCAAGTTTGATTCCAAATTGTCGCGCCACGAATTCAAGAGTCAACAAATTTACATAGATTGTTAATTCTTGAATTTGAGTTTGGTTACTGATTCTAAAAGAATGGATGTAGTGAACAGTAGAACTATTCAGATAAATCTGAGCGAAAAATGGGTTTCATCAAGCCACTATTTAAAAAAATAGGCCTACCTCTAGTAATTAAAGCTCGTAAAGGTGTTCTGCTTGTTGTCATTGTTCTGTTGGTTTAGATTAGACCATGACGGTAGCCCATATCTTATAGAGTAAGAGCAAATTCTTAACAGATCTTCGTCAAATAGTAGTTACTCTATCAGCAAGATAAGAACCTGCGCGGCAATATGTCGTTGAATTTCAAGTCCCAGGCTTTTACCTCTCGGCCATTGCAGCTCTTTCAAAATTGTTAAAAACTGTTTTGAGATTATATAACATTAGATTTGCAATTGGAACTTCAGTTTCATAGAAGAGGCAAAAAATTGGGTTGTATGAAGAGTAAAGAGGTTTTTTGTGGTCGATTTAACTGGATTCTTTGTCTTGCCCTTAAAACCAAGTCTTTAAACTCTTCAGTGAGTTATGAGCTGTAATTACTTATTCTGAACTGCAATATGTGTGATATGTGGTTGTCCAGTCGCTGAAAGCTTGTTCAGTCATGCGTAAAACGATGTGCTCAGACATGCTTCAGAGTTACCAGTGCTGTAGACTTATTGAATTTCTTGCTCAAACGCTGCAACTACGCGGAGATATTGTCGTAAAATGCTTTTCTCGAGAATGTTGCGGGGAAACGATGCAAGTATCTATCCACCATATCAAGTTTGCAGGCCACCCTCTCATCATGCTGAGGAGAGCTGCCAGTCGATGTCTTTTCTTCCCCGACAAGCCTTGTTCAGTTTGATAAAGTGCTTTGTATCATTTGATTACAAATAATCAACGTGTTTACTAAGCATGAAGAACAAAAGAAGGACAGATTTAAGTTAATGTTTAACAACAGTTTCAACGCGTTCACTCACGAGTGGTTTGCTGATTTGTTAAGAATGTAGCGCCTGACTTGGAGTTTTTAATAGTAATTAGTCAAAAGAAAGAATAGAACCTAGCGAAGTGGTCTTAGTAGCGTGAGAAGTGCTTCTAAATTCAACTGCTATGTAGAGTGACGAAGAGCAATCAAAGCGGCATTTTCTAATTTTTATCGATGAAATTTTTCAAGTTTTTCTACAAAAAAGGTAGAGCCACATAAATTTCTAAAAAGACTGAACCTCTGACTCCCCCAAAATGCGGCCTTGGGTCAAGCGTTGGAGGGTAACATAAAGCTTTGTGAATTGAAGGTCTCTGGTTTATCGAGTGAATAAACTTTATTTATTATGGGCTGAATGAGCTACACTTTTTGAGAATAAAAATGAGCATGCGCTGCGAGCAGGATTCGAACCTGCGTGGGAATATCCCATTGGATTTCGAGTCCAACGCCTTAACCACTCGGCCATCGCAGCTCGATTTGCACTATGCCGTTTGCACACATGTTTTAAGTTTGTGCAGGAAAGGGGTAAATGCCTCACAAACTGTGTTTAAGGGGAGAATACTATCACAAAACAGGTTTTTGAAAGTGTATGTTTACATTTTTGAGCTTTGCGGGTTTCGTAGTGATAATGTCTTTGCTTGCAGATGGAAAAATTTCATTCCAAATACCGTTGATACTCTAGAATAGGGGTTCCCAAACTTTTTTTGTTGGCGGCGCCCTTTGAAAACTTATCAATATTCGCGGCGCCGTAATGAAGCGAAAATTTGAAAATTTCAAGTTTTAGCAAAAACTTGGATTTAAATAATGTTTATCAAAGCGCAGAACAATGTTTGGTATTGCAACACGCACCTCGCGTTTAATGTCAATCTTATTGCGGTACTTCGACTTAATTACTGCTACCGCAGAAAAACCGGCTTTACACAAGTATGACGTTGCAAACGGCACAAGAACTCAGAGAGCTTTACAGCCTACAAATGGAAATGTAGCTCTAGCCTTAACCCAAAATGAAATGAGTAAATTAGGGTTGTATATGTTTTTCAAAGTGAGATTAGAAGTAAGATCAATTAATTGTTCAGCTCCCAGAGATGTAAACCCTTGAGGGGCATTTGCATTATCAAGAAAAGAATTTCTTATCCAATTGTACTTCTCCATGTCTTCAGAAAAATATTTTTCAAAATGCGAGATTAGAGCATCCAAATGCGAACACGTCACATTCTTCATATCACACTCATCGGTATTCTGCAGGAAGAGATTGCCAGATTGCGAGTTTAAATGGAATTATTTTAAAAGTGGAAAACTATCACATTGCTCGTTATTTATCAACAGATCAGTTTTCCACAACTGTAGTTTTCTTTTAAAGGCTGTAATTTTGTTCTGGAGTTGCAGAAAGTGAGTATCTTTTCCTTAAAGGGGTATGTTTAATGGATTTAATTTTGCAAAAATATCACAGAGATACGCCTACTGAGTCCAGAAAACTTCATCCTCAATGGTATTAGCGAGTGCATGGTTTTCTTCTTTTAAAAATATGAAGATTTCGTTTCTCAATTCGTACACGTGTAAAAGAATTTTTCCTTTGAAAAGCCACCTTGCATTACGATAAAACAATAAATTGTTGTGGTCTGCTCCTAATTCATCGCAAAGGCGTTGGAAAAGCCGAGATTAAAGCGACCTTGCTAAAATGAAGTTCACAGTTTTGACAACAACTTCAAGCACTGCATTAAGGTCACCACCACTGAGCTGTTGCGAAGCCAGCGCCTCACGGTGTATTTAGCAGTGTGTCCATTTTGCGTTGACGGCAACGCACTGCACTAACGTTTCCAGCCTGCTAAAACGACCAGACATAGCTCGGACTCCATCAGTGCATAAACCAACGCAGTATTTCCATTCGAGGTTATTTTCCAGAAAAAAATTGTTCAGTATTGCCAACAATTTATGTGCTCTGCAATTTGTTAAAATGGGCTTACAAAATAACAAATCTTCAACGATGTTGTCGTCGATATCAATAAAGCGTACGTAACAAATCAAATAAGCATCTTTATCACTGGTACTGGTTGTTGCTTCATCAAACTGTAATCTGAACTCATTTCCACGCATTTTCGCTACCAGCTGATCACTATTATCATCCCAAATTTTATCGATCCTCCTACAAATGGTATTGTTTGAAAACTTTGAGAGTGGAACAGCTTTTAGTTTTTGAGCAACTGATTCTTTAATCATTGTCGAGACTAAGTCAAGAGCAGCAGGAAGCACGAGTTCTTCCGCAATAGTATGCGTTTTTTTTTCATTTCGCGATTTTGTACACAAATTTAAAAGACGCAAGCTGTGCCTTAGCAGGTGTTTGCAAAAAATTTGAAAATAAGACCGACTGCTTATTCGTTTCTGATAACTTACGAGCGAAAAATTCGCGTGGTTTTCCATATAAGTTGTTGCGGTTTGTTGTTAAGTGGCGTTTTGGTTTACGAGGTAGCATACATTCCGCGGCTAAAACTTTGCAACAAATAACACATTGCGGATGCTCAACGCCTTCCCTTTGTGCGACCTTAAAGCCAAAATTGAGATAACTCCTGCCGTATTTTCTAGTCTTCTTTCTTCCACTTTTTTTCTTTGTTTACATCAACTTCTATCTGTCTCTTCTGAGGTAAAGTACCAGTAACAAATGCGTCTTTTACGAAGCCAATAAATTGTCAATACTTTACTGCAGATATTGTTTGACACCACAGAAAGTGTTTTTTTCTACAATTGTGTAGTTGCTATAAAAAATATTAACAAGCTGTAAAATTGTAACGAGTTGTTAACAACTTTTGCGCTGTAATTATTAAGCCGCTAACAAGCTGCTGCTAACCAAGCACTGTAATTTTTTTGTGAAGAAAGCAGCGAATGTATCGCCTTCTATTATAAAACGGTATATGGCCCACTAACAGTAGATTACAGCGGAGGTCACCAAACAGCAGTTAGGCTGCTAGTACCCTACTCCGTCCTTTTGATCTAGGAAATAGCCCTGTCTAGGCAGGCGATACGGACAGAAAAAGCAACCAGATAATTCTAGGCAATCGAAAAGGCACGTGTTACACGTAATCAGGTCATGCCATGATCATACGACTGTAAACAGCCAATGAGAGATTTTTCATGATTCACACCAACATCCGAGCAAGAATAGAGAATGGAATGTAATTACAATTTTACCATAATCAAATAGAATACGTAGAGAAGCGCTATGTTTCTTCATTATCTCCTCAGAAATTTCGACAAAAATTTGCGCCGAATTTTACTTTGCACAGGTTAATAAAATTGAGCGGGCAATTGTCACACAACTTATTACATTACCACGTGTGACTACGCAATCTGTTTACGAGCAACTCTTCTAGACAGTATTTTTCCATTACGAAATGTCGAGGCACATAGTGGACTTGACAGCGACAAATGCAACAGCTTTCGCATGCTTTCGCGGCGCCCTTGTCAAAGTCTCGCGGCGCCCTTGTCAAAGTCTCGCGGCGCCCAGTTTGGGAACCGCTGCTCTAGAAATCAGCGGACTCGTTCGTATCACGGCCAAATTGCTTCACAAGCCGCTAAGAATTGCAACCGTTATCCAAAAAAGTCGATCACAAAATACTGCACGTCAAGACTTTGGACGATTATTAAAAGATCAAACACTGAACGACGCCTTTCAAATGATGAGCCACTATAATTAAAATTTCTTTAGGTAATGACTGTTAAAAAATACTATTGTAGCCCACGCTTGTTAGCTCGGGTTAAAGATTCAACTCAAGTGGCAAAATTGAGCATCATACAAAGGCAGATTTAAAATAGGATCATTGCCTTGTGCTTAAATCAATGAAAAGAATTTTGCTCCAGAAGGGAATAGAACGCCTTTTTTTGAAACAAATATAACTTTCTTTAATTTGTTTTTCAGTCAGTTTTTCATGGTGATGTTCTAGGCTCATTGAAACTTTTGAGCAACCCTAAATTTTTCAATACCAAAAAGCAAACGCGCTGCAAGCAGGATTCGAACCTGCGCGGGAATATCCCATTGGATTTCGAGTCCAACGCCTTAACCACTCGGCCATCGCAGCTCGTGGCATCGCGGCTAAGTTTTCTTGGCCTGTATTGACTTAAAACTTGTTTTCGTAGAATTTAGAAAGAAGCAAAACAGCCGAAAACTTAGTTTTAGCAAGAGTAAAATTTTCAGTACAGTTTCAGTTCAGTTCAGGACAGAATAACGTGCGGGAAAAAATGTCGAGTGGAGTATTTGTTGTAGAAAGTAAAAAATTCTATAGTTGATTTTGGCTCTAAACTGTGAAGGTGTCTGCGAGTAATGATCAATGTTTTGCTGCCCATTACGTGCTGTTCTTATTGTAAGTGTAATGAAGTGAACGAATCACAGCAGAGCCACCGCACAAAAATAGCGTATTGACAAATCTTTCGTCTGACATCGTAATGGGAAAATCATTAGAAAGTAAATGATTTTTGTGAGCGCCGGGGGTGTGGTAGGGTTTTTATTTTTGCAACAATGCGTTTACACCAAATTCTGTTTAAAGTGCTTTCCTTTGATGGAGTGAAATAAAAAAGAATCGTATTGATTCTTTCATGGTACAACTTGCTGTTGCCGATGTTGTAGCTAGCAGTACCGGTATTCTATCAACCAACCTAGCGAAATGATTAGTTACGTCTGTTTTAAGTCATGCTGTGGCTCTTAACCGATGGGCGATGATGGCACATTAGTGGGCCACAGCCAGTGGTGGATTAAGGATTTTCAGAGCCTGAGGCAAGACTTCTGGAGGTCTCCCTATTAGCGAGGTACTCAATAGAGACCTTTTTTCTTTTAAAGATTACTTCTATTTTAAAGGTCTGCAACAGGTAATTTTGCCGTGAATCAGGATTTTGGCTCTACACTTGTAAGTGAAGACCATTTTTTCTCGAAGATCATAACTGTTTCGAAGGGGTTGATTACACAAACTTGTTAAAAACTTAGGTGTCAGCCCAAAGTTGTCTGTGGAGACCTTTTTTATTTGGAGATAGCCACTATTATGAAGGGCCTAAAATCAGTTTATAGGTCTAGTCTGAAAGGGGGTTCCGAGGTAACTGTCTCTCTTGCCTCACCTTAAATCCACTGCTGGCCTCAGCGTATATGTCATATGAGCCATTGCTCGTTGTTTCAATCCTAACTAACAAGAACAACACAAATAAACCTAGAAAAATATGATTTAATTGGCCCACATACTTCTGTTTAATCTGAAAATAGGCCACGTATTTAAAAAGGTTAATGACCATTTTTCTCTTTAGCGTAATACTTTGTATCTTATCGGGGGATTAGAGAAAGAAGATCTATATTTGGAGATAATCTTTTTAAAAGGAAGGTTTTGTACATTTTGGCCACAAAACCTGGTTGAAGGCTTTTTCAGCAAGCAACTTTTTGAAATCGACTTGCTAACGTTTCACACGTTTTGATTAAAAAATTATGTAACTAAGTTGAAGACTTTTTGTGGAATTAATTTTGAAAGTGGATGTATTGCTTTAAGGATAAAAGTTTTGACATTTTTAGAGAGGCTGACAGCAATTTTGGGGACCACATTCTCCAAGCGCTACCACTTGTTTTACGCCTATTTTTCGACCAGTTGATATGATTGTGGGTTCGAAATATTTTTCTCCCCGATATTTCTCGACGATATATAGGTTTCCTAAAAAGCGTCACGGAAAAGGTTTTGAATGCTATGTTAGTCAATGCTTGCTTTGGAACATTTCAACTTGCTTCTAAAGCCGGGCATACCGGCAACTACCACCTGACATGCTACCCTTCAAGTCACTATTCTTGTTTATGTAGAATCAGTTTTTAATTAACATGGCGTCGAGAAGTGCAGGAACTTTAACCACAACATACAATGCCAACTTTGTTCCGCCAGGACTGATGCCTGGGTGAGTTATGTCATTTACTTTTATCTTCCGGTCACAAGAAAACCTTTTGCAATTTTTATGGGACAACGCTGTGTTCAGACCTGCTTCGCAGTTACCTGTACTGCAGGTACAGTGCATATCTGCCACAAGCAATGCAATCAAGCAAAGTGCTGTGCATTGTCTTTTGACGCTCCAACCCACTGAACCACGTTGCCGCGAGTGGCGGAGAATTGTAAATGACGTTTTCACGGCAAAAGCGCAAAACCAATTGACTTGCTTTTTTATTTCATTAAGCGATGTTGTTTTAATGTGGTTTTCGCGAGCGACGTCATGCATTAAACAAAGAAGTATGATTTACACTACACGAAATATCGTCGCCTTCACGCAGCTGAAGCATTGACGACAACACTTTAGCAGAGTTTCCGTGAAGCAGAAACCTCTTCACGAAAAGGAACTTGAGTCATTGCAGTCAATCTGATCTGCTCCTGAATTCCACAAAAGTGTGAAAACAGCAGCCGTCTGAGGTTACTCAAGAAGCTCGAATGATTTTGACGATTCATGTTTCTTAACCTTTACTTCATCCTAATCTCAGGGTCTGTGCTGGGATAGGTTCTTCAAAGCAGCGTCGTCAAAAAAGGTTTTTATAGCTATTTCCCCAGCTTGGCGGAAGACTTGTGGTACAAGTACATTGTGCCAGCAGTGCTGGTAACCCTGCAGCAAGTACAAGCATAATTTGTTCTGTGCCTGACTTTAAAGCTCCTCCCTTGATTGTAAGAGAGGAATAACTACCTAGCTGCTTGACACACGATATCAATTTTGCTGCAGATATCGCGGATATGTTCCCAACATCAAATACAAATATGGATACACATACGGCAACTCAACGCTAAAGTATTTTCAAGATTTTCGTTCGGCTACTCTTAATTCAAGCAAATCAAACTATAGTAACGGGGGATACGTAAGTGACTATTTGCGGTGATATCAATAACTCGCGTGCTTGTACTAAAATGGTGGAAATAATCGGTTTCAAAGAGGCAAAATTTCACCAATTTCAGAAAACTGGCTTTGCCGTTCTCCTTCCTTCCCTTCTGATTTCGCCTTGCTTTGGCAGCTGCTGCTGATATCGTGGCTGTAAAGCGGATTAGCGCCTGGTAAAAGATTAAATCAAGTGTATATTTCCTTTTACCAGGAGACCATCTCTTTTACAGCCACGACCTTGAAAGTAGTTGTCAAAGCAAAAAAAATGCAAAGCTGGGCAACCCACCAGAATGAGCTTCCTTGCAATATCATGCGGGAAGAAGATAGTAGTCTACACTCTACAGCGAAGTCACTCAAGACTGGTTCGAAATGGGCTGCCATCTTTCCCCTAGCCTAATTTCAATTAGATTGACGGCATGAGCCTGAATTGCCGTTCACGCCGTACCTCCATCCCAAGGAAGAGGAGGGGTAACCACAAACAAGTAAAACAAACAGCCATTAGTACTAGTAAGTACACACTAAACCCAAGGTTTACACCAGAATAGGTTCTTCAAAATGAGCCTTAAAAGGCGCTTTATGACAAGTCACCCGCTTGGTTGCACTAATGCCCTGTATCAACAGCAGTGATAACTTCGAAGAATGTCTGAACACAATTTGTTCTATGTTACCTGCAATCGTTTTTTACGGATTGAAGAATACATTTAACCACAGCGTGATGGTAGCAGACAGCCTGTTCAACTTATTTTCTGTTTTCAGTTTCCGACTGTTTACACACACGATCCTTCTTTGGTCATGACGAGCAGATCACGTGAGCGTGAAAAGTACCGCACGACGCCCACTTGGAGTCGCTATAACGTTGATTACGATCGAACGAAAGAACTCCATGATTTTGATGAAGTAGATTACTATCAACAAAATTAATCGTAATTTATTGAGCATAAGATGAACGTAGAGTTAGAAAGACTGAGAAATAAACTGAACCTTCTTCGAGACATCAGTCACCCATCCTAGCGTTACCGGCTAACTCATCCCAGAGTTTGAACTTGAAACAAACCCGGATTAAACCCAGTTGAGGCTGTCTACTCTCATCAAAATATCTCTTAATACGCTCGTAGCAGTTTTACTAAAAACAGATTTTGCCTTGATTTCAAGGTACCAATATTTATTGGGGTCTGGTGCACATGCGCTTTGTGCCCCCAGTCATCCAGCACTGATCCGGAACTCTTAAAAGTGAGCGACGGTTGTTCCATTTACGACGCAAATTAGAGTAGCGTTGTTTCGTTTCCACCTGTAAGATAGTCAGAGTTAACATTTTTGTAAAAGTTTGTTTATATGCGTAGAAAATAATTGTAGTCACATACACTTACTACGGAGCAGAGCGAAAGTTTGCAAGCTCACCGGAATAATTTCCAGCCTTTCGCACAATTCCGTGGTAAGTTTAAGTGACCCGAATTATTAATTCTGATCAGTAAAATAGTTGCCTAGGGCTACCACACTTTCTCTTTTTGAAAGTATGTCCTTCATTTCCAAAGAAAAATAGTTGTCCCAAGAAGACACCAAAAATATTTCTAAATGTCTCCATTTTCTAAACAAATATTTAAAGATAAAAGCCTAGAAAATGATTGAAAAATTGGGATTGTTGATCAAAATAGGTAAAAAATTGCTTTTGAATCGTTAATTTTCAAATTAAAGCTATTCAAGCCGGTAAGACTACAAAAAAAGTGGCAGTGTGATCAAAAAAGGCAAAAAAATTGCATTCAAATAGTTGATCTCCAACAAAAAAATGGCCCTCTAGTAGAAAAACGAAAGAAAAAGTAGAAAAAGAAAGAAAAAAAAGGGAAAGAAATAGTTAAAGGGCCGCTTACTTCTAAACCGACTTTATAAGTTTTTGGATTTCGTAGAAACTTGTTTGAATCTTTAAGTACAGTAACTATAGGATTACCATATTCTCATTATGAAAATGGAGGACACTATTTTTGAGTGCCGTGGCTAAGATTTCGAAATATTGTCCACAATTTACGTGTTGAAAATTTTGAAGTCCTATAATTACTGTACCTAAAGTTTGTAGCGAGTATCTACGAAATCCGAAAACTTCTAAAGTCAGTTTAGAGGTGCGCGCCTTCAACTATCAACCTTTAAAAAAGGAGCTTTCTTAGTTTTCTTTTTAGTCTTACTTGCTAGTTACACATTCTTATTTATCAGGTTTCAAATCAACATCGGAACGCTTACAGGGATAAAACAGAAACAGTAGAACGAAAGAGTTTCTTTGTTATTCCAGTGAAAAACCAAGAGAAGTTTGGCGAGTTCATGATGACGTAAGTAATTTTCTATTGGTTTTAATGACATGAGTTTGATAATGTGATTCTTTTGGTTGTTGGTGACGTGATATTAACTTTTATAGAGTGCAAAGTTTATTTTTAACTTTAAATCTGCAACAATATCACTGCCTGTTTGTTATGTAAAACAATACTTTGAAAGGAGTCCTGATGATAGCCGACCTCATCTGCCGGACACCACACCATCTAGCGGAAAATAAAACGAACAATTAGTTGACTGTTGTATTGTCTTAACTTCATGCTAAAATATTTTTCATTGTAAATACTGCAAAGCCTGCATATACCACAGTGGCAGAACTAAGACCGCTTTAGCTTCATTGTTGGCAGTTCAGGAAAAAGAATTTTTAAAACGCTAATCGGTTGTAAAGTAACGTCAGGGCTAGGCTCAAACCCAAACATGAGAAGAGGTCCAATGCACAGCGTTATGACAGGCCTACACTTGAGCTGCATACAACTTGCGATTGCGCTAAAATAAAACAAGCAAAAAATTAGGTCAAGCTTGGCTTCTGTGTAGACCACAAGTCAATAAACACAATAACCTTATCTTTGCCAATTTTATTGCACGGATATTGTTTCGAACAGGCTCTGATGTCACAGGCGTTCTCTATAAAAAGATAGATAAATCTGTGACATCACAGTTGTAAAAGCAAATGCTAGCAGCCAAGTTGGAAAGCTGGCCAAGCAAACGCGGAAATTGTTCTGATTTGTTCTATATCAGCAACACATTGCAATTGCATGCCTAGAAGCCTAGACAAACAGCTTGGGTGGTGGTTAGGTATTAGCTAGCGTCTCATAGCACTAGGCCAAACAATGATAACAGCAAGAGCACATCGATGTTAAAATTACCCTGTTGGGAAAGGTGCTTTAGATAAATATGCAACAAAAAATTTGCCCACATTGCAAAAAAATCGCCACCGTGGCTCTAAATTTAATGACCTAAAGGCAGGATCTTATTTTTATAAGAACCCGCGTGCGCTCTCATCAAAATAAGCTTAAGTTGTAAGTAACGAGCCAAATATTTTCCAATTTTTCACTTAGCTGTCTGGGTCTTCTTTTTGTCCACGACTTTGCACGTGCATCTCTTCCCCTAACCCCTTCAATCCAATGCTATGTCATCCAACCCAAACGTTACAAACTTTGAGGTCAAAGGTAGGATTTGGCTACCATATCTGAAGAGGAACAGTCTCTGACTTGTTTATGAAGGTCACGTTCACACTTTTAAGTACTGGCCGGTCGTTGACCCATTTTGGTGTCGAAACGAACATGAAGACCTTTTTTTTTCTTTTTAGGAGACCAATCTTGTTTTGGAGATAAAATTCCTGATTGTAATAATTAGATGCTAAAATTTTGGACATTAAAGGATTTTTAAACGGTCTCAGATTTTAACACCAAATTCCGGTCATGTTCGACCAATTCCGGCAATTCTGGTATAATTACCAGTGTGCTTTAATGGTTATTCTTTACAATCATTACAAACCTCGGCGTAGAATAGGGGAGTTGAAGTCCTCCAGAATAATGTTGGCTCCCTTAGAAATTTTTTAAATCGGCATAAAATGTGAAAAAAGTAGCCAAATAGTTAAAATATCACTTTGAAAACTTTATCTTAAAGAAAACTTTCTTCAGCCCTCTCATATCCTATAAAAAACAGGGTGTTACACTTATAATTACAAAAAAGAACAAAGATTCATGGAATGTATGCAAAATATTAAAAATAATGGGAGTTTAGTATAGGGTGCTATCTGTAATGTACGTGGTAAAGTAAAATTTTGCAGAGTTTAGGACAAATTATGCAGCAACGAAAACAAGGTAAAGTGCGGTCTGTAAAATAGCGCTACTTGTACAATAGTGCTGCGTGCAAAATATGTTGGGAAGCTTCTGTTGTAATTTAGAAGCGGGAAGATTTCGATAACAGCAAAACAAAGCCTAGGCCTACCTACAAATAACTAGAACATGTTACTGTAAATCGAACTTCGCCGCTTCCGAATTACCACAAAAGTTTTCGAACATATTTTGCACGCAGCACAATTGTACAAGTAGCGCTGTTTTACAAACCGCACCTTACATTGTTTTTGTTGCTGTATGATTTGTCCTAAACTCTGCAATATTTTACTTTACCACGTACATTACAGATGGCACCCCATAGTTTTGTACTAATCCCGAGCTAAAAAATTGGGAACTGCATCCTGCGATAGTTGAGAAATTTTTCTAGGCATGCTTTTGTAGTTTTTGTTAGTTTTACTAACGTTTTGTAGCCGTTGTGACTGCACTGGTGTAGAAGCTCATTGAAAAGCTTTTCTACAACCGTCACTCAAAAGCTAAACAATATACTTTGAATTTATCCTAAAACCCGGTTGCCTACGAGCGCAGACCTTGTGATTAATCAATTTTTCTTTTGGTTCTGTCGTAATTTTTGCGGTGCATTTTGATTGATTATAACTGTCTGCTTTGTTTTTATATCTGATGGCGTGATTAAATTTGAGTTCGTGTTGATTTGTAAAAGTTGTATTCTTGGAAGTGCAGTGCAGTTTCAAAAAGTATTTGCAGTTTTGAGGTGTAAGGTTGGTTGATGTGTTTCAGAGCGTTCTCAAAAATGACGAAAAACTGTTTGCACAAGCTACTTGACATCTTTTTGCAATCGGAGTTGCCGCGACAATATCTAATTTAAATTCCCGACTTGGCAACCTGCCAATAGCCACATTAGAGCCCCCGAGAGGTACTCTCTGATTGAAACGCTGTATGGATTTCGATGCTCCCCGAAACGGTTGTGGGCTAAGACGGAGGAAGTCCGTGCAGAGGATACTTTTCTGCCCAATGTAATGAAGCTTCAAACTGTAGGCCATGCAGATCTTGTGGTTGAGCTTTGCCTAAGAACTCTGTCAAGTAGAATTTTCTTCGCGTAAATTTGACACATAGCATTAAGATCATTAAAATTTTATTTGGTAACGTTAGCAAGGAGTTGGTCCGTTTTAGCAAACATCTTTGTCATTTTGAAGTTTTCGCTTTAGACGAAATTGCGGTAAATTTAGGTTAAAGACCTTTCTAATCGACTCCATTAATTTGGGAAAATTTTTTTGTGGAAAATACGATTTAAAGCAGCCCCCGTGTTACTTTTTTGTTATGGGTCGTGACGCTTTTTAAAGCAGTCCAAATGCCCTTAACTCTAGCGCCAACACTACGTCTATATTTACTGAACAACTTACCCCAGGGCTGCCGTGTTGCCTTGCTTCTAAAGGGTCTTCATAGTTACCGTTCTTGTCTCTCAAAGCTCAGAAGTGATCGTATAATCACTACAAAGACAGCAAACTAAAGAACAGCTATCATAAACTGGAGTTAAAAGTTGGCGCTACTGCTCAAAACGACCTTCTTTATTTCTATAAAGCCCTCCGCAACTGTTTGCCAAGACATCAGAAAAATCGGCAGACTGTGCCACTCAAGAGAATATGTAAGAGGACATTGGACAAGATAAGGGCTACAATTGCAATATAATTTGCTATATTTTTTGCGTAGCATTGGGTATTGGGCTTAACTTAAGTTTACAGTGAAGGGAATTTTCTTAAGAGTGATGGCAATCTTACTTAAGCAGCACCACAGGGAAAAATCCAAACTAAAATAGTCTACTCTTTTGCAAAATCTCTAAAAACTAAAATGCCTCTAAAACAGTAAACACTTTCTGAAGCAAAGTGACAGGCCCCCTTGATCTTTGGTTGCACCACTTATTCACTCATGCCTATGAGCTTAGGCTCTGTTTGCGAGTCTTCAGTTAGATTGGGCCATCACGACGGGTAGACTGCTTGGCCCCACCATCTGCCTGGCACATGAAGATAAAGGCATCCCGTAAAGTGCCTTGACCAAGGACACAGCCAAGCTAGCCGGTTTGTTCACCACACTATTTCTTTTGTGCTGAGCGCCAAGCAGGAAAGCTGTGAATACCATTTTTTAAGGTCTTTTGGTATAACTCAACTTGACGAAATGAACCCCAGGCCTACAGACTGCGAAGCGTACGCTCTAACCACTTCGCCATTGCGGCGGTTGCGCTACTCAAAACAGGGACTCCCCAGTTTTTTTTTTGAAGACATGTACTATGCTAAGGTAGGCTTACCATGCGTCCCGTTTTAGCCGGTATAGTTCTGTTTTTTCAGGCCTTGTCCCAGTCAATCGATCGAAAGTCCCGGTTTTTTATTCAGTCAGCCGGCATAGCTAGAACTACGGCATTTAAACGTTTGACCCGGTAAGTAAAGGCATTTTGACAACGAACTCTAGCTCGATGACGATTCGGGCCGGAAGTGACCCAAAAGAAGCAGCAAAGCAGGTGATGAGCTTTTTTTTGGAGGACACCCCCATTGAGGGTGGAATTTATTGACATGTAGTGGAACTAAGGTAAATAGCATCCGAAATTGAGGTGTGCTCCACAAAAAAACAAAACGGTCAACACCTGTATTTTGCCGCCGCAAAGTATGTACGGACTTTGCCTCGTCATTTGTAGTCAGGCGTGTTGTGCTCAAGCGTCCGGGTTTTTAATCACAAAAATATGATAAGCCTATGTTAAGGTCGTTTTCAGAAACATTTGTTGTTTCCGTCTTTGACATCGAAGATCATTCTTTGGAATCACTTAAAAGCCAAGCGCAATCTTTTAGCAGCTTTCGTTTAGTGTACTGTAGACAATTGGCGTTATACCAAATAAACATTTAGTTTTCTTAAGCAAATGTAAAATGACCTTGCGCTTTTCGAAGCAGCAGTCTGTACGAGATGTGGTCAAAGATGGCTGAAGTTGGTCGCTTAAAGGCGAGATTGAAAGCAGACTGCCTGCTTATTGAGTAAAGTGCGGCTTGCCATTGACATCTAGTGGTGGCAATTATGATATAGCTTTTACCAGAGAGATACAAAAGCGCTGTAATTGATGCTAGGATACAGTTTTTATTGGAAGAACAGTAGTCGTTACTTCCTACGATTTGTTATTTTTTGTTAGAGCAATAGGACGTGCAATTTTAATGTGTGGCCGTTTTTACGTACGGTAGAAGAGGTAGTGCTTTGTTCTTGAAAGTAGCAAAAAGATATCGTCTAGAGCAGGGTAAATGATGGTCATAAAGTTTAAACGAGCGACTACACTCGGTACACATCAATTTCAAGACGATTTAAAAAGACAGTTCATCAACAGCAACTGCAACCGGCCCGGTGGTGTAGTGGTTAGAGCGCCCGCTTCGCAGTTGATAAACATGGGTTCAATTCGCTTTTTGCTATAGCAATGGTATTTAGTTTTCCTGGTCGGCGTTTAGCATGAAGAGTGTAGAAAAAAAAGGCCCGCTGTTTTACTTGTGTTCTAGGAAAAGCATTTAACATTCTAACCTCGTTACGAGGCAGACAACTGATGGGTCAAGCATTCTATCTTTGCGATGATCCAGTCGAACAACAGAGATGCAAACCGAGCATGAATTTATACGCATACATTAGTAATCGGCCACACTAACTAGACACAAAATGCCATATTTGAAACCCCTTGTTACTTGATCCCGTTGCTTATCCCAACTTCACCTCTGAACCGACTTGCATGTGCAAAAAGGCAGTGTAAAAATGCTTTAACAAGTTAGTTTTCAGGCCTTTGGAGCATGGTAACTTGACACGATCAACGGACTACGACGTGAACGAGGTGACAGACGCGGAAGCGCGAAAAAAGAAAATGCGGAGTCGTTTTTATCCGCTTTCTACGTTTCGCGAAAGAGCTATAAGAGACATCCATTTCGAAAAGCGTTGAAAAACAGAAAATCCAGATTCGTGAGCCTTTAAGGTTTCACTTTTTGCTTCAGCCTATGAGATCTTCATTACGAATCACTGTGCTACTGCCCGTGTTATTTAAATCAAGCTATTGAATGGTGTTTTTTGTATTTTTTAAATAAATCTAGTTATGCAATTTACGAATTAGAAAAGCTACAAAATATATGAAATTTAGTCTGCACTTAGGCAAAAAGCATTACCAGACATTTCTGGTGTTTGAATAAAGCAAAGCAAATAAGATTTACCAGAATATTTAATGAAACGCAGCTGAGCAAAAATAGGCGTGGCTTTAAGATTGCAGTCACTGCCAACACTTATGCCAGTGCTTCTCAACCTTTTTGATGTCAAGGACCACTTTTCGCCGAGACTTTGTTTTGGGGCCAACTTCATGAAAAATTGGTTTCAGAACAATCATTTATTCCAGAAACAAAGTTGCTACAAAACGAAGAATGTTAAGTCTCTAGTAAATTTTTAGCTTTTGTAATTTATATTTTTTTTCCAAAAAAATCTTTAATTTATGGCAAAACGTTTCGCGGCTCACCTGAAGGACCTTCGCGGCCCATCGGTTGGGAAGCGTTGCTTTATGCCTTAACTTTTGTGCAAGCATTTAACGCCAATACCATGGCCTGGTTGTAATGCTTGTGGTGGAAAGTTACTGGGTAAGCAATAACGTTGTGCACTGTATAACGATTAAGCATTATTTCTAACCAGAGGATGAAATCCAAATCAAACTTTTGAAGCGCTTTTGCCTCAAACATGATCCGACGCCGCCTTTGCAAATTACTTCCACAGCTTGTAGCAACACTTGGAAAAACCACTGGATTATTGAACCCAGTTCCAACGATTGTATGCCAGCAACTTGCAGCAACGGCTCGATATTTATGAATGAAAACAAACATTACTCGGTCAGTACCATAAGCGCATTCCACAGTGGATGCAAACGAAGCATAAGCACCCATTAAAATACATTCTTACATATAACTTTAATTAATAGTTATGTAGATCAAAATCGTCTACGAATTTCTTCTACAAGAGTTGCTAAAGCATTGCTTTACTAACCAGCACTAAAGAATTACCGGTTTGATGTTCCCGCTATAGCACCACAATTAAGCTTTAGGAAAAATAATTTTGCATCAATTTTCTAGCTTCTGCTCAACAGATGCTAACAAGTAGTAAAGTTATCAGAACACCAAGCAATTTAAGAGGAATGATGAATCTTGAAAACTTCGAAGCTGAACAGTTGTTCCATGGTTGCCACACTGTTGCTGCCGTTCAAGGTAGGAAAATGAAGATCTGAACGAGCACCAATAAACAACAGTTTCGAAAGTTCGTCCAGATACTATTCGATGAAGTGAAGTTAGGATGCTCTGGCTGCCTGTATTATATTTTGTGGTTGCATTCAGTAGACCAGTGCTTTCGAACTTTTTATAGTGAGCGACCCACTTTTGCTGACTTGGAACTACCGAGGACACTGTGTGTCTTTTCCAACATACGGACTTTTTTGGAGATTAACTTCAGATAACGATTATTTCACGAATTTCGGACATCTTGCAGTTAGCAAATCAAAAACTTTTTTCATTTTGAGATCAACTTTGATAAAAACGATTTTTGTCTGTTTTGGATGCTTGTTTTTTCGGTATCAACTTCATGATTCCATTTTGAACTGCTTCACGCGCCACCGGATCGCGAGCAATCGCTTGACAAGCTCTGTAGACTGTTTCAATACCACAGACAATAAATATACATGCTTATTGAACACGAAAATGGAGAGTAAGGCTAAGTAAGGCCAAGAAGATATTGAACGGCATTTCAGTACTTTCATGACTATTAAGAAATAAAAAGACTTATTTTAAAAAATAAAAAAAAAACTTAACATCTCGGAAAAACGGCCAGAATCATTCTTTTGAAAAATTTCTGTCCAGGTCCAACCTCTTGAAAGCCATTGTCAATTACGGTTGTGAAAAAAAGTGGAGCGGCTGAAGGCTTTAGTGGTAAAATTACGATATTTAAGAGCTCTTGTGAGGCCAAGAAGATATCGACCGGTATTTCGGCACTTTTATGACAATTAATAGACCGAGGGTCTCAAATTGCATGAAATTCATCAAGAGACCAAAAAACTCAAAAGATTGAAATTCATTATCATAAGAAATAATTGCAACAAATACACTCAAATAAGTCGATCTTGGATCAAAACTTCAAAAATCCTTTCAGTTAAACCTTGCAAGGCAAAGGTTGGGGCTTTATCCGTGAAAACAGCAAATAATTGGTACTTTGACTTCACAAGGGCAAAACATTTGTGCTGCTTCATGCAACAGTAATGAGCCAAACTGACATGAGATGATGCATTTTCTTCGTTGTCGAACTGCTCTGGAGAAAGCAACGATGTGCCAGCAGTGAACCTGCAAGGTTGACGGAGTAAAAACTCGGTACAGAGTTAGATTAGTAAAAACAGTCAACGTTTTAAAGGTTAAGATATACGCCCTGTTCGGGCCATTAGCCTCCATGTACCAAATTTTGAGGCGTAGTTTTAACAACAGGACCCAAATCAATAGAAAATGTTTGAAAGGCATCGCACAAGAATTTTCCACTAAAAGATAAACTCACTTTAGACGTGCGTAATGCAAATTTTCGCGATAATAAATTACACTGATGAAATTCCACTCTTAAACTTGTGGAAAGCTAAACGCTCCAGATTACAACGAATTTCGGTGAAATACATCAAGACAGTCGAGTGGATGCAGAATTGCTGATTTGTACATATTACTTCATTCATTCAGACAGGAGTTTGAAAACCGGAATCCCAATTTCGCAAATTCTCTGAATTAAATGTCTTTTTTCAGTGACCGTTTTCCCAGTTATACCAACTAAATTCCTGTTATTTTCCGGATGGTGAAGCCACCATTCGTAACATAACATTATATCACCAGCCAAATAAGCAAGCATGAGATGGCATTGCAAGGAGCAATAAGAAAAAGATCGAAGAGAATTTTTTGCAAAACTTTACTGAGCTTTCCAGCAAAGTCGGTTGAAGCAGAACTTGGTTTTTCTGCGGTCAATTCTTAGTTTTCTTCGTAGTTACTACAAAAAAGTAAATAAATCAAGCTTTATTGCAATTTTTCCAAGTTGACTTTCATGTTTTGCTTTTTGTGTATTCTGTTTAAAATTCCCGATTTTTTTGCCGGTATCCCAAAATTGTGTCAGATTTTGGTCGGTTTTCATTGACAACTGGGTAATCAAAACCCTGACCCATGCCTATGGCCTCATGGTTTGTAGCCGGTCTTCAAGCAGATTGAACAGCTGCAACAGATAGGTTATTCAGTCAAACAACCAGTCTGCACGATATGGTGGAACCAACCTGTTCAAAAATATTTTCTAGGAGCACACCGAACCATTTCGCGCTGAACGCCAAGCAGGAAAGCTACGAATACCATTTTCAAGAATGAATGGGTCAAATTTAAACGGGCAATCTACAGCATTCAGAGACAGGCACGCGTAGATACATGTGTGCTTGTGCCCCTTCTCTTGTTGTTGTTGTTGATTACCCGACCTCTTCCGAGGGATGGGGGCATGGCGGATGACCATGGAGCCCCTGAAGCCGGGAATCTCCCCAGGGTCTGGATCAGAGATCGTAGAGAGACAGAGAGTCGCCGAAAAAGTGAGCGGCGCAAAGAGTCCGTAGCTGAACAGTGCAGAATGAGATGAGAGGTGTCCTGGGACGAGTGTCCGCAGGCGCTGCAGGAAGGATTCTCGATTCTGCCAATCCTATAGAGAAAAGAACCTAACAGATGGCTGTGTCCGTTGCAAGCCCCTTTTCTTCGTTGGAATGGACTTACGATATTAAACGGCAACTCGGTTTCACAACCTGACCTAATCAAAACCAGGCTGGGAAAGGCCCATTTCGAATCAGTTGTGCATACAAATACAGGCCCCATGAATAAGGCCAGATGCCATTAATGGGTGCCAAAAATTCGCCTCTTACGCCATACTGGGTGAGTAGCTTCATTATTCCAACCTGTTAAAGTGCGAGAAATAAGGCTTCGATGAAATGTAAGTGGAATCCCGATACATTGACCGGCGGCCGCCCTGCGCCGTAAAAACAAAATACGATGCATTTGTTTTGATTTAAAAAATGCGCTATTTGGAATTTTGTTAAAGTGGTTGTACTACAAGGATAATCGCTGTGCGATGGCCTTCTCTGATTGTCTGTCATCAAAACACAACTTCAAATAGAAACGAAAACATACTCGTAAAACTCTATCAGTTTGTCGTAAATCCAGTTATAGTCGTACGCGTTAACTTCTATTTTTTGCCTACGACGACTGGGTGCTTCTTTAACTCTAGATGGAGCTATATGCGACACGCATCCCCGGTTTTCAGTGTCAATCAACAAAAAGCCAAGCATGTCGCTGGGAAGGAGCGTCTTGGTCGAGTCCGGGATGTCTTTGGACAAGCAGCACTTTTGCAAGGTGTTGGTGGCAGGTCCCCAAAATCTGTCCAAAAAAAAACAAAGTGTCACGTTGCGTGCCGCGAAATACAACCTGGCCGAGCGAAACCGTCGTTTGCTTTCCAGCTCACGGTTGACACGCATGGCTGATTAGAAGATCAGAAGATTTAGGTCATTTCGCAGTCTTCCAAACTCTATGATCATCTTGTATTCGATGAGTTGAACAACTCCTTATCGCTAAGAATAATTTTAGTAAAGAAAAGGGGTTAACGAAACAAAAGTCCTCAAAAACATCTTTGAGAAAACCAAGTCTCTTTACAGTGAGTGCTAATACATTTTGGGTGTTGAATGTTTGTCTGAGCTGGCATAATACGAAAATTGTGTGTTGCGAATGGCCCCTTACAAAAAACAATCAACATTTATTAACAATCCGTGGCAACGTTGCTAAAATTTCTGATCATAATAGCAGCTCGGAAGGTTTAGAAAAGCAGCCAAAGTTGACAGCGTGACGACATGAACCGAACATCAGACTTTTCATGGAACGATTTCACGTTGAGCGCTCAGAGCGTTACGTTACATGTAGCCTGCTTAAGCTGAACCTTCTCAATCCACATTTTAAATTAAAACTATGGCTTGCGCGACCGCAACGACATGTCTAAATAACTGCTGCCTTGAAGACTGTACACAATCACTTCACACTCTCCCAATCTCTCCATTTATCTTGTGTTGTTGCTGTTTTCACCTGACCCCTTCCGAGGGATGGGGGCATGACGGATGACCATGGAGCCCCTGAAGCCGAGTAACTCCCCAGGGCCTGGACCAGAGAACGTAGAGAGACAGAGAGTCACCGAAGAGCGAGCGGCGAGAGCCGAGAGATAAGAACTTAACAGTAGGCTGTGTCTGTTGCAGCGTAGACGAGAGAGAACACAGCGAGCATGACGAGGGAGCACAAGTTCCTCGGTGGAAATCCAGGGAACCTGTGTGACGAAGAATTTAGATGAGACAGTACGCCTCCAGTCCGAGAAAAGACAAAAGTGGATACGAGAGATAAGAGAAAAGAGACTACAAGGGATTGCAGAGGGCGCAAGTAGCGCTCCCCGTCTGGCCAGCTTATCAGCCGCGTCGTTTTCCGGGAGAAATGAGTGTCCAGGGACCCATTGTAGCCTGATAAAACAGAAGGAGAGAGAAGACAGTTCCTGCCAGATCTGTCACAGAGATTAAGGTAAAAAGAAAGATGGAGGAGAGGACAGGGTGGTGAGGACAGAACGAGAGTCAGATAGGAGAAGAAAAGTGGCAGGCTTGTCGGTGTTGCCGAGACCAGCAAAGAGCTTGCAGAACAGTGCAGGCTTCAGCAGAAAAACTTGAACATAATGGACCTGCTGAAAAGGAAAGAGTGCCCTCAGTGCCACACAGAGAGCAATTGGAAAGTACGCCACAGCCGCCTTTGCCAAAACGAAAAGGAACAGAGCTGTCGTCTGTCCAGAGTACCAGATCATGAGGCGGGAGAGAGTCAAGGTGGGCGAGAGCCGAGAGGAAGGGAAAGCAAGGAGAACCTCCCTAAGAGAAGTAGAAAGAAGCGTGAGCGGGTGAGTGGACGCAAAAGCTCTCCAGGTCGATCTGCAGAGTCTTGGTTTCACTCCAAGTCTGACCAAACCTGAAATGGGAGAGTAGGTTGGGAGACAAAGAGACCACTCACGAGATGACAGAGCGAAATAAGTCAAGGTGACTCGTAGGGGAGATAAAGAAGCATCGGAGAGGAGATGAGGAATAGGGAAGGACGAGAGGCAGCCAGTAATGGTGCGACTAGCCACTCGGTGGAGGCATTTCAATTTGTTGATATTGGTAGCGCTTAAGAAAGGATATCATTTGGGTGAAGCATATGTGAGAAGGGGTCGAAGAAGAGATCTATACAGAAGAGAAAGGAACTCCTCAGAGGGACCCCGTGAGGAAGCAGAGATACAGCGTAAGGCCTTGAGACGAGGGAAAAACTTGGGCTTCAGCAAAGAAACATGTGTAGAAAAAGAAAGAGTGCAGTCGAAAGTGACCCCAACAAAAGAGCAACAGAAGGTGGTGAGTGAGCAAAGAGAGGAGATACAAAGTGGACGGCACGGGGATAAGAGGTTTGAAGGCGTGAGTGGGGCAGAAGTGCTGCATTAGCAGAAGGGGGCCAGATTGAACAGTAAAGATATACAAGCTGGAGGAGTCCGAGGAGGAAGTCACTGTGTTATCTCCAGAAAAAGCAGGGACGCAGCAGGGGGGAAGCTCCAGGAAAGAAAGCTGCCAAGAGTTCTGAATTTAGAGGAGAGTAACGAACGCCTTAAATGGACCCATTTATAACAGGTGCAGCATTGCACTGACCTACCCCGCCAAGTCACAGTTCCAGTGCACATTGAGCAGGGAAAGATGGGACCAGAGTTGGGATAAACGTTGCCACTCATCAAGACTAGGAGAAGAATGAGGAGACGAAGACGGGCAAGAGAAAGTCAGGAAAAGGGAGAAGATAGGTGACCGATTTTAAATAGCTGTGTGCTGCCCTTCTGCGGTCGTTCAGAGGGCAGCACGACAAAAAAATAGTTTGTGCGAGGGGAGTGCCCGGGGTAACGGGGACCTTCGGGAAGGCCAACAGTCATTTCGACCCAACCCAAACGGAGTGGGGGACCACACTACCACGTTGAAGTGGCTGTTGATTGGTGCAGTCATCTTGTGTTCGATGAGTTAAATAAGTTCTCGTCTTTTCTCATTATTATTGTTTGCAGCCTAAAGGTATGTAGTGACATACCCATTCAATCTGAATCAGAACAAAGTGACCCCACCTGTCAACGAGGTTGTCTTGCACTTTGCTTAAGCTTGGTTCCGGACCACACAACACACAAGCCCTCATTCCTCCTTTCCTGCCAACTATCAACGTAAAGATAAGAAGACGATGCGCGACAGTTGGACTGACTTCGGGTAGATAGATTGGTATATCACAAGAGGTAACAGACGCAGGAAGAATGCTGATAAGCTGAACACAAAAAAGAAAGAAAAGTTAACGATGGCGCTGTTGTTTGTATCTTCCATGGGATAGAGATAATGCATGAAACAGTTATCCACGTTGCTAACGCAAACCCAATTGAAGTCAGGCAAATAAACGTGGCAGCCTTGTACGAATTAGTCATCAATGTAAATTGCAAACGAGAAGCCTTGCAAACAAGGCGGACTAAAAATGGTGGCGCTCACAGACAGGATCGACAAGTTACAGATTTAGCCTATTTTCAAACGTTTTAGTCAAAACATTCCACTTTCTTTTTTTACAACCAGGTTAAAACAAAAACTATACTATGCATAAAATGCATGCTATTTCCATGGAAGGCCAATTGTTTTGGCAAACCTAGGAAAAGACTGAAATGTGGGAACCGCGCAGACGATTTTGAAAATTGGTTAGAGATATCAAAGACCCTTCGACAAGGATTAAAAGTTGTAGTTGTCGGCAAAACGTTGGGTCAGCAAAACATATCTAACCCTGTCTTTTGAGTTCTAACTTTGATGCTACAAAGTGCTAAATTTTGAAGATTAGCACAATTCCAAGGAATTTTTCAGCATTTTACTGTGCTATCATCCAACATAGAACAATTTCTTACCCTTCCAAGTAAAGCCAGTTCCTGACCATCTAACAACCTCCACTTTTCAGCAGCACAAAGCAGCTTTCCATCAAACACTAAGCAGCCATACTGACTGTTAGCAGCTTCCAGAAACGCTTGTAAGTGGTTCTGTCCAGAAAACATAATGAATGCTATGAAGCCAAAGCGCTATAGAGAACGTAGGCATTTCAAACTAGTGCTTTGTTTCAAGAGGCGACGTGGGGCCCCGTGCCCCAAATTAACCTTTTGCAACGCCCCACAGGCTTGAGCAAAATCATACAGCAATTAAATTTTGTCAGTTATGAGCTGGCCTTAAACAACGTGAGGACCTCGCCCTTGCTGGAGATGCGCCAGGTCTTCGATGGTGCATCTGGTTCAGCACTGGTCTGGTCCAATCCTCTGGAGTAGGTTGCATTTTTGAGAGAATGACATCTTTTAGCTACATCCACACAATTGCACAGAAAGAAAACAAGTCAACAATACCTTTACTACAGACACAACAAAGCTTGCCCTAGACAACGATCTTACCTCTAAAACCTTTGCATCAGGGTTAAGAATAATATCAACACAATGCGTAACATCACCAAATAAGGATAAATATTGATTACGAGATTTTGATTTATCTGTGAAAAAAAATGCTAACTAATATCCAATTCATAGTTCAGGCGACTAACTTCAAAAGCAAACAGGAATCTTGGCACTGACGTTCCAAAATGAACTTGAGCAACCGCTGATCTACGTAAAACCGCAGAGGTGTTCCAGCGACAAATAGTACAGTTTTTGGCTTGCCGCAGAACAAGCGCACTGGTGAAGTAATTACAGAACTCACTTCGCAATCGATAGACCTGGGGTCAATTCCTTAGTCCAGTTACACGAAACAAATTGAAAATGGTATTCACATATTTCCTGCTTGGCGCTATGCATCTGGAGTAATGTGAAATATGAAACATGAAGCTGAATTAACTCAGTTGTGGTTAAAAGAGTGCAATGGGTCTCAAAGGGCCAAAGCACAAAGCAACTGTTGGCGCTGCAACAACAACAAAAATGCTTGCAATATGCGTTGTAAACTGCTCAACACAGAAATAATCTTGATTTAGACCATATAAAAAATTTTTTTTTTGTGGCTTGCTCATTTATAGCAATGCTTTTATTAACACATTGACACTGATAACAAAACAGTAGTAAAAAAATTCCAGAAACACCATTAAAGAGCACTAGTGAAAATCAACTAAATTGAACCAACCTGTGTCTAAGTAGCTATCAACAAGATGATAGCAGGCCTTTAAGTCTTTTTTCAATCGATCAACATTTTGTATGTTTTGCAATTCGGTTAAGCCTAAAAAGATAAGCAAGCTGAAGTAAAACAATACCAAAGCATTCAAAAGCGTATTCCTGCATCTGAGAACATGCCTTAACCGAAAACGGCAGTAAGCAACTTGATGTGCAGAATGCAATGTCTTAGTAGAGGCAAAAGCTTTACAAGCACATTATGTTGCAAACATGCTTACTATTGTTCAGGGTTCTAAACATATTACACAACAAATATTAGACATTTAGCTAAACAAAGAATTTTCAGTGAACAGCCAACTATATGAGCTGTCATACGGTCTTTGAATCAAAATACATTACCCCACTACTCCGTCCACTACAAAATTAAGAAATAAAAAAATACAACACCCTAGGAAATGCAGAAATAACAAAATGGACTTAACAACTGAATGAATTCTTTTCACACACTAAATAGACTTCTTACCAGTAATACCTTAACTTGACAACATTGGTCTTGTAAAACAGTTTGCAACTTTAATAACCACATGAATGTTTGGTTGCTGTGATCTTGGGAAAACATTTATGGCAATCATTTAATCTACTTAGGAATGTGTTTTGAGGAGAAATTCTTATGATTTGCTGAGAAGAGAGCTAGATTTTAGAGTGGTTTGAAGAAGTGGACGAGATGACGTTTTTCTGGATTTGGAGAAGACAGATGGAAGCAGAGATACCGTATTTGCCGGTGTATAAGTCGACCTTTTTCGATCAAAAATCGATCTAAAAAAATCGACCTCGACTTATACACCGAGTCATGAAATTCAAATCAAATTAAATTTGAAATCGTAAATTTCCGTCGAATTTTAGGGGGTCGACTGATACAACGAGTCGACTTATACACCGGCAAATACGGTAAATAAAACTGAGTGAGAAGGAAGACGCAGTAAACAAAGCACAATAATGCAACGCCGTATATGGCATTGTGAGAAACATGAGGTGAATCCAGTGCCCTTTGTCAACGGAGATATCTCCACATTTTGAAAACTGGATTTCTCTCTCTAAACAATAGTTAGTAGCAGTATTTGCTATTGAAATGCACTGTACCAGCAAAGAAATGTACTGTACCAGCAATGAAATGAACAGTACCAGTAATGAAATGCACTGCACTAGCAATGAAATGCAATGTACCAGCAATGAAATGTACTATACCAGAATGAAATATACAGTATCAGCAATGAAATGCAATGCACTAGCAATGAAATGGACAAGTACCAGCAAAAAGCAAATTTTAGCCAAAATGTTCTATGTATAACTGTCAACGCTCACTTGAAATAAAAATATTTTTAAAAATCAAATGGAATAACTATTACCTGTAAGCAAAACTAGAGAGTTAAATACATTATCAAGCAGCCGCAAAACATGTTCATCAGGCACAGTGCAAGTTGCATTTCGTGAAGCATTTTGTAGAGTAATGGCAGGATCAGAGGTTTTCTTGTCAACAACTATGTGATTTTTGTTTTTAAAATCAACTGTAGATGATATTGCAATCAATACAATACTGTCTGTAACAAAAAAAAATATATATATATAAAGTCAAGCCAATGTACGTCATTTCTTCCGAAATGAAAAACGTTTAATGTAACTTTAGTCAGAAAACTTGAGAGCAAAAAAATGCGAGTCCTGATATAGTGCTAACAGACCTGCCAACATCAATAAACCAAGACAACATTGTAGTCAGCATTTAACAATATGGGCAGTATAAGATATCCTACTCACATCAGAAAGATCATTTGGCGACCAAAAAATAAACATTATACGTCTTGGCCAAAATTAGCTACGTAGCATAGTGCAAGACTAAAATGAAGTTGATACTTTCCACATACCATGATACATTTTCCAAACAATTTTGTGATTTTCTGTAATCAAGCTGTTGAGGCGAACATCTCTGTTTAATCCAAACATATGAACACCATACAGTGATCCCACGACAGGGAATGAAAGAGGGGAGCAACCTAAATATACAGCTCAAGATCACAAATTTTCAACAGGAAGAAACTAAAATGTAAATTGCAGTAAACAGCTTCACAGATGCTTGATGACATCCAGAATTAAGAAAGGGTGGGCTTACAGATTAGATTGTTCACAAAGGTTGAGGTAGATAACGCAAATCAAACCAAGTCTTGTAGACTATGGTGCAACAAAATCCTAAATGTTGAACATCAACCAGCAGAACGATACTCATTTTTTGTGTTCCACTTAACGGAACTGCAGGGCTGAAACACACGTTTTACTGATTTAAGCTATATCAGTATCTAATATCTATGATCCGAAAAGACTTTTGTAAGTGATTATGCTAGACATAACATTTGTTCAAACCAGATTTGCAGTTGTGAGTTACATGAAAAAGCGATTAATAACAGCAAGTGTTCTCTTTTAAGTTTCTAATAACTTTGCAAGGGCCAAAAAATCTTGGCTGTTAGCTGAAGATTAAGTGGCCACCTATCAAATTTAGCAAATTTAGCATAAAAAAGACCATAACTTTTGTCAAAAAAACTAAGGCAGTGATTCTCAACCACTGTGCCTCGGCACTTTTGTGTGCCACAAAATTATAAAAGTGTGCCACTAAATTTTAGATATATTTCACATTAAAAGTATTCTTATTATTACCATGTAATTAATCCTTTAATAAATATACTGTTATTTTTGTAGTACATATTATTTTATTTTGCATACTAAAAATTATTATCATAAACTATTTTACGCAGTGTGTTATAGATAAGTAAATAATTTTTAAACTTATCTTTTTCTATGTGTGCTGCCAAATTTTGAAATCGTTAAAAAAGTTCCACAACAAAAATAAGGTTGAGAATCACTGGTATAAGGCATTAGAATACAAAAGCGTTAAAAATATTACTACGTTGGTTAAAAAGTGCTAAAGCAGCCACATATCATTTTTATTTTATTTGCTGTAGTCATCAAAATTTGAGCAATACTTGCTCCAGCTTGCTTGGCTCTCATTTTAAAATGAACAACAAAACAAAAACCATAGCGAACAAACACGAGTCAATTACACAAATGCAAAACAAATAATGCTGTATAGACATAACAAAAACATACTGGATCACTCGCACATAAAAAGGCAACCGGAGGTCATACAAGAATTGCTACACGATCTCAAAATATTGAATGGGACTGTACCATATACTATGGTTTTAAAAACGAGCCACAAAAAATGCAAAGTATACAGAATGCGATGGTATTGACATGTTTTGAGGAGGGATAATGATGACATGTTGAGAAGAGCATTTGATTTTAAAGTGGTAGCGAGAAGGTGTGGGCAAGCAATGATGATCCAAAGGCAAGTGGTTAAACAGGTTGAAGAAATCGGAATAAAAATGGAAGATGCCATTGAATGACCAAAGTGGTGCAATGCTGTAAATCAACTTTCCAAGGAACACGGGGTGAATCTGGCCACCTCTGTTAAAAAAAAGACCAAACTCTCTCTTTCCTTCTCTACCTGTGAGCAAACAAATTGCCAATTTGCTAAAAAGCAGCAAGGCAAAAAGAAACTATTGTATTTATGTGCAAACAAATTGGTTTTTTGCACATAAAATGTTTTCACCAAACTAGCAGTGTGCCATACATGCAAAAAAGCAGGCTGAGAACAAAAATTTTGATTTGCATTGTATCTCTGCTACAAGATCTCTGCTAGCATGCAATGAAAAATCTTTTTCAGTTCTACTTATATTAAACTACTGCTTTCAATGCAATGGAAAGGGCAACAAACAAGTCAGCTAACTTTACATTTTCTTTCTCTTGGTAGTTTGATTAAAAAAATTTTGTGCCACTTTTCTTGTGTCAGAAACAGGTTGCAACTTGTAAGGGGATAAATTCAGCATAGCAATCAACTGCAAACCATAGGTCTATACACACACATAACAACAGCAATAATCTGCATAATGTGGGCATTATTTCATGTTAGTTAACTTAACACAAATAATTACACAGCGTTACTTCCCCTACCATAGAAATACGAGTGGCTTGGTAAAGTAAATGCTAACAGCAAAACAATAAAACAAAACTTAAACTGAGATACAAAAAATTACAACGTAACCACAGCAATAAATCTCAATTTGTCTGCAATGTAGAGCAAGTGCAATGTAAAAAATGATAATTACTTAATCAAACGCCAGCTTAAACTGTACATATAGAGTTAGCAAAACGTCAAAACAATTTTACAATTTGGTTTCAACAACCACCCATACACTGAACATGTGGTAGTAATGGAGTAATGGCAGAGTGGTTAGAGCATCTACCTCTGAGTCAGTAGGCCTGTGGTTCATTTCTCTTGCAAAGTCATACCCCATGACTTTAAAAAAAATGGTATTCACAGCTTCCCTGCTGAGTGCTAAGCATGAAGGGGATTGTGTGGAGAGCAAGCCAGAGAGTATGCTTGTTGCATATTTGGGCAAGGTTATTGAAAAGATGCCTTAACCTTTACATGGCAGTCAGGTGGTAAAGCCAAACCAGTTAACAGTTGTAGCTGCCCATTTTCCAAAGGAACTGCATACAGAGCTAGGGCTCATTCACGAAATGCTTCACAATATTTAATCAATTAATTAATCACCCATAAGTTTACTTAGTTAAGACCAGGAGCACACTGACTGGGGATACACTGACTGCAGGCATGCTGACCAAAGCATTCAGACCAGCAGCACACACTGAATAACAATGAGTTTACTCAGTTACAATTAAAAATAGAAGCAAAAATAAGAAATCCAATGGGCCCAAAAAGTGGCCTCCATAAACCATGAAAACAACAAACATATCATAATACCCTGGTGAATCATAAGCTTGGTAGCAAAGAATCCTCAACTGTGCCACATGCTGCTGTGAGCATTAAACTTGTAGGCTATTCTTATTACAAGTCTGATACTCAATTCATTACTCTAGCCTACTACTGTACCTACAATGTACAGTAAGCAACAACAATACCATAATAAACCACAAACTCTGCAATTGAACAAAGAAAAACCACCTTATTTGAAGCAATTTCTTTTACCAGAATACCAATACAGTACTTTACTAAGACCAAACAGAAAACATACAGGAAATTAACTTTCAAGCTTTGCACAACTGCAAGCACTTTATCAGATTATGGCAATAACTAACAATATTTAAGCCTATACAAATTCTAGCCAAATTAAGTACCTGCTTTTGTTCTCATAAGCAATGGAATTCCACCAGCTGCAGTAATGCACAAAATATGCTCGGCCATATTGTTTTTTTTCTTTCAGGTTACCAGTAGTGTACTTATATTTGCTTGATACTACCCATACTTGAAGGAAAAATGGTATAATTATTTAGAGCTAATTTTCTCACTAAAGATGTAAAGACGAATTCATGAAGCTAAGCCATAGCTAGCTTTTTACATGGTGTATGCTTTCAATGTTAACCGATAATGTAGAATAGTGTCACCTGGTCACAGCATATATCTAGAAAAAAAATCACAACAGTAGAAAAAAATGCGAACAAGTGCTACATAAAACTGTAAAATGAGCTAAATCTGAAGAGATTCGCCTAATGTAATTAAAATAAATATTCCTTATTAAGACTAACAAAATTCGGCACAATTTTGTTTGTTATCCCAGGCCGCTATCTTGGATTAAATGCGACTTAAAATGCTATGGTTATGCTGTTATGGGTTTGAATCTTTTTTGGCAGAGTACTTAGACAAATGCAGTGAACACTGGAGGGGGAGGCCCAGTATGTAAATGTACAGTAGAGTGTATACTGGAGTGCGATTCTACCCAATACATCCACGATGGCGGCCTGGAATAACAAATGAAAAAGCACCCAAAATTTTACTACAAACCACACTTAATTTATTGATTTACACTATGCCGTCGCCTAATCCACAGCTATCCACAACACTTTTAATCCTTAGCGTTTGGTTACAAAACTATAAAACTTCTACGACTGACACAATCGAGACGAAGAACCTCAAAAATTGATGCTGACGGCACCACGGCTATTCAAAGAATTTTGGATTGAATCAAATCTATTCTCGCTTAGGTTAGGGTTCGTTAAACAAAAAACAGAAATCAAATTTTCCCAGAAATTTAACGGGTTTTGGAAAATATAAAAAGGAACTTTAGAAGAATTTACTGTTATTCTGGCTACCAGGTATTTTTGATAAATTCATTTTATTTAGCTCTTCTGGTAATGTAACGTTTATTTAAGTTGATACAAGTTCTTACCGTTCTTACCGAGCTGTTTGAAACGTTGACGGATATTGAAGTTTTTTGCATGCTCGGTAAGAACTTGTATCAACTTAAATAAATGTTACATTTAGAAGAATTTTTTCATAAACTACTGATTTGCAGAGCGGAGCAAAGCGGTTTGAAACCTGATTTTTAGTTACAGTAGAACGTCGATTATCCAAACTGATTGAGACCAGAGGTGGTTCGAATAAGCATTTTTTCCTGATAATCGAACAAATGTAATCTAATAATTTTTTTTTTTTTTTTATTTGCCATATCTATTCTCCACTCACGAGAAAGCGATGTATCGCTATGTTTTGGACGGTATGTCCGCACTCGCTTGGGAGTAACCATTTCCGGGTCATCTGTCTTCCACATGAAGGTGGGGGCGTCCCGTTAAGTGCCTTGCTCAAGAACACAACAAGCGAACTTGCCGGCTTGTTCTCCACAATCTCCCATAAATGCCGAGCGCCAAGCAGAGAAGCTATAGGTACCATTTTTTAAAGTCTTTCGGTATGACTCGACAAAGGGAATGAACCCCAGGTCTACCGACTGCAAAGCGGACGCTCTGACCACTACGCCATCGCGTCGGTACAGTGAAACAATATACACACATACGGTTATTTATTGTACATTGTGAGCACTAACCTATAGTAGTTACTCATTTTTTGTTTTAAGTTTGTTACTTTTTTTGTCGCTGCCAAGTCTCCCATCCTTTTTTAAAAGCAAAGACTGTGTTGAATAACACTCACTCTGCGTTTACGCTACGTTATGGCAGTGTCAAATGCATCAAATCTTTAACATGTGTGGGGCCTTTTGTTTTGGTAGTGTTCGGAGGATCGAGGTTTCCGATAATCGACGTTCTACTAAACAGCAGTTATCTATCGCCAAACACCTCGTTTTTTGGACTAATTCCTATTTCTTTGGGATAATTAACGTTCTAATATGTGCGTAATTTTTTTTGACTTACAGCACTTTTATTTATTTTATCACTCTTTATGGTTTTGTTTTGTTTTGTAAGTCTAAATTTTCTTTATCGCGATCGCGCTAAATATAAACATATCGATAGTGTTGTGCTTGGAAAATCTGATGTACATGTTTCGCCAATTACCATGCAGTTTTCTTCAGCGATTTGAATTCATAAAGCGTAGCCGCTTGAGAATGTGACGCAAAAACTTCATAAGCAATTTCCTACAAAATTGATTGATATTGTGATAAAGAAATTAAGTGATCTCGTGTTGTTTTGTAAGGAATTTAAGTAAATATAGCTTCAAATTAGACCCCTAAAGCAAACCGAACAACTAGCCCCTACTGAGAAGTAGTATACGGCTATAACCAGGCTTCCTGCGGACTACCTGTAAAGACTTTTCTTAGTTGTATTGTGTTTCTTTGGTCTTTGGCCTGTGGTTAAATAAGCCACATGCTTGACTTATATGTTATATATACAGGGAGTCCTCGGGTTACGACGGTCCCGACTTACGCTGTTTCGAAGTTACGAACGCGCCCCATAAAATGGAAAATGCCGCTGGACACCCTGCCCAGCCGGAAGACTTTTACCCAAATGTCGAGGTGGTTTACTTTCCACCTAATACCAAGGACCTTTTATAGCCTTTGGACCTAGGAGTAATTGCCTCGTTCAAGGCCTACTACCTCAGAAGGACAATTGTGATGGCACTACAGACAACAACTCTTTATATCAGCTGCCTCTATTGCTACAAACCTCCACCGTCTACCTCAGCTGCCTCTATTATTCCAGCTTCTCCACCATCTTATTAATGTTTACTTTAATCCATGTGGTATGGAATTGTTTTCTCTTTTTCTAATAAAGTACTTTTTTTAATTACTTTTTACCTTTTATTGTAGTACAATACTTTACAGTACAGTACCTATAGAATAATATATTTATGATGTTCCGACTTACACTGAAATTCGGGTTACACCGTTTCTTAAGAACGGATCAACGTCGTAAGTCGAGGACTCCCTGTACATGTATATATAGGGTGAGCCAAAAGTAGGTGAACAGTAAAAAAACATTTATTTAGAGATCACGTATACATACAACTAGATATAATAAAACAATTATATTAATGAAAATTTGGTGTTGATTATTAACGCAAATGCTCAAACTGTTTTCCTTCTTGATTTCCACAACTTTGAAGTCTGTCTCTTACGCTTCGACAAACTTTTTCGCACAAGTCACTTTGGGTATTATTTTCTTGAAATGCATCTCTTACGTAATTTTTTAAATCATCGACACTTCTTGATTTTTGACTATAAATTTTGTCCTTTAGTACTCCCCAAAAAAAAAATCCATAGTTGTAATAAACAATTACATTAATATAACTCATACATAAACCTATTCCAATTGCTGTTCACCTACTTTTGGGATAAACCTATTCCAAATGCTGTCCACGTACTTTTGGCTCACCGTGTGTGTATATATATATATATATATATATATATATATACATATAAAATAGTCACTTAGCTTCACAGTGCTCAACAGCAAGCTTGCCGGAGTCGTAATATATGTGACAGGTACTCATATATAGTGACCACGTGTATTTTCGCTATTCTTGTCAAAACGTAAACGGGGCGAAACCAGTAGTGAATTGTCGTTTCGGCCCAATTATGCTTCGAATTTCTGTTTGGAACTGCGTGTTGGTTCTCTGCTTGATTGTTATAAAGGCTGTATGGCAGCCTTTATCGCCGTGAATTTTCGTACTGTGCACGCTGGGCGGAGCTGCGCATATTTGTAAACAAAAATTGCAAGAAAGCTTCAACCGTTTCCCGTTTTTTGTTTGATGAACCAGAAAGGATATGTAGTGCTATTATTACTAGCTCTACAGAGCAACTCAGCTGGTTCAGGGCTAACCAAGGGCGGTACGCTAGACGCGGGAATCAGAGAGTTGAAACCTGGTGTTACCGCATCAGCACAGTCGTAAAATTTGGATTCATTTCCGTTGTCAAAATGTATCAAAGACTTCAAAAATGTTTATCACAAATTTTCTACTTTGCGCTAAACAATAGAAGTGATTTTGGTAATGAAATAACTTTTTTAAAACGGTGCAAAATTTACTCAGTAGTGATTAAAGTACATATTGGCTCTAAAAAAATTGTCGCAGTAAAAAAGATCAAAAAACATCATAATATTTCATTTTTTTGGTTTCGCCTAATTATGTTTTATATCTTTGTAGCCGATAATTCATTTTGTCAAATGTTAAAAGTTAAAATTCAAGCTACGGGAAGTAACCTACGATGGAACAGAAAATTTCTTATCGATGTTGTTCAAAAGCCGTTCATCATTTTTCCGCAATTTTTTCCTTTAAGACAGTCTTCCACTCATTTTTCGTCAGCTCCATTTAAAATGTTTGCGGAGTGACTAGCAAAAAATTTTTGAACAAAGTAAAGTTTTGATTTTCGACCCATCACGTAAATTCCAAGTTTAACAAAATGAAACGCAATGATTTTCTCACTTGGGACCAGAAATCGAAGCAGCTACTCGTAGACTAAAAGCGATTATTTTTACTGTTTTCATCGCAGAGTCAGTAGTAAGAATTGCGGAGCCCAATTAGAAAACTGATGACGGGGTCCTTACTTTATAAAAATTGAAATATGTGAATGTTTTGTATTTTGTGTAGTATGCTCATTTTTAACAAAACAGGCACATTGTATGTTTGATATGCTAAAATTTTGAAAGACAATATGGAAGTTTTGTTTTTTTATTACCAAGTAAGGCAATTGCAGACCTACTGCTCATAAACATATCTTTTAGAAAAACTTTTATGAGTGTTTCGTTTGGAAAGTCTCACAAAATATTTCCAAGGTCAATATTTCTAGCAACGTCATTTTCTATGGAGAGCATTGCCAAATTGTTTGGTCTCTCTCGTGGAATTGTTGATCGCAAATAGGCCTATGTTATTATTGGTTTTAAAAACTTCATTCACCTGATGCGGTTGTTACAGAAATCATTTGGTAAATCCTCAAAGCATTAAAAGCATTTGGAAATAACCTTTGCTTACTCTAAAATGTTTTGCAAGATTATGTTGTTACAGCACAATATATCCATAAACAGCTAACCAAGCACAATATATTCAAAGAGCAACGACACTTTTGACAGGCAAGAAGAAAACAGACTTTTTGTACTATAGGTACAAAGAACTGAAAGTACAACACTTATAAAAAAAAGAGAGAGCACGGGCTTTTATCGTAGACTAGCCTAAACAAAGACCAAGACACACTTTTGATTCCCTTTTGATTGAAAGAAATACCGTTTTCGTTGTTGATAGTGATAATAGTTTACGTTTTCAGTAGCCTAATGATTTATTCTTCTTACATTACAGAAAAATCTTCAAATGGTAAGAATCTTCAAATGGCCGTTGGTGTAGAGTACGGTAGTCGGGATGGGAGCCCTAGCACTCTACTGAGATTGAGATTCGTAATTCACTGCACCGCACAATTCCACAAGCCAGCAAACGAACAAGTTGTTGTATTACTAAAAGCGTATCAATACAGCTCAGAGCAGAAAAGTGACTTTGACCTCAGCAAGCAACGCAGATTTTACGTTACTGATAAGCAGTGCCATGCAGTGGTTAACAAATTAATTTGCTCAACAGATAGCCAATTCCTAAATCAAAACAAAACACAGTTAATCAACTATTGCTGTCTAAGTTTTAGGCTTTCCTCTATTTACCAGCGAAGCAATATGTGACATTATTTCTCACATTTCTAAGAAAGCTAAACAGAGTTTTCATTAAAAACTATACGATTGTTACATTAACAAAACTTTAAGTGGGGAAAATATCTAACAATTGGCATGGGGCTTTCTTAATATATTTGCACAGTTTATGCTTCAGCGACTTCGCCACAAAGATTTGGTAGTGTTAACTTGAAAAGTGTGATTGCTGCACGTGCTAAACAGTTTTGCAGTTAGATAAGTAAATTTTAATATAGCTTTGAAAAAAGCTGTTTTAGCCATAAGCTTTTCGTGACGCTCTCATCAGTGGCGGTATCGCGTCAAAAGGGAAGATCTAGAGTGAATGAGTCTTTTATGTGAATAATTTGGATGTCACGTAATCAAGACAGGCCAATGATTGCGTTTGTATTGCAAAGCGCGCGAAAGAAAGATTTCGCAAGTGCGAAAGTTAAAGAAGGCGCGGCAGGAGGCCAAATGCTACGATTATCGAAAGAGTTTGAGAGTGTAAACAAACTCTTTCTGTCTGCATAACACCGGGCGTCGGGTCTTGATATAAGTAGCCTCTAAAAGATTGAGATTGAAAGAGCTGCGCGCTGCGGCAAGGATTCAAAACCGCTTATCATCATAGTTTAATGCGCATCGATCATTATCTAAAAGATGCTGACCAATGGCGGAGTCACAATCCGGTTTGGTGTCGGTTCGTTTGCACGATCTGTGTGGTTGAGATCGGCGTGGACGAGTCAATTGCTGTCTTAACCATTGCGGAACATGTTGCTTGATGCGATCCTGTAGTCGTTGAGATGTTCGCCCTACGTACCGACTATCACAGTGGCACTTGTATTCATATACGACAAAACTTTTCTGAATGGCAGGTAGAACATCCTTGCGGGCCACAGGCAGCATGCGCTTGGACGTAAAGACCAGGCGGGTGCTGACGGAACCATAGTAACTTTCCACGGCGGTTTTGACTTCTTTTTCCAAGTTTGTAGATGGCTTACCTATCCAAGGGACCCTCAAGTACACAGGACACTTTTCAGGGCCAAATCGCTTAAGGGTGGAGAACTGAGCAATTTTCTTGGTGATCTGAGTGTTGATGATGTTTTTAGGATAGCCATTGTCCAGTAATATCTTCTTAATCCGTTCTATTTCTTCATTGAGTCTACGCTTGGTGCAAATCATTAGAGCTCGATGCACCAATGTAGATATTAGACTTATTTTGCGTTTGAGAGGACTAAAGGACTCCCAACGCAAATACTGGCCAGTGAAAGTGGGTTTACGGTATACACTGGTCTCCAAGCCAACATCTGTTCTTTCGACGTAGACGTCAAGAAACGGTAGACATTTCCCTTTCTCTTTTTCAAAGGTGAACTTGAGGGATGGATGAAGGCAGTTAAGTTTGGTCAGAAATTCATCTGCCTCAGCTTCGTGATCTTCGATCACGAAGCTGAAGTTTTGTCATCTTCGATCACGAAGCTGAGGCAGATGAATTTCTGACCAAACTTAACTGCCTTCATCCATCCCTCAAGTTCACCTTTGAAAAAGAGAAAGGGAAATGTCTACCGTTTCTTGACGTCTACGTCGAAAGAACAGATGTTGGCTTGGAGACCAGTGTATACCGTAAACCCACTTTCACTGGCCAGTATTTGCGTTGGGAGTCCTTTAGTCCTCTCAAACGCAAAATAAGTCTAATATCTACATTGGTGCATCGAGCTCTAATGATTTGCACCAAGCGTAGACTCAATGAAGAAATAGAACGGATTAAGAAGATATTACTGGACAATGGCTATCCTAAAAACATCATCAACACTCAGATCACCAAGAAAATTGCTCAGTTCTCCACCCTTAAGCGATTTGGCCCTGAAAAGTGTCCTGTGTACTTGAGGGTCCCTTGGATAGGTAAGCCATCTACAAACTTGGAAAAAGAAGTCAAAACCGCCGTGGAAAGTTACTATGGTTCCGTCAGCACCCGCCTGGTCTTTACGTCCAAGCGCATGCTGCCTGTGGCCCGCAAGGATGTTCTACCTGCCATTCAGAAAAGTTTTGTCGTATATGAATACAAGTGCCACTGTGATAGTCGGTACGTAGGGCGAACATCTCAACGACTACAGGATCGCATCAAGCAACATGTTCCGCAATGGTTAAGACAGCAATTGACTCGTCCACGCCGATCTCAACCACACAGATCGTGCAAACGAACCGACACCAAACCGGATTGTGACTCCGCCATTGGTCAGCATCTTTTAGATAATGATCGATGCGCATTAAACTATGATGATAAGCGGTTTTGAATCCTTGCCGCAGCGCGCAGCTCTTTCAATCTCAATCTTTTAGAGGCTACTTATATCAAGACCCGACGCCCGGTGTTATGCAGACAGAAAGAGTTTGTTTACACTCTCAAACTCTTTCGATAATCGTAGCATTTGGCCTCCTGCCGCGCCTTCTTTAACTTTCGCACTTGCAAAATCTTTCTTTCGCGCGCTTTGCAATACAAACGCAATCATTGGCCTGTCTTGATTACGTGACATCCAAATTATTCACATAAAAGACTCATTCACTCTAGATCTTCCCTTTTGACGCGATACCGCCACTGATGAGAGCGTCACGAAAAGCTTATGGCTAAAACAGCTTTTTTCAAAGCTATATTAAAATTCTGTACCACCAACAAGATTTTTGTATAAGTAAATTTTGTAGGTGAACTTGTTTTGCCAATTCTGCACTCACTATTAAGTAATATTTCAATTGAGTGTGTTTTCAATACAGGGGATTATGTGTTATATAAGATCTGAAAATAGGGTTATCTATTAAAGCTAGTTGGTGGAGGACAAAATTTTCTGTAATCTAAATATCCGCTTGTGTGGTCCCATGGACCACGGTACACTAGGTTCCATGAGCCATTGCTTATGGGTCCCCACTGATGTAACCATTAGCTTTCATAACTTTTCTAACTTTTTATCTTTTTATATATCTAGTTATTTTTAACAAGCTTTTATTTTTGCTTTTCTAACTAAAACACAGTTTAGGAGAGTGCAAATAAGATCTCATTAATTGATGACTAAACTTACTTAATTTAGTTAGTGTGGTTCATTTTTTGTTCCTGGCAGTAGTCTAATATTGACCTGAGATTTGACTTGTTGAGTAATAATGCTGCTCTTTTGTGTTCTTTATTTGGATGTAAGTTAATGATACAAAGATTATTTTCAAAAAAGCTCGCAAAACAAATCGAGGAAATTTCAGTGCTGAAATGATGAAAAAAGCAGTTGAAGATGTGCTGCGAAAACATAAGTCAGTTCGATCATCTGCCAAATTAAATAGTGTAGATAGAATGACCCTAACAAAGTATTTAAGAGACGTTAAAGATGAAAATGACTCTTACACAACGATTTCTTTTAAAAAATCGTTTGTTACAACACAGGTAAGTTTAGGTCTACCATATTTCTCTAAATAAAGGCTTTGTGGCTGCTACAAAAATTGTTGGCTCAATATCAGCAAAGTAATTTTTATTTTTAGGTCTTTGCGCAAGACGAAGAAGAACAGCTAACAGAATACATTCTAAAGTGCTCAAGGATGTTCCATGGACTCACCAGAGATGCATGCAGACAATTAGCATTTGAGTACGCCAAAACCTCCGGCAAGAAATTTCCTTCTAATTGGGAAAAAAGCAAAAATCCAGAAAAGATTGGTTTTATGGCTTCGTAAAACAGCAAGTATTGGCACTAAGATTACCAGAAGCTACAAGCTTAGCTCGATTTTAACAAGCCAAACATTGAAATTTTTTTCAATAATCTTCAAGTAGCTTTAAAAAGACATGCTTACCAGCCTCATAGCATTTGAAATCGTGACGAAACCGGCAACACCACAATACAAAAATCCCCAAAAGTTGTTGCAGAGAAAGGAGCTAAACAACTTGGTGAAGTAACCTCACATGAAAGGGGTGTATTGGTCACAATGTGCTGTTGTGCCAATGCAATTGGGCAAGCATTGCAATCTGCGTATATTTTTCCTCGTGCGCATTTTAAACAACACATGATGCACCAAATTGGAGCTTGGTGCTCGCTTGCAAGTCTGGTTGGATGACCAAAGAGCTATTTGTTGAGGTTTTCAATCATTTTTTGACGTTTATGAACGCTTCTAAATCGAACCCTGCTCTGCTGGTGATGGACAGTCATAAAAGTCATTTGTTGGTTGCCCTAGTTAATGCAGCTCGTGACCATGGTGTGATTATTGTAACGTTTCCTCCCCACTGCAGCCATTAGACGTTTCTGTTTATGGCTCCTTCAAAAATTGCTACAACTCCGCTTGTCAATCATGGATGCTTCCCAATCCTGGCTGTCCATTAACAACCTACAATCTTGCTTCATTAAGTGTTTCAGCTTTTTACCGTGTCTTCACACCCTCAAACAGCCGCTGGATTAAAAAAAAACAGGGATTTATTCATTTGATGAGCACATTTTTTTAGATGATATGTTTTTGCCAAGTTTGATCTCAGATCAAGCTGTTCCACAGCAAGAAGTTGACGAGCCCACTAATGCAAACTTACCTGCACCAATGAATCATGACATGTATGATGTACCTGGAACAAGTGGCACAGAAGTCAATCCAGAGACTGTACGTCCATATCATAAAGTTGTGCCATGAGCAAAAAAGAAACAGGAAGAGAACGAGGTATGCAATTATCACGCATTCACCTGTAATTTCTAAAGAAAAGAAACATAAATCGACCAAATTGTGGAAAAGCGAAAAGTGCAAAGAGAAAGCTAATTAAATTAGCACCAGTTCTTCAGAGTCAGAAGCTGAATCATATTGTACTTCATCATCGGATGTTTAATCATTACAGATTTCAGTGATTTATCTGCAGATAATCAGAGCACGCTTTGTGAGCCCAAGCAAGGGAATTTTGTGCTGGTTGTTCATCAAGGAAAAAGAAAAGTGAATTTTTTAGAAGTTGCAAAAGAGGAAAATGAAGAAGCAGACGTTGAAGTCAGATTTTTAAGAAAACATACTAAGGTTCCAAACGATTTTGTTGAACCAGATGTAGAAGATATACATTCGGTTCCTGTTAGATGTGTAGTATTGATTCTCCCACAGCCTTCCACGTCAGGTTCCACCAAAAGAGCAACAGCAATAAAAAATTTGCCACCGATTTTTCCTGCTATAACATGTGATTTGTGTATTGTTATGCGTAAATTCCAGTGTATGACAAATTTGTGCTGTAGCCATCAACTCTTGATGAAGAGTTTATAGTAGTGATAATTTGGAAGCACAAAAAAATTGTAAAATACAAAACCCACTCTTTTTCAGGCAATCTATTTAAAAATATGATATCACAATTTTTGAGGGGTCATAGTGCCCCCCTCACCTTGTCATGATAAAACTGTAACAAGTTTTTGAGAGCGTTCGTTTGTTGTTTGTTCATGCACAGTGAATAAAAGATAAAAATTTGAGTGTTTGCGTATTATTGCTAACAATAATGCAATTCATATTTTGATTGATTTTAGTGGCTCAAGGGTTCCTCACCTCGGGGTCCTATAAGCCATTTTTTTGTTCAATATCCTCCCTCCTTTTACACAATTAAAAAAAATCCATAAAATTTTAGGTTACTTTATAAACTACTTAATGTTGAATTTTCAGCTTCCAATCATTTGTGTATGCCAAAATATTTCGAAAAAAGTAAAAAGTGGCTCACAGGTCCCGACTCTCCCCCAGATTGATGGAGGTTGTGGTTACGATCGGTGGTAAAAAAACGTAAGAACTCTTGTAAGAACTTGTAAGAACATCATTTTGTTACGACTAACTTTGGGAAAGTCTCCGAGAAAAGGCACAACATGATGACATTGTTTGACTGTTTCTTCAGCGTCATGCTTCCGTGAATCATCAATGACTCATTATGAACTACGTGTTGAATGTGGGATACGAAACCCAACACAATAATACCGACACAAAGGGTGGGAAAAATTTTTTGTAAAAGCTAACGATAGCAAAGCCTACTCCCATAAATCTCAACAGATCAGCACTAATTACAAAAAAGCTAAAATCAAAGTTGGGGCCAGTTTCTCCCTTCCCTGATTCGACGCCTTTGACTGTTCTCATTCAATAATATTTTTATCACCATCTAGGCCTGCAGTAGCATAATTACAAAAGCAGTTTAGGGTGGGGGGAAAAACATCAAGGGACTTAAACTTTTTGAAATGGAGAATTTTGCTCCTTTGCTCTCTAACCCTAAAACATTTATTTTAATTTTTGAGAATTAAAATTTATTCTATTTTGGTTTATATATACATATATGCAAAATTGTCTTGTTGGAGATCAATTTTTTGGTCGCTCTGCCGCACCAATTGAGGGGACCTATCGCGCTATATACCTCTACCTCTAAATACACCACTAAGAATTTTATTTTGTTTTTTTTAGAGTGGCTTGATGCATTATTTATTAAATAAAGTCGAGAAATCTGATATATGAAATGTCTGGAAATATGATTGGTCATCCATTCAAACTCCAAACCGCATTAACACGAAAAACCATCAAAATAGGTAGTGGTTCTAACTGTACCCAGAAGAGGTGTTGAGAATGACAATTACAATTATTTCTTCTGATTGGCAGATTTCTAACATCAGAAATTTTTTGGAGGTAGCCTAATATAAAACACTTCAAGCGGAATTCGGTAAATTAAAAATTCCGTTTGCAGTGTTCCAGCGTATGCAATTTTTTATGTTCAGCGCTGTTTGCCTAAAATCGTTTAGCGTTCTTCGGCAGTGTTCTCTTAAAATATTCTCGTTGGAAAAGTTACTCGATGTCATCGACACTTTTCTTAAACAATAAAAAAGTGTTTCCAAAAATCTTATTTTTGAAATGGTGTCATTTGTCCAGCTCTACATTTTCGGTGACCATGAAATTGTGTTTAGGTAATCTGATGTTATCCAAAAAAAAAAAGAAATTGTCATGAACTGCCAGAGGTGCAATTTTAAGCTGTTTGACAGGCAGGGGGAGGAAAAAACGTTGGAACTGTTGCACATTCAAACATGCTTTAAAAAACCTTCTTAATGCACGAAAAGTAAGGTGCATAGGTAAACTTAAATATACTGAATTAGCATGTATAGCTTTGATATGAATAAGTGTTTGTCGAAAAAAATTGAGTCAGAGTAATTAAGTGAATTATCTAGCAAGGGGAGGTTAAACACGTCAATGATTCCCTTCTCCACACTTTGACCTTTATCAGTTCCAATTATTGATGATGTCATCATGAAAAATGAAGGGTCAAATTGTATTCCTTCAGTTTTTCTGGATGACTCTGTTAACAGAGCTGTGTACCTTTAGCTTACGTATGAGTGATGTCACTAGTCAAAAATCTTTTGACAACATACAACAAAATTTCGTGCAACATGACCTGTGCACTGGGCTGATAGTACAGTGGAATTCGGTTAATAAATCCACCTCGGGACAGCCGGTTTTGGATTTAATACGCGGCGGCTTTAATAAACGGCGTTTTCTAAAATGCACAAAATGTAGTATTTTTTCAGTATTTATTCGACACAGAAAAATCTGCGTTCAAAAGTTCAATTAGTCTGCTTGATTAGGCCTACCAGTACACAAGGACATGTACGTACTTGTCCATACGAAACTGATAATCCAATATTGTTTCGTCACTTTGCAATATTGTACTTATTAGTACATAATGAAGAAAAATTTGACTGCATAAAGCACGTAAACTGGATGTATTAAGCGGCGCTTGGATTTATTAACCGAAGTTTTTATAACGGGAAAGGATTGGGACGATTCCGTTCCAAGCAAATTGGATGTAATAAGCGGCTGGATTTATTAACCGTGGATTTATTAACCGAATTCCACTGTAGAACGCCCAAAAAAGCTGACGCAAACAACTTTGTTTGCATCGTGCCACTTCAAACGTACCTAGAATGCTGTACAAGTAGGCTCAACGTCGTTTTGAAGTGCAACCCGCTTCAATGCACCTTGGTGAAATTCTGTTGTAATTTGGTGGTGAAAATGCAGCAAAACTTCAGTATAGCTTTGAAACAAGCTATTTTCCACCCACACCACTCATGCAGCTCTTTCCACCTAAATCTGACGGAGGCCGTTTGTTAGACAAAAAAAATCCTTTCGCACACCAAAGCTATATTTTATTTAGAACGTTTTTTTGCCTGGCAATGTGATTTGTTGAGCCCCTCTCGCGTTTCCTTCCATAAAACCAATCGCGTTTTGTAGCCTACAGCAAGCTGCTTGTCTTTGCGGCATACGATTACACACACGTTGCTACGAACTCGATTTTAACAGCCCTGCTGATTGAATTTTCCAGGTATAACAACCCGTTTACTCAAGATCCATGTTTCCTGCGGTGAATAGACTTTTGTTCATTTGCAGCCTCCTGCTTGATGCTCAGCAACAAGATTAATATTAAGAATGAAACATGAAGCATGCAAAAATAATTTAGCATCAATTAAAATGAGTTTTAGGGCTAAAAAAACTCTCGCAATCGAAAGCCCCAGATCACAAAATATTTTATTTTCTCAAACTTTCTTCTACTTTTTCCCCTTGCGGATTCAATTTACGATTTTAAGCAAATTCTTTGTTTTGCCAACAAGTTAAACGAAGCAAAACAAAGAAATTAACCTCAGCCAGTAGCCACTCACCGAGCCAAAACCTACCCCGTGAAAAGAAATGCTGCTCTAGCTTTTCCCATTGACGTGAAACAGCCATTGGTGAAAGTGCAAAGAAAAACTTTTGGCAAAACAGTTATTTTCAAAGCTTTTACATTGCCTTTTCTATACTGGCCTACACGGGTTTTAGTAGGCCAATATCAGTGTTGTTGAGTAGTTGTTTTTTTGTAATTTTTACAACGTAATAGCAGCAAGCAAACACTACGGAAATCGAATAACAGCGCAGGCGTATTGTTTGACGTCACTTGGGAGAAAAGCAGTCGCTGTTGCGTCACCTACCACGTGATTTTACAACGTAATAAAAATCTACTGGTAAACAACCTTCATGATCGCATTGCGCGTTGGCGACCGTTTATGGATAAAATGGATGCTGGCAATGGAGAACATGCGAAATCGAAATTTCCTGACAAATGATTAACGTCGCGTCCAACCCAGCACGACCACGCAAAAGATCGACTACGATTCTGCCTGCTCAATACTTTTTTAATCAGTCGCTACTTGCTGTTGCTCCTACTGGCTGATCAAGCAAACAAATATTTCAATATTTGATTTATTGCTACGTGGCTCACTTTGAACAATTATCACACAAACAAAACCATGCAAAATATAAAAGTAAAACTTTAACCTATGAGCATTAAAGGAAGGTGGATCAAAATCTCATACGTAAAAATAATGTTTATCCAGCTAATGTCAAAAAAATTTCACGTTTGATTTAGAGTTTAGTATAAGTTAGGATTTTCTGGTAGCTAGTGATTTTAAATTGAAAATCTGTCATCCCCCCCACCCAAAAAAGTTCTTAAATACTGTCAGAGCAGAATACTTGGCGTGGCAACCGGCCTGGCAAATAAAGCAATCAACATCTTGGTTGCAATTGAAAGTCTGCATTTGGCATGGGCCAAAAGCACTGTTATGATAACACACAAAGCATAAAAGATTGCGCAAACACAAACAAGTACTAGCATAGGATGGAAGCAGATTCAACGTTACAACTGCAATAAGGACGTGATGCACTTGATATCTTAGCCAAATGACAAGTTATTTTTTACCCCCCTCACTCATTACCTAAAAAATTTATTTCCACAAAAATGTCCCTTTGGATATAAAAACCTAAGACCTCAATTGCAAACCCTTTTACAATATTTACACTCTAAAAAGTATGGCAGCACTTACAGGCAGACCTTCACTATGCAAAGCCCAATTTGCAATCAGTAGGTAAAAGTTCAATTTTTTTGACGAATCACAGCACAAAAACGTTAAAAAGTCTCGTGCTTACCACTAAGCAATACGTGTAACGAAAAAAACGAAACGCAAACCTATTTCGTCAGCAGAAGGCTTTGAGCTTTTAACTGATTAGAACTTAGCAACCACCTAGTATAAACGATGTCTCATTTAGGTCAAAACACATTACGTGAAAATTAGTTTTCATTGAATAGGAATATATCAACAAATGTCATTATGTTGAGCTTTTTGAGCAAAATGGTTAATTTTACAACTTTACTAAATGAGAATATTTTTTTAACGAATGTATGTTAGAAAATGCTTGCGCATAAAATCACGAATTATATGCAAGGAAGCAACCAGGAAGATAAGGAGGCAAAAGATCTCTTCGCCATGACACAAAAAAGGTAAACATCTTTTTTAGAGACACCCACCTACTACACGAAAACATGAGTTTTGATTTGCCCCCAAATCCCCTCCATAAAAAATTGCGGCTACACGCCTGATGACGCATATAAAACAAAAACGTTTACAAGTTTTTCAATGAACAGAAACATTAAATGATGCTATATACTATGCAATTCACTTGCTTGCTTTCAAATAAAAAAAAAAAATACACAAGCAGAAAACATGAGTACTAAACATGAAATACTTTGCAAAAAGAAGAAAATTTCAGGATCTAACCTGTTTTCACATGCTATTAATAAAAAAATGCAAAAAATAAAATGTGACTTCACTATCGCCGAGTTTCCATTGCAAACCAATGCATTAGCTTTTGCTTTAATTATTGTTACTTCATATAATCATCATTGTTTGAAAACATAAATAATGCGTGTAACATAACAATGGGTTTTCCATAAAAGCTTACTCATATAACGTTGGCAGAGGAAACGTGATATCTTAAAGGCAAGTCAAAACTTGGTGATGCCTACGTTACAAACAGTTGATGAATCAGCCTGTCCAACGATATGGCATAGTACTATAGGCATGAACACTATCAATCTATCTTACGTGATATTGCATCTAAAAGATTAATATTCCGATCTACTTCTGGGACTTTTAACTCCCAACTTAAGAAAAACATGGTTGAGAGTGGGATTGGTATTCACGTATATATTAACCAATCCAATAATGTTCATTAACTTAGACAGAGAGTACGGCTTTATCAAGGTTATATACCCAAAGGAACTAAGACTGCGACTTTGGTTAAAATCAGGCTTAATGCTCAATATCTATAACTTAAGCAAACCAACATTGCATGATTAGTCGGTATGGATGTGGTTTCCAATCCTCACAGTGAAATCATCCTTTCTCCGGGGAATTTCAATGGGCATTTGGGGGAATGTGCTGAGGGCTTTGAAGGTGTACATGGGGAAATGGTATTGGAGAAAGATGCGGAAGGAAGAAGATTGCAGGAGTTCTGTGATGAAAAAGAGCTGTGCGTGGCAAACACATGGTTTTATAAAGGAAAATCACTTCTAGTGTGGATGTAAAACAGAAATTGATTTGGAGGCTTGTGAAGAAAAATTGCAGAAAGTATGCAAGGGATGTGAAAGTGATTCAATGGCAACTTCAGCACAGGCTGGTGGTCGTAGATCTGGATAAAAAGATTCTAAAAAAGATCGTGAGAAAGGAGCGGATCGTAAGAAGAGTGAGAAAGTCAAATGAAATCCGGACAAGAGTAAGATTAGGAAAATATGTCGAGCAACTAGCAGGCACAGGTGTGTCTGATTTGTGGAAAACTTTCAAGGCTTTCAAGGATGCTGAAGGCATGCGATAAAGTATGGAAAGAAGAAGTCTAGGAGAAACCGAGAAGACATGTGGTGGTGGAATGAGGAGGTCAAGGATACCATAGCTAGACAGAAGGTGGCATTTAAAGAGTAGTGCAGGTACCCATCAAAAGAAAATAAGATTCAATGCTAACGTTTAGAAAAGCAAACGAGGAAAGTTGTTGCCAGAACTATCAAAAAGGAAGCCAAACAAGGAGTTGAATAATTTATGTGGATATTCTAACAGTGTTTTTTGCTTCCTTAGAAGAATCAAAAAGGAAAGAAAGGATTTTGAAAGAGGAAGGTGCCTTAGAGGAAGAGACGGACGGCTGGTTTTTTTCAAGACAGGGCAAAAATTTGAAAGTAACATATGTAAAACACCGTGAATGAAGAAAACGAATGGGACCAGATGGTGAAAGCTGATGTAGTAAAAGGAGCGGTGGAAAAAGTTACTCGCAAGGTAATTGTGAAAGCAATGCAAGAGATAAAATTAGGAAAAGCAACTGGACCATCTCAAGTAAGTGTGGAGATGATAGCTGCAAGTGGCGAAATTGGGGTCACAGTGATAATGGAACCGTGTCAGCGTGTATTGGATGGTAGAGGAATGCCTGATGAATGGAAAACTAGCGTTATCTTTAAAAGAAAGGGTGATACGATGAGCTGTGGATCATACAAAGTGAAACTGCTAGGGCATATTGAAAGTACGAGAGAGGCGAATACAAACACTAATCAATTTTGAACAAAATGCAGTTTGGATATGCCAGGAAAAGGAACAGTGGATACGATAGTCAATGTGAGAAGAATGTAGGAGGAATATCAAAAAAAGGACAAATGTAGTTATATGTGTTTTGTTGACATGGAAAACGCTTTTGATGGAGTGAAAAATGATCGAGTGGGCTATGAGAAAGAAAGATTCATCGAGAGTACTGGTTCGGGCAGTTACGAGCTAGTATGATGGTGCAAAGACAAGAGTGAAGGTGGGATCTGCGTATTTAGAGGAATTCGATGTAAAGGTTGATGTAGATGGGAATTCGATGTAAAGTTTGGGGTACATCAAGAATCTGTGCTATCGCAACCATTGTTTGCAATAGTTGTTGATGTTATTGCAGAAAATGCAAGAAGGGATGTGGTTAATGAATTATTGTATGCAGATGACCTTGTCCTCATGAGCGCACTGTAATGCACTGTAAAGTAAGAATTTCCAGGTTAACATCAGAAAAACAAAAGTGATGGTAAGCGGGTCGGAAGAAGAACTGTTTAAAAGCAAAATAGATCCATGTAGAGTTCGTGGAAGGAGAGAAATGGACAATTCAGCATTGGGAACCAAATGTGGAAACTGGGTTCGTGGCAGATGCGCAAAAATTGAGAAAGCTACCGCTAGATTGCCAATGCTTTTTGTTTGCTCGACATGTAGAGAAATAATGGAAGAAACGGTGGATTCGATCGAGAAGTTGTGCGATGAAGTGGAGACAGTGAATGGATTTTGCTATCTGGGAGACAGACTAGATTCTAGTGGTGTTCGTGAAGCGGTAGTTACAGCAAGAGTGAGAATTGATTGGATGAGGTTTAGGAAATGTGGAGAGGTATTACTTGGAAATAGGTTTCTTCTCAAAATGAAAAGACAGTTTATTGTGATTGCGTAAGATCAGCAATACTGTATGGAAGCGAGGCATGGTGTTTAAAAAAATTAAAAAGGCAACTTTACGGAGAGAGCTATCGTAAGATCCGTTTGCGGTCGGAAAGTTGTAGACAGAAAGACGACTGAAGATCATGAATGCTAGGGATGAAGGAAACTATGGACGTGTACTGAGGAGGGATGATGGTAGTGTTTGGAGAGCTGCTCTAGATCTTGAAGTGAGTGACAGGAGAAAGCGAGGACAACAAAAGACCATGAAAAAGCAAGTGGAGGAGGGGATGGAAAAGATTGGTTTAAAAGAGGATGTTTTGTATCAAGTAAAGTGGAGAGATGGAGCGCAAATAATTGCGGGACGAATGATGTGAATCCTGCCATCTCCGTTAAGGGGACAATACCGGATAAAAACTGAACTACCACTACTATTATTCCTGACCATGTTTTTAATCAGCTGGAAGTTGCAAGGGCAAGAGCAGCGTTTTCAACCAGCGGCCCATGGCCTCATTAGTGGGCCATAGCACGTAAGTTGCGCGGGCTAGGACGACTTGTTATTTTAATTTCAATCAAAATATCACTAAAATGGGAAAAATATAAATGTAATTGGGCCACAGGCCGCTGTATAGATTGAAAATTGGCTGCAACCCAAAAATGTTAAGAAAGAATGAACAAAAAGTTTGAATTTCACCCTTAGAATTAAAAACAAAATAGATCTAAATATTCGTCAATTCGTCAATTCTTTACAAAATCCATTTTTTGTCCAGTTAGATGCCTTTATTCGATGCACCTGAAAATTAACGGAAAATCGTTTTCAAATAAAATTTAACAAACTAGCTTTATGCGGTGTATCGCTGGCTCGCTAACTTAAGGTTATGTATTTAACGCCCGCTGGATTTCTGATTTGTTTTCCCTAGAGAAAAACATTTTACGGCAACTTTCGCTGCTGGAGTACTACTGTACTGGTAACTCAAAAACGGGTCTGGCAATCCAAAGCAAGCCAGTAGTTGCCATCCTTGCACCTTGTTTGGTTCATCAATCACTAGAACGTGGTTGAGTAAGTTGAAGCACCGTGATGAGGTTACAGCGATCTAATGGTCGCGCGTTCAAACCCCGTCGTGATTGCGTTAGGGCACTTTACGATGATTTTCTCTGCATGGCGGATTCCAACAACCAGGAAATTATTTGTAGTGCCAAATTATTCAAGTGAAAATTTGCACAGAAACTTTGAAGCAATTCCAAAGATCTGAGCCACTATGAAGATAAATATAAATGTGCATGCAAATAAATACTTAAGCCAAGCCTCACCAGTGCTACGCTGACTTAGACTTAATCCGAGTTTTGGGATACTTTCCTCATATTTAATCCAAATGCGCAAAATTATCTGTAGTGAAAATTGTCTAAAACTCCGTTGTTAGTTGAAATTAATCTTCACTTGAGCCGTCTGATTAGCTGCTACAAGTCGAAATCTCTTTCGCTAATTGCTGACTTTTCAAAAATCACTTCAAAACAAACCAAATTGGCGTCAAAAATTCAAAAACCAAAGGCTCAAAAAATGAGATTGATTTATTAAAGTCTATTTGGTTTCACACTTGGTGCTCAAAAATAAATCGTTTCCATCGTCAACTTGTTCTTTTACTAACCCTAGCTGCTGCATCATCTATTTGAGATCTTTCAATCTACACGTTTCTAGTTGAAGTCAAAACCGAAGAAGAGTATACAGGCGCATCGCTTGAACTTGTACCTGAGACAATTTGAAAAGGTCAGCATCAATCTTCTAAGTAAAGAAATGCAACATCTACTAGCGCAAGTGCTAAGACACTGTTTCTGCTCGTGCTTCACCAAGTTGTAATTTCGAAACAATTCATTGAGCATGTCGTAAAAAGAAGCTTTTGGACACTAATGGCAGACCACCTAGTTAAAGATGTAACTACCGGTCTACAATTCCTATTTAAACCGGTTTGAAATAGACCGCAGTATTCCCCTAACCCCGTTGTTCTTAAAAGTTTTTAATTGGCTGACCTCTTTTCCTTGATTGAATGAATCGAAAAAACGAGCGGCGTGTTTACACTAAAAATCGTTTTGTTTTGGTACGCAACTTGTGGTGGGGATTTGCACGTTAGTCCATCGCTCAAAACTTCAAAGTTGTGGCGTCCCCCTTGAAAATTCCTCACACACCTTCACGGATCAGCGGAACCCAGTTTGGAGATCTTTGCCCTAATTGATTAATTTACTCCTTGCTTGGAGTTGCAGTCTAAAGCTTAGATGTTCCATTAATCAATGAGAGTTCATGCCAGGAAGAGTGATGATCATCATCAAAATAACACCGTAAGGCGTAACAACAGCAATCAGCTTTTTTAGCCTTGAATAATCCTGGAGAGTGACATGTACCATTAAATAGGTTTTGCTCAATTTCTTGCTGTTGTGAACCGAAGGATTTAAAAGTACAATCGTCAAGAATGTAACGCTGTAAACGATTGTTACATTTTTTGTAAACAACCATATCATAATAAATGCTTAATATACTCTTTAGGATCGCAAACGATAATTTAAAGTTTTTAATGATGGCCTTTGAATAACAATTTGGCTCAGTGGTTCCCCAACTATGCGAGCTGACGCCCTGAGGCGTCGTTTAGATTTTCTAAGGGTATCGTGGGGGACCCCGAATTTGCTGATGTACCCCTTCTTTTTGAAAAAACACAAAGTTCCATTTTGTAAACTTGATCACCAAAAAAAGATCCTCAACACTTATATTAAAAAAGGGTTTAAAAACATCGATTTCAGCAAGTGATTATCAAACACTTTGTTTAAAAATAAAAGGGTTTAACGACAATAGACAGAAAAGTCGTTTACAAAAAATAGCTCCACAAAAAAGTGTTCACGTGGAAAAATTGACCGATTCCTTGCAGAATGGCAACCAAAAACCTCAATATGTTGTACTACCTAATGCCGTGGTCCTTAAACTTTATCTTAGGAAACCCAATTTAAATAAGTCTGGGTCTGCTGGTATTTACGACCCTAAGTCTGCTATATTGGACTTTAAACAAAACAGAACGGTAGCTCTACTTGGTAGGTGTCCGCTATGTCCCGCAAAATCCACTTTATACCAGGTTCGGAAAAGAGTTAAAGAGTTAGCGCTAATTCACATTGTAAGACATTGCCATGGACATCGTGCACATCGTAGAAGTGAAGACCTTTCTCTCTCTGGCGATCAAATTTTCAAGACCGCCTTTTTTGCTATTTTCTACTTCAAACAAAGGTGAAGGACATTTTTTTGGAGATTAAAATCACTTAAACCACACATAACTCCCAGAAAATCGCTGGCCGCCCACTAGGGGTCACGACTTACGGTTTGGGGGTCACGGGTCTGAAACATCACATCGAAATAAATTAAAACACCACTGACAAGGCCTATTGCTAAACGGTCTATCATGGTCTAAAATCACCGACTGTTCTGGCAAACGTTATTTTAAGAAATATAATTCTGTCAGAATAACACCTGCAAAAAGCTGTAATCAAATACTGAGTCAGTCTGTTCAGCGATATACTTGGCGGTTATAGAAGTGATCACAATTAATCTGTATCACTTAAATTGATATATAGATTTAGCTCTTGCACTAATTGCAATAGCTCACGCTACAAGCAGTTATTGAATTAGCATGTCTAAGCCATATGCACAGTTGTGAAGAAAAAAATCACAATTGTGAAGAAAAAAATCACAATCATAAGAGACCACAGTTTACAACATCACATATTCAAAAATGTGATGACTGAATTTACATCTTGATCTTGCAACTGCCAACGTGCTAAAATCAAAGCATGAAGCAGGATCAAACATATCAATTTAGTTCTATGTTTACTTGCGATATCAATTTTTTCTCAGTGGAACACTTTTACTACTTTAGAAATCTTATTTGTCCACGGCAGAAAGGGAAGAGCCCCCACCCTAGTTTCCAAGTAGCATCCCATCAAGTTGATGAGAATATCTGCATCCAAGGCGATAATAGCTCTATCGCTATTATGATGTACTCCGACTAGAAAAAATCTTGACAGCTATACATAAAGCAACTTGCGTTCCTCAATTTGTTACGAAGCTACCAATGTTACTTGCGCAACGCATTTCTATTACAAGTACCGCAACCAAGCAGAAAAATAGCCCCGAGCGCCTTGGTTAGAGAAAGCAACGCAAAACTGATGTGACTACCTTATACAACTTTACGATTTGCATGCCAATGTCATTTACCACCATGAACTCCACTGGCATTCTCATTTTAACGGACAGTAAACAACCAAGTCACTTATAAATGAGAAAATTCTCTTTTGCGATATAAACACATATTTATTTAAAGCAAAAACTTGTACTTACATATTACGCCTTTAGCATACAAGACCCCAACAACAACGGCTGTTACCACAATGACAGCAGCAGTTACTCCTAATGCAACAGGCAAAACAGGGAAAACAGGTTCGGGTGTCGGAGTCGTGGAACCTGTAACAGAAGTTTGTATTTGTAATCTTCGTTTAATAAGAAATCTTAAAAGTTCATGCATAGGGCCAGAGTTCAATTATTCGCTTTGGCATTACATGTACTAAGTGCACAGTGCACAGCACACTGACCGCCGAAACCAAGCAGGAGATGTTACCGCCACGTTTATTTCCAAGGTCATAACAAAGGCATTAAACCCACGACATCACGACCTCAGCTTCTGCCTTGAGCACAGAGCAAGGTGCTAACTAGCTTGTTGAAATTTCAACGGTGTTCATCCAGCAGCAATAAACGCAGGCAAGTAGAAGTGAACCAGTTTCAAGATGCTTCACCAACGAATATAGCAAGCTTAGGAATCACCAAATCGCTTTCTTTCTTTTATCATATGATGTTATAACCGAAAATGATCTCTAACTACGTCACACAACAAACAAAAACAAAGAGATCGAATGAGCGCAACACAGAACTATCGGCGTTTAAATGTCAAGAGCACATCAAAACAGCAATTTTTCTTTTCACTTTTGCTTTGAAACTAGCAGCTCGCCCATAAAAGCAAAGAATAACAACAAAATCAATTGCGATTCAAGTTGTTGATACAATCATCACAATGCCTCCACTGCCAAGTGAAAGAGTTGTGATGTGACTTGAGTTTTATATTTTTGTCTTACACATAGGAAAACCTTTCGTCGGTGATACGTTGAACAACTTGTGTTTAAACCTGCTTCGGAGTGGTCACTATTGCTGGCACGATGCGTTTCGATTGCAAAGCTACCAAGCGAAGAAAACGAGAATTATTCTTGCAGCGCCTGTGGACACCCGTCCCAGGACATCTCTCATCTCATTCTGCACTGTCCAGCTACGGACTCTTTGCGCCGCTCACTCTTTGGCGTCTCTCTGTCTCTCTATGACCTCTGGTCCAGACCCTGGGGAGTTGCCCGGCTTCTGGGGCTCCATGGTATTCCGCCATGCCCCCATTCCTCGGAAGGGGTCGGGTAATCAACAACAACAACAAGAAAACCGCCGCAAAGTGGTTGTACCAACCAAGTAACAGCTTGGCCACAGTGAGGTATGTACACACCACTGTTGCTGCCATTGAATGCGCTCCGAAACACTCAGCCGTGTTGCCGACAAATGGTGCGCACGTCGCTTGTGTTTTCAAAGCATGACCTGCGACAATTGTGCTAAGCAAACAAAATGTCATAAAGTTGGTCATTGAAGTGATGTAAATATGACAAGAGCTGTCGCGTAGCTAAATAGCTCGGGTTTTAAAAAGTAATAAGAACCCCGACGCGAACCCTAAACTGTAAGCTCAATCTTGGTTTGAAATATAAAACATAGAACTACTTTGGGGTTCTTGCCTTCGGGCATCAATCACCAAATTTAAAGTTGTGGTTTAAAAACAAACATGCGGAAAGAAAATTAGATAATTGTTACTTAGCAACAGACGCGTTCGACGCAGCAAACAGCAAAAGCAATTTCTTTTCATATCCGCGCATTTTAGAGTTTTTGAATTTCGAATGCAAATTTTAGAATTTCGAATCCTTGAGATTCGAATCTCCATGGATTTGAATCTATATTTGCATTTTTTATCGGGTAATAGGATTCAAAAATAAGCAGTCATGAATCTTAACGCAGAAACGTAGTACAGACAAAATTATTTAATTGCATACAAATCTGAAATCTGAAAACTAAATCCCATCCAACTTGAAGTAAAATTTTTACTGTAGCTTACATTTGCTCTGCATCATTAAGTTGGTGTGTCGTGCTTGCATTTTCTATGGTTCGCTTTAGTAAAAGTTATAAATAAGATACTTGCTCTTTATTTCACTCTAGAGCAGGATTCGAAATTACTATTCTAGAATTATTCTAGAATAAGAATAAGCAATTATTCTACGTTGTGCGATCCTAACCCTGACCCAAGTGACAGCTCTAACAAGATATCCGTTTTATTTCATGCACAACACTTTAACTTCATTACCCCACCCTGTTTTCCAAGCATCGACCACACTATGCAACCAATTTAAAGAAAAATTTAGACTACAGTAGTGATTCGAAATTCATTTTACACCTCGCACCCCAATAAACGTAAAACCCATTTCCACACCCCTACCCATTAAAATCCGTAACACCAGAAACGAATTCGAACGTTTTGCCCAAAATCGAAAAGCACTCCAAAAAAAGACGAGTGGTCTTAAAAAACAAAATTTCCAATTTGTTTTCAACCTGTATTAACCCCTTTCGAGAACGTTCTCAAAATGGTTTCACTCCTTCAAATGGGATCACCAGAGGCGGACCACCTCTACAGGTGATACCACTGCCTACACTTTACAAGTAAACCTTTGACTGGGTCGGCAATGTCAATTTACCTACCAACAGACAGAAGTTTGCATTCCCGTAAATCCTTTCTCATTCACCAGCTGAGAACCGGTGAACTAGAGTGATGCTGACGCACATGCAGTCCACACATCACTAGTAGAGCAGTTAGTAACAACTAAGTAAAGTCACATACGCCAACACTGCCTTAACCACTCTGCTGCTACAAATACTAACTTATAATGAAGGGATGCCTATTGGGTCCATAAAATATCTATCATTTCATACTTCGCTTGAAATTTATTTTCTAATTTATAAACTTTTCTATTTACAACAACATATTTCTCTATACTATTACTATTTTGTAGAATTGCTCTTCTCAGGGTGTATTGCACATACCCGTAGTTCTCAAACTGTCAAACGCGTACCGCTAATGGTAGGTTTGCACCTTCTGAGTCGCAAGCACAGTTTGATGTCGATTAGTTATAACGTATTTTTCGGACCATAGGGCGCACTTATAATCTTCTAATTGTCTCAAAAATCGAACGTGTGCCCTATAGTCCGGTGCGTCTTAATGCGTGCATCAGGTTGCGCTTTGCCACCAAGCTCTAAGCAAATTTTGTTGCAATAAGCGCTACCAACCCAATCGTACCTACCTCAACTCGTCCTTTCTTGAGACCAAACTTCTTTTCTTTCTTGCGATCAAATTACCCACTCTCATCCCTTTTACGAGTGTGTTTTTTCTCTTCACCAACTCTCGTTCCCTTCACGAGTGTATTTTTCTCTTTACTTTACGTGCGTACATAAACACTTGCGTCGCGCATGTACAGTATTGCAACATCTACCTAGCAACTAGCCGTATACTTCTCACGGTACCAATAAATGCGCCTTGTAGTCAGGAGTGCCTTATGCATGAAAATAAACGCGTTAGAAGACGTTTATTAATACTGCGCCTTATAGTCCGGTGCGCCCTATGGCCCGAAAAATACGGTACGTCATCTATTGTTGTAACTATAGTTTAACTTCAACCTACACAGCTGTTGCCTTGAACTGAGCTACTAAATGCCAAGCGCTACGTAGGCACGCAGCAATAACTTTTAAAAAGTAAAAGGGTGAGGTAGAGGCCTGTTTTAGAATCTTTTTTTGATCTTTAAAAAGATTTTACAGGATTTTTAAGACGGGCTTCAGCCCCCTTCTTCCTGACTGCGCCTGGTTGCTAGCAGTAACAGCGAAAATCTTTCAGCGGTTTCGCAGACAGAAAAAGAATTGGAACCATAGGTATATACAGTACAACATCATATAATGTGCAAGTATTGAAAATGTCGGTATTTTGGTTGAGGTGAAGAGCCGAGTTTGAGAGTTCATCATAATTTTCTACTTGAAACAAAAGTTGCATTGTTCGTCAAAGCGCACTAGATATTTATAGCAACAGCTGCTCCAATGTTCTGATGAATGCATGAGAGAGCAAGTGGCTAAAAGTGGCAAGCATTTCAACATATATATTCCGGAATATCGCATTAGAAATAAACATACAATCCGGACAACATGGCACACACAAAAAATTCAAAGCTATGATTTTTTTACTTTTTGAAAAGTGATGTCGATTGCCCATGCAAAAAACAAAAGATGCTGTTAGTCGGAAAACCACAGCAAGCCTTACATGCAATTTGGTGTATTTTCATACAGCATAAGTAATGATTTACATTGCCATAAGCACCACATGCAATTTTACAATCAATTTTATCAAACCTGAGGATGTGATTTCTTTAGAATAAAGGGTAGAAATAACAGTTATGCTCGTAGAATAAGAGGAAGAAGCAGAAGTTGCTTTCGATGCCCTCCTTGTGCTCACTGACACTGTGTTTTGCTCTTCTACACACACAAGTTCGTGCAAACATCAATAAGCGCTTTGCAACAATACCGAGCGAACAAAACACCGTTTAAGGAACGTGTGTCAACGCTTTCTCCTACGTTTTAAACTTTCCTTTAATATTTCTTTTCTGCGTTACATACTGCAACTATACTCAGAGTTAAGTTTAACTTAAATCTATCTTTGGCTTGCGAGGTAGGCCTTACTCATAGTCTGGTTTAAATAGAGCTAAAAGCAAATTTAAATAATTAAAGAAGTTAACCTGAATCTTCAAAAGTTAATGCAATAATTAGCACTATTCACAATAAAACTGCGAGCAAGACTTTAGTGACAGCTCGCTGTTTAATAGTTGAGTTAGCTTTCGATAAGCACTACTCAAGACTTATGATTAAACGTAATTCGAAAATATGCATACTTCCTGAAAGCATTTAAAAAGACTGTTCTAACCGCTCAACCAAACAAAGCAATGCCAAAATAGGCCTTTGTTTCAAAAACCTTACTTAACACTTAATGAGAAAGCCAGTACCGCCCAAACAACACTTCTAGTATTAGAGGTTTTGACGCGAGCTAAACTGAAAACAGTAACCCACACCATTAGTAGACATTAAACTATCAATGCTTTTAATATTGCACAGTTAACAGCGAAAAGCAGCACGTACCTGCTCCAGTAGATGTGGGTGTTGCCGGTGCTGCCGATGGCGCAGGAGTCGGTTCTACAGAACCTATTGAAAAACAGTTGTCAGACACCTGATATGCTGTTTGATTTGTGTTAACCCCTGTTCCATCCTCAGGATAAGGCAGGGCATGAAACAGCTATCCAGGATCGCACTGCGAATCAAGCGGCAGTGTCTTTTGAAACACTCGTGAATGTAACTTGCAAACTGATAGACCACTCAGACCACCAACAAACCAACTGTTCAAAAGTAATCGCTTCCATCATGTTGCATTAACAGCTTCCCTATTCTAACTTCGTGAAAACGTATATAGTCGGATACATGATCGAGTAAAAGTAGACCAACGCTAATAGTGTTCGAATAAGCAAACCTGCACAACAGCTGCGTTGTTACGGCCTCAGGCAAAGCACTCAGAGATGATTACTAACACACTTTATGAATATATATAAGCAATTAGGGATGGGCAATTCAGAATAATATACTATTCTAGAATATTCCAGAATAGTTAAACCAATTCCAGAATTCGAATCCTTTTTTTGCAATTAGCACAATCAACATGAAAGCATTTATTACAAGTTCACAACAACAAAAGCGCAATCAGAGAACGAGTTTATTGCAATGCGTTCATTTAAGCTTTCTACATCTTTGCCAGTGTGAGCGAGTTAGTTTTTGAATCATTGCATGCAGTTGATACTTTTACAAAAAAAAAATCTGTGAGCAAGCAACGTGATAAAGCTTGTAAGCAGGAAAACAACCGAATCTTATAATCCGGTTTAAATTGGCATTTTGGATTCGGATAGTTTGGGATTCAAATCCTTCGGATTCGGTTTTCTGAATTGCCCATCTCTATAAACAATGAAAACTAAGCTTTGAAACCTGATTTTCGTCCTGAAGTTAAACCTAGCATGAGCTTAGTGTGACGAAAGCTTACTGAAAATTGCGAGAAAAAGACGTCTTGTCGACTTTTAAAATCAAAAGTAACCTAATTTTTAACCATCATTCTTGAACTCCCGGCACTTTTACTTCTGGGACTACTTCAAAGATAATGCGCTAGAGAAAAACACCAAAACAATTGTCCAGTTGAAGATATCCACAAGAAGAAGCATGAAACCAATACCGCATAAAGAATGTGTGCTTGTAATTGTTGATTTTGTTACCATAATCGAAGTGTGGTCACAACGCAAAGGTAGACAATCGGAGTATATTTTGATTAAAGCACAAAATCTAAACTAGCAGTTGGATTTGACAAAAATTGAGCCACGAAATTTTGTAATTATAATACAGTTAGAGCATGGCAAATTTAAATGTAATCTATGTAGAGTTACGGATTTTTTAACGCGTTGGTTATATTTTATTGTGTCACTCCGTATTTTTCGAGAAAATAATTAAATTTAGGAGTGGCACTCTTTTTTTCAGGGAAAAAAGTCTTGTCAGTCATTTTTAAACGATTCTCCTACTTCTGGCAAAAGTCAAAGCGACAAGTTATTGAAATTCTAGGTAAAGTTAGCTTCATTTTAAAGCATTAGCCGGTCTTCTTCTCAAAGTTGGGCTACTTTTGTAGCAAAAAGTACCTAACCTCGTTGAAAATACTTGCCCGAAAAGTCACATGACGTAAAATTGACAAAAAGTAGCATAATGTGGCAGCCCTGCATTTAAAAAGCAACAAAATGTTGCGTTACAAATTAACAGTTGGCTTGGCATTACTGGTGCATCTATATATAGTAATGACGTCATGTGCATGCACAAACCAGTCAGCTGATACAACGATTATCACATTCGACTTATTAAAAATATTTTCTGTTTTTCTATGATCAAATCAGATTGAGATTTGTTGCTTTAGTGGAAACATATTCGTGTATGTATACAGCAGCTAAATTCTGGCTCACCATGTTGATGTTTTTAAACCAAAATGAAACTTGCTGGACCATTGGTTTCCTTAAACAGATTTTTTCAACAAATTGGTGATGCATTTGAGAGCACATACCGAGCAATGCCACGTCACATGTTTCGAAAACACGAGACGCATTTTGATTGGAAACTTTTCTGATGCACGCTGAAACGCGAAACCACAATTCGCGCTTTAGATCACCTGTTTGAGTTTGGGACCATTGGTGGCCTGCTGTTGTCTGTTTCAAAGTTAACGTTTCAAATAAATACAAAGTAATTGCTGAGAGATAAGAATCTGAACACCCAGCTAACAATCACAATTTCAGAGCGCATTGCATGTTGTCGAAGCCATAGAGCAGGGCTGGGAAGACTTTTTTGTAGGCCGGTCCATTTTACTCAACAATATGATGCAGCGGGCCAAGACCTATGTTTTTTGCAGACTATTCTTAAAACGTTTTAGTTAAGACCTTCTTTTTGAAGACCAACTTAACGAAAGCTCCATATTAAAACCGAAGTCATTTCTTTTGGACAACCTCAAAACGACGGTTTTTTAAAATTAAAAACAATTTTTAGGGAGAGGGCCAATCTCAACAGAGCAAAGTTTGAAATGAAACCTGATTTTATTTCAACATAAGTGCCAAAAAAGCGTTGTATTTTAACTAAAAGCAAATTTTTTTGTTTGTTGATTAACCTATGAATGTGGATCATAAGTTGCATTTTTTAGCGGGCGAAACAATTTCACCTCTCGGTCATTGTTCCCTTTAATCGCGAAAAAAATGCGAATTTGCGAAATTATGTCCGGCGGATTCGCAGTTAAAATTCAACAGTGTGTAAAAAAGTCCGGCGGTTTTTGGTAACTTTTTCCGTTTGTTAAAATTTTTGTAATTTTTAAATGCGTGGGAGTTAAATGCTGTTTAATGCGTGAAAGACAGTGAATGGGAATGAAAGGTGGGACAGCCGCTCTTTTATGGCAGTGCAACGTCTCGCGTAAACATCGCCCGGCTATGAGGCAACAACGAGTGACGGTGACTTAAAAATATCGCGCATGCCGTTACCAAGCTTCTTTTGTATTACAAATCAACCCCAAAGCAAGTAATATAAAGTAAACCGGCCAATTTCTATCGTAGCTAAGACCAGTAATAGCAAGTAGCTTTCAACTCCACTTTAACACAAGACATTAGATTTTGAGGCAAGTTTGAAACTGGAATTGCTTAACTTGTTTTCTTTACGTTTCAACGCTAATTTCAATCGTGCTTGTTAAGATAAAAAAGTGCATAGCTCTCGGTTTCACTTTAGCATACAAAACGCCATTTTGCAAACTTGAAATAAATAACCTCTCACTTGCTATTTATAAAAACTAAAAGTAAAAAAAAGAGTACGATTTTTAACCAATTTTAGTTTTAAATCCCCTCCAAATTTCTTTTTTTAAATAAAATGCAGCTGACAGCCATGTGCTGTGATAGTTTACCAGCCATAATTAAAATAAACCTTGAAACGAGAAGAAAAAATATGAAGTGCAGTTTCAATTTGTTTTAACACGTTTTTTGTTAAAGTCTAGCCTTTTTCCAATTCTTTTCCAGCAATAACTCTAGCAATTAGCAATAACTCCAGCAATAGCAAGAAAACTTTTACTTGACTTGCTTATTTTATTTTAGTTGGACAATGTTTCTGAAATTGACTTAGATAACTTTTTTGAGGTCGCGCTTAAAAACGAGGAAAGTATGACCGGACCACATGCCTCTGTGCATTTCGAAAATGGGCACAATGCCAAAAACGATTTGAAACCAACAAATGAAAAAACATGCTCATGAAAACGAGAAAAAATATAGCCGGGCCACATGCCTCTGTGTATTTCCAAAATGGGCAAAATGCCAAAAACGCTCATGAAAACGAGAAAATGTATAACCGGGCCACATGCGTTTGTGCATTTCGAAAATGGGCCACATGCCAAAAACGGTTGAAAAGCACTGTAACTGAATAAAAAGTTTCATAATCGAAGTACGTCTGAAGGGAAAATAAAGAATGTTGTACGCTAACCAACATTATCGGCAAAATGTGAGCTATGCAAAGTTAGCGTAGCGTATACACTGACTAAATAGCAGTAGGCTACTGCAAGCATCTGTTTTTACTCCTTCAAAATAAGTTACTAAGGCTGGTTTAACCGTTTGTTTGGCAATGTCCGCCAAAACTTGTCCGGCGATTTTCGTACATTTGCTAGCGATTTCGCACTCGCGCCGGCGGTTACGCACTTACTAAAATCTTAGAGGGAACAGTGCTCTCGGTACCCATTAAAGTATGGGCATTATTGGGCCAATCACAGTCACTTTTGCCTGCAATAGATATAAACAGCACGGAAACATTTACAACCAGTAGGTTGTTTTCTCACAGAACATTTGCGAAGTAAACATGAAATCGAGTAGCGTCTTATTTATAATATGACAACCAAGATTGGCACCAACAAAACAAACACATACAACAGTGCAAAGGCAGCTCAGCTCTAACAACTGGTCTTGTATGGTTCATACAACCTTGACGTTAATTTTCGATTTGGTTCATAAACCTCATCGACTAACGCTGCCCGTGCTTCACCGGGTTAGAATAGTGAAGCTGCTCATCCAGCATGTCGTAAGAGGCGACTTTTGGGTACCCACCAATGGCAGTCCGCCTTGTTGGTGGTGGGGCTACCAGTCTGTAGTTTGCATTTACGACTGGTTCGAAATGGGCTGCCACTTTTCCCCTAGCCTAATTCAATTAGGTTGATGGCATCAACCGGGATTGCTGTTGGCGCCATACCTCCATCCAAAGGAAGAGGAGGGGTAAACAACCAACCAACCAACTAACGCTGCTCACAATGCCATGCACAATCATTTGACGTTCACTTCCATGACTTCTCCAAATACATGTAAATGAAAGCTTAACCTTTGAACTAATATACAGCGATTGTTCAGATAGGTAGTGGGGAAAAAATTAGAAGCAAAATGGGCTTTAAAAATGACTCATCAATGGAAAAAAAGGCTATAATCAAGTACTAACCATGTAACCACAGCTCCCGCCTCACAATCACCATCATGAAATAAATGGGTAAATACAACTAGGGCCAACATAAATAAGTATGTAGCCATACTGCTAAATTAAAATGTTTTCCTGTGTTAACAATGCGACTAAAGCCAACTCAAGCTTAATACCCTTTATCAATGAAGTTAGATGGTACTGAAAGAACCTGAGAAAAGATAGCAGTGTTCTGAGTTTCCTAGATCTTGAAGTGAATGGCAAAAGAAACCGAGGACAGCCAAAACAAGAGCCCGATAAGTGAAGCTAGTGAAGCCGGTTGAACCAAAATACATTACTAAATCCCGATGTTAAAGTCCTAAAACAAGCAAGCGGAAGAGGAAACACAAAAGTCGGTTTAAAGACAGAGGATGACTTGAATTGAAGGATGTGGTGAGACAGAGGACAATGAATTACAGAAGGAATGGGGTAAAACCGACCAACTCCAATAAGGAGATAAAACCAGATAAAAACTGTATGACTGCTACTACTATCCATGGGAATAAGCTACTTTCGTTAGGCTGAAAAAAGAAATTTACATCAAAGCAAACTGATTGAGCTACCTGACACTCTCATAAAAAAAGCCAATAAGTCAGCAACATGACAAGCATTGATTAACTGCATATTTTTTATTCTGATTATATTACATGTACTCGGAAATGACACTAGAAACATTTCCACGAGACAGCACCGTTTAGCTTAAACAGCATTAGTTTGTTCAATAATTCAGAGTGAAACGTACTATTAATGTGGAATACACAAAACGAAAAACATTTTCTATGTTTTCCGGACAACTTTCGCATGGTACCACCCAAAACATGCTCACAAAATTATATGCATTTTACATCACATATAAGAGCACTAACTGGTCACCAATATTTGAAGTGCAAAACAGCTCAATTACTTACATAACCCCGAATTCACATCTATTTCGTCCAAATACACATTTCTTTCGGAGTCCTCCACGTAAAAAGACCAAGTCACTGCATCCGCCCCATTATGAGAAATGTTCACTTCTACAGGTGTCCATCCTAGTTCTGCACTTCCCCCATTAAATAGCACCGTTACAGTACTGCAAAAGCAAAGAAATCTAATTTATCATGCATTATAAGTCGTTTGGTCCTTGAAAAGCTTTTTCCATGACTTCATCGTAGTTTTTGTGATAGAAAAAGCAACCTCGAAGCAGCTTTAAATACAAGTTGGTTTATGAGCAGTCGTGAAGATTTCACCGTCACCGAACGAAAATAAGATACCATCTTAACTGACGGCTCTCATGAATGTATGACGCCAGGGCAACAGACTACAGTAGGCATAGTCATTGAACTGTTATCAGTGGCCTATAGTCACAGTAAATAACGTATTTCTCTTCGCTAAGGCTCCGATTTCCAAAGAGACGATCTGAAGTTTTATTCCTTTGGTGGTTATCTTATTCTTGGACAAAGCACTTCACGGAAATTTTTACCCTTTGGTTGTATATTAGGTTAAGCCATTTGTTGGTCAATGCCAGCCTGATTTTACGTTGACTTTTCCCGCTTTTGCAAGCTTAAACGTGTTGGTCCAGTGAATGTCTCCCAAATCTACTCGCTTTACCAGAGCTACACAGCACTTTCAATTCTAAATTCGTTTCCTGACCATTACCAATGAAATTTTCATGGAGTTTCCAGCTACGGGCTTTTGCTTTGAAGTGAAGAACAATTTTTACCTAAAGCTATTACAGTTAAAATGAATGTGGGGGAAAAAACAATAAACAACAAACTGTTGTGTACTTTTCCATTTTTATAACGAAGATTATCATTTTCCTAGCTAATCAATAATTCAAGACCAAGCAAAGAAAAACGAAGAGTATCAGAAACTGACAACGTGGTTCAGTGAAACAAGGCTATTCTTTTGTGACAATTATAATTAAATCCCATGCGTTCACTTAATAGCCCCTGACTGCAAAGTTGTACTCTTGGAAAAGGCTTCCTGGGTACAATTTCCTCAGCTTGATAGAGCCTAACAAGCAAAGTGTATTCAAAGAACTACAAAATAACTCCAGTGCAATGTTGAAACATTAACTACAAAGCAAACATGAACAACAGTTCTACGTTTAGTTCCACTATCGCTGTCCTGCGATACCGAAAGATAACAAAAACAAAGTAAAAACCTTATTTTTTTGACGAAATACTTTCTTTTAAACGATTTTTAAAATTTTTCCTTAGATAATTTTCAAATTACGTAACTAATCTTTAATCACAACTTTGATACCAAGCAAAAGTATTGTATCTACCCATTCCGTGTAAGGCGAACTAGAAAAGGATACGCATTGGTTGACGAAATTCTATAATAAAAATTCAAACACGCTCCTTGTGGTGGTACAACGTAACTACGAGATACCAAATTAGCAGGTCCTGTCGCACGAGCAAGTGGTTCTGCAGAAAAACAATGTTTGTGAATACAACGAACTTTTATAAGTTTCTGTGCATGAATCTACGAAGCGTGGCAATTAGGTGAATGAGCGGAAATTTTTTGGCAGTTGATTTAACACTTTTAAACCAAGAAAATGGGCATTTTCCAATGAGCCAAGCTAGTCAAGATAGTAATAGCTCCAAATTGTTGTCGAGATGCTATTGTTATCGAGTGCTCTCAGCTTCAGGTGGTTCAAAAGCGAACGTTTACAAAAATCTGATGTTTCTTAGTTTCTCTGGCATTTCGAAATTCATTGACTGCGTTGTGTTCCATTTAAAGCTTGAAAAATGGTAGGCCAAAAAATTAAACTGCACTAACACGCGACCAATTATTATAATTAGATACGTTTGATGGAGCAGCAGCTGGATTGAGCAGTAGCCACCGAAAGCACCAACGGTGAAGCTATGCCTGATGTTCAAAATCACCTAAATAAAACTCCGTACCTGGAGCTGTTGTATACTTGACTTTGTAACAAAACCTATGTTACTGGCCTTGTTCCATTGACATCCATTGGTCTTAACTTCATTGGATATACTCTAACGAGTTAAAAGGCGCTTCTAAAACGAATTTCAAGCAAAAAACAAAAACAGTATGAATGCCAATAGTTTTCTAATTACTATGACTTGCACCAACGCTAATGTGCCAACATTAACTCCATATAAAAACAGCAAAATAAACTAACGGCTTTAAAGAGCAGTCAATACTACTGCGCATTTTCCACATATTATGTACAAAGAGCGGGTGCATAATTAGTAGAATATGGTAGTCAAATGTTATGTAGTAAGTTTTTTTAATGTCAGTTGCTTTTGCTATAAGATATAACTAAGTAAATTTACTGAAACACCCAATGTTTGATTTTTGCAGTGAAAACCAAATACCGTGCAATTTTTAACACTTTTTAACTACAACGGTTTTTGAGCGTCAGGACATATTGTAATCACAAATGAGTAAACTCACTTTCATATTTGATTCTCCAAATTATTACTATTGCTGAGTGATAAACAAAACGCTGCAAATATCATTTTTCAGGAAAACTGTGAATGCTATTTTCAAAGTCGACAAGGAGATTGAACCTAGATCTGTCGACTGCAAAGCTGACCCATTGACAACTAGAGGCACGCCTGAACTATGGAAAAGCTTTGGTGATAACTTTGCCTAAAGCGGTCATTCAATGTTTTGTGGGCAGACCAGATCTGCACAGCAAACAGAAAAAATGTATGGGCCGGATTCATTTACAAACCTGGAATGAATTCATTTAAAGGTCCAATTTCATTTCTTCTTGTCCAGCCGTTATTAACGTTTGTGTAGCCACAAGCAAAAGCAGCATCTCTTCCATTAAAAGAACAATCAAAATCAACTAAATGAAAAAAGCTGAGTTAAACATGTTGCCCTTTAGTTGTGGAAAGCTCTTTTTTTCCCTGAACGTACAGCAATTTCTTTTTACTCTTGCTGTGAAATACCAGTCCTGCAGACACACTTCAAGCTCACTTCACGCAAAACAAATAGCTGTAAAAAATGTCATTCTAAAAAACATAGTTGGCAATGTACGTACATTAAATAACAAGATCTGCAATGTTACAATGATCCATGCTGCCGACAACATTTGAATACCGTGTTCTGCCAGAGCGGTGCTGCTCAAACTGTGGCACATCTACCGGTACCAGTACATGTGCAGTCGATAGCCGATAAAAGGATAGTTGATACTGGAAAACCGTTTCATGCTTTACTTCAATCACAAAGGAAGGGGTAAACAACAAGGATCGTTACAGTTCGTGTGTCATCGGATTAGAAAAGTGAAGCTGGACATTTAACATGTTGAGAGAGGCAACTTTTAAGCTCCCATCAATGGCAGCCTATTTTTGTAGCAAGCGGCAGCCGGTTCGCAGTTGGTACTTATGAATGGTTCAAACAAGAATGCTGCTTTACATTAGCCTACTCTTGACAAGGTTTGCAGGGTCGATCGGAATATGGCTGTTTTACACTGTGCCTCCATTTCGAGCAGTAAACGTCACAGCAACAGAATAGCTTGACAGGTATATTACTCAAATATTGTAAATTACGGTCGAAAATTTTAAAAAATTGACTACAGACGTACACTGCACTTCACTCATTCTGCATATGAGCTCATGATCGGTTTGCTAGTCTTTTGTCAGTCAGGGCCATCACGCCTGGAAGACTGCTTGGTCCTACATCTGTCTACCACATAACGATGGGGGTATCCAAGTAAGTTCTTCATCTAAGGACAAAAGCATACTAGCCAGCTACTTCTCCACACCAATCCTTTAGTGCCGTGAGTCAAGTAGGAAAAATGTGAACACCATTTTTTAAGTCTTTGATATGAATTGACTAGAGAAGTGAACCCAGATCTACCGGCTGCAAAGCAGACATTCTAACCGCTACGCCACCGAGCTATTTGACTGACTGATTCTAGAAACAAAAAAATGTTATTATCACTTAGTACACTAAATGAAGAAAGGGTGCAAAATCCACATGAAGACGAAAAAATAAAAGGTTTGCAACCCACGCTTGACTGAACTTACCTAAAATTTTGTTGAACTTAAATTTGGTAATCCAATACGCATAATTTAGGCTTGTAAAAACTTTGTGAACTCCAATATGGAGAACCTAAACTCGTAAAAACTTTGTGAACTCGATTCCAACATGAACACGAATAAAAATTCATCAATTTTCTAGTCCTGCTATGAATACAGCAAATGTATACTTACAAACATTAGCATAACCAAAAGCAAATTTTGAGAAGAGTCAAAATATTTTTTTTCAGGCTTCCTATCCCCCAATTTGTTTGATGATCGTTTTTAGATCGACTTTTTGTTGCTTTAGTACTTGAAAACATTTTCTTTCTTTGATTGAGTTCAAAAATTTGGGGTTAAGGTTTGCTTCATTTTGGCTTTCTCTAGTTTTACCTAAGCTTTTAAACAAACAGTGGCCAAACTCCAGCTCGCAAACAACATGCTTAACTCAAATTCCTTTTTGGTTCAAATATAAAAATCATGAGCCAGCAAATATATTGTGACATCACAAATGAGACTTTCGAGTTGCTAACGTCCCAAGGATATGTTGATTGAAAAAAAACAGACAAGCTTTTCACCCCAATAAATCGTCTATGCTATTGCTTGTTCTAAAATATAACCGAAAAAATTAGCAGTAATACATAGTTACATTGTACGTTGGAAAATGTGCATTTGGTATGAGAGGCTAAATGTTTGAGTGGCGATGCTATAGAACTCAGAGGACAGGCCAAATGCTTGTGGTACCCCTTCACTTGTGACCAAAGTTATGGGAAACGGGGGGATTTTGTTCCAGCATTTGAGCCAAACAGTTCCACACATAAGGATTCTTATTGATTTAACTGTTTAGCTTCTTAAATTTCTTTTGACAGTTTGAATACAGCAGTGAACTTTTTGTGTCACGCTCTTCCACAACAGGCAAAACAATGAGCAAAAACAGGTTTCACAATGTAGAAAGCATTTTAAGTCAATTGCAGCACTTTTCATTTACTCCATCTACTGTACTAACATTGCTCACAATACAACAAAATAATTTCCATTTATACGTATTTCAATATACTTTCGCATGTTGGAGCAGTTCCCCAATTGCTTTGAGCATTACATCTAGCAGTAGCCAATGAGGGATCAGACAGCTTATAACCTGGATTGCAGATGTATGTGATTGCAGAATTAAATGTATATGAAGAAATAGATCCATTGTCTATTCTTCCGTTTGCAAGTGGATCCGGAGCATTGCACGAAACAACTAAAATAACAGGATCACTTAGCCATTTACGGAAGCAACAGCTGTGCATTCAAACCCAATGATGGCTATGTTGTTATGCTGTCGGAAAGGAAAGTTTACAGCCAATTTCTTTGCAAAATTGCAGTAATGTTAGCGGTGGAAATGTACAGTGCTAGTTGTATTGGAACTACAAAACAGGTCTGAACACAACAATGTTCTAGTATAGGTTTAACCAAAAAAAACGTTTCCCTGTGACTGAAGAATAAAAATAATACCTCAACTTAAAGACGTAAACTTTGGCAATAATGGCCAGCATGAAAACTTGGCACTGTACAAAGCAAGAATGTATAAGATATTAAATGACAACATAGGCTTACTACTAAGGCTGCAAGCTCCACTAAAAGTTACATAATCACACATGCAGAGCAGTGGTACCCCTTACCAACCTGATCTACAACTCATAACCAGGACGGTATTTTTTTCCAAATCGTATACAACAAAAACTACTGGGCTATAGGTTATAATTCTAGACAGAAATATCTAGGGTTTGTATATTGTATCAGGTTTGGATCAGGTCTGAAGTGCATTAAACACTGGGGACTACTGATACAAAAAAAACCAAAGCTGCTGCTCCAAGTCTTTTAAATGATACTGATTGGGGATGTACAAAGACTTTTTAATGGTATGTATAAAGATATCCATAAAAATAATTCAAACAAATCCTCACTTTTACATTCTGGCACTTCAAAATTCCAAGCAACTCCACCATCAGAAATAATACAACTCAGAATTTGGTTTTGGCCTTCTGATGCATCGATTGTGAAGCCTAGCAAAAAAATATTAGCACTAGGTGATAAGCAGGCTATAAAGATAATAAATGATAAACAACAATATCCTAAGAAGAGTAAAATAGCAATGTTACAAAAAAAGAGGCTTTGCTTAAATCAAAGTCTCGAACAGCTCCATGATACCATTAAAACAAAGTTCACGTCAACTAGCAACTGTTCTCGATTGTGTTGTGTACGAGTGTTTTCAGTGACGCATAGGATAATTTGAAACTAACATTTCTGCAAAACAGCGCACGTACTAAGACTTACTTACATTGAAACCAATTCAATTTCAATCGACAGATTATTAATTAAGACCTTCTTTTGCAAGAGGCCAATTGGAAACACCAACTTAGCTACAGCTAATCTGGTAAATCGATTTGTGAATTTAAAACATAGACTACCAAATGCAAATGCTCAACACAAGTTTTGACAAAACAAAACGAAACGTTTCAAAACGTCAACGTCTAGAAAAAATATGAAACAATACTTTATTGTAAAACAACTAAAAGGCCACGGCTTTCAAATTACTGACAACATCACTTGGAACTAGTCTATTGTAAAGATTTTGTATACGTGTAACTAATTATGTGTTTAATAATATTTAATATTTACACCATGCCACATCCTGCAATAAAAAAAGTATCTTCCATGTTATATATAGAAACAGTCGTTTTGAAAATTTTTGATTACCGTCTTTTACATCTGCACAATTAAACTCAAGATGTATAGCAGCAAGTGATCAAAATTAAGAGCAAAAACTGAGCTTTTAAGCGTCATCACTTTCGGTGTAATCAACCCGGAACAGAAATAAGTGAAAAAAATGTTAAAAAGAACTGCTTAATTAGCTCAGATTGTCACCAGATACTAAGCTACGGTGATTTTAATGATTTATTTTGTTGATTCATGACGTCAGTGGATTTATTATTATGAAGTTGAAAACAAGCACCATCAAACTTAATATCTCATTTAAATTTAATCATCAGTCTTATTCAAACAGAAGCATCAGCTTTGTACAAATAGAATTCTTAGTCTTATTCAAATAGAAAGCCAGTTATATTTTAAATTTTCATACAATTTAACGAATCAAAATACGACTGAGTATGATGATGATCTTGTTGTCATTGATTACAATATAGTTGTTTCTAGCTTTTATTCATCTATTTCAAGATCACATATAATGCTGTGCTTTTATAAAAAAAAATGATAGGAGACTTTCTCATTAGCATGATGTTCAAAAATAATCAGAAGCAATCTAATTAACTTCTTACGTCAAAACAACCGTCCAGTGCTTGTGCAAATCAGCGTTTTGCCATTACACATATTCTGATCACACTTGAACATTACGCAAAAGAAAGTTAAGAAAATGGTAGTTAACACAATAAACAATAGCTTTTTCTGATTATTCGAATTGTCTAAATTATGGATTAACCAATTTTATCTGTATATCATGTAGCAGATAATCATTAACACACATTACATAATCAGAGTGTGGATGCTAATTTCACTTGCATCGTTTTAGCCTTTCACACTGTTCCATGGTAAGAAAAAGTGATCCTAATTACTTATAGTGCACTATGTGGCCTATGTAGTTGTCCATACCTTCATTACAACCAACAAAAGCTTTGGAACCAAACGTTGTTGTAGTTACGTTGACATAACCATTCTGGGGCCTATTTACAACACCACAATCATCAGGTAAACATGAAAATCCTGGTTGAGACCATATTCCCCCAGCCAAGCAAGTCAATTGAGGCTCACCTCCTTCCCTAGAATAACCTTAACAAAAGTACAAGTTGATACTGACGGAGTAAATAAGTTACAAAAAGCTATTCATCGTTACACTTACACATAAAAAATTTTTTTGGCAAATTCCGTGAACTCCACTACCAAAACTTTGTCTGGCACGTTGGGTTTCCTGGTTGCCACATTACATTGGTATTATATTTTTATGCTTCATCGACAAGAAAAACTTTTTACAGCTAATATACTGTACAACTTGAGTTAACAGTTTTTGAATTGCCAGCAGCCCAGTAGTGTCTACACAGTGCATTTTTAAAGGTCTACAAATCCAAAACCGTTGTGGCATTAAAATTGTAATCTAAAAGGTATGACATCAAAACTTAATCACACAGATCTATTATTGTCCTAGTTCAGCATAGCTTTGCAGTCTTTTTGTACAATCCTTAACTAAATTTGAATTACTAAAAGTTTACAGACTGCTTCAAACCATTAAAAGTCTTCATTAAGATTTGAGCAGGTAGTCAAGACTAGAATTAAATAGACCAGGGATCAACATCCTGCAGTTCCAGAGCTGCATTTTCTTCTTTAACTACAGCTCTGCAAAGCGTGGGAAAATCTATAACACAGATATGCAAATAGGATTAATCTTTATACAAATCATTTCCAATAAATTGATCCTCAATAAAATGGTCTGGAAATATTTGCAACACTATGTCTTTATTTCCATAGAAACCAGGTCACAATGGCTCTTTGGGTTTTGAAAGTAACTGAATCCTGATTTAAACTGAAGTTAGATTCCCAGCTTTGTCAAATTTTTGAAAAACACTTGCCACTTGTACCCACTACCCAGGGTACAATAAGAGTACACATTCATATGAAAACAAGGCGAGTTGAGGAAATAAAACTGCCTCACCTATTATCAGTACCATTGACTTAGGAAATGGGAGCTTTAACCTTCTATACATAAAGCTTGCAATCGTGTATGGGACTACTTTTAACAATATCTGTGACTTTGAAACTCCAGATCTCGTCTTTATTCAATTGAAGTTGCACATGATGGTGTTAAAAAATTAATGTGGGATATTTAATGATCACAATCTCATAAAAACAACTGACGATTGTAATTGTTGAAACCAAACACTATCTTTGCACTTAACTTGTTTTTACTTGTTTGGATCCGCAATTTTGCAGAGCAAATTATTTCATGTCTTAAAATTACTGCTTTGAATTGTTTGGCACTGGTATGTGACAAGCAAGATAAGGCGTTAAAGCGTATTAGCAGAAAAAAATATTGGCTACAAAAATGTTCACACAAATCTTTACAAGTCCCAACATGCAATCAAATGAAGAACTAAATTTTAAAAATTAATCAATAGACTTTTCCAGCATAGTAGGATCAAGGTGAGAAACCATGTGTTACCAAAATGACTTAATGATTCAAACAAACCTGTGTTGCATCTGTAAGTCAAATTAGTTCCAACAGCAAATGTGGTGGCTGTACCAATGTCAGGAGGAAAAGCCTTATTCACTGGGTCAGGTCTTCCACATGTATCTAAAAAACAAAAAGTAAAAATACTGGTAAACTTTGGCCATCAATGGGTGTCTAAACTTAAAAGCAGTAATTGCTCCAATGAAAATTTCATCATAACAGTGCCAGAGTTCCTTACCGCTTCAGCAAGTGCCCAAAACTGGCAATAAAATAAAGGTTGTTTTAATTAGTGTACGTTCACCTTGTCAATGATGCACAGTGGTATCCACAGTGACCAAGAAGAAGGAATATAGTCAGCATTAGGGTTAAGGCTAAAGTTAAAAATAAGTTATGGGTAGTCCATATCACAGTTATTGCAAGACATCTCAGAAACATACTACTTAAAAGGACCCATGAAATATATCAACTACACCCAGCTTCAAAATCTAGCTCAAAATTACAAGAATATAGTCATCACTTTTTCCAAGATGCAGATTTTGTAGTCTTTTATCTAAGCTGTATCAAAAAAGTGAAAAAAATTATACTGCCATTGCTCAAATACAAGCACCTAATATAATGCTGGGGTGAGCCCAAATAATCACCAATTTTATACAAAAAAAATTGACAAAATAGGAAAGATAACTAAGAATCATGTTTATTAACAATTATAACTGATCCAAGACAATATTTTTGCATGACTTGCCTTCACAGTAACAAATTTTGTATAAGGCAATGGCTATTTTGCTGTCAATGGCGTTTCACTTCTGGAGGCTATTTTGCCATCAGACATTTGTGATTGGTCAATTATAATAATGTATGAAACATGTGACTTGGTTACTTCCAATCAGTCGCTTTCTATGCTGAATTTTAAAAAATATGAATCTTTAGTCTACACTTTCCCACACTGTACACCCCCTTTCAGTGTACTCTACCCCATACATCCACATAACAGGCCCATTCTTCAAGTGAACATTGCCTTTGTCTAAATGCCCTGCCAGCAAAAATTCCAATCTGTAACTGTTATATTTTTTGGCTGCTACACTACCTGCTCACCACAGCGACAATGTCTAGAAAAGTAAGAACTTCAGGTATTTAAACACACATGAATAGTGACTGCAAAATAACCTCCAAGGGTAAAATGCTGTAGACAACAAAATAACCACTTCCTTTACATAACTCTACTTATTGCAGTACAAATCTAACCTATTTCTCTATGCCAAACAAGAAATCCATAAACATTTTATAAATTCTTGAAGTGTTTAATTTGGGCAAGTTTTACAAATCTATAAGATACCTAAACTCATTTTCAACAGTTGTAAGAAGCACAGAGTAAACTAAACATTAAAAAAAACAGTTCTTACTTTGGGGAGTTGCCAAGCCAAAAAGTGTTATTAAAACAATAAAACGCAAATTGCTACAGACAATAGAAATCATCATGGGCTCTGCCAAAAACGCTCTTTGCAAAATTATATATCTAGATTAATCAAAATATCTACAAGTATGAACAAATAAACGATTAGCTGCTAGATCTCCCCTACAAATACTTATTGTATGCAAAACAAAGTACTTCATTATTTAATAACAAAAACAGCTCTTTCTCACATCACAATAGGCCCAAAAAAAACTCCAACATAAACAATCAGTTAAAGAACTATATTTTATTAAAAAATCATGTGGGGAGTAAATATGTGAACTTACTATTTTGTAATTTATTAAAAAGATTCATTTAAGCATATAAGCTAATGCTTTGCTTGCAAGTCTTTATTTAGCCTGGGCTACTGCAATAAAAAAGACTGCATGGCCCCATTACCAATCTGTCATATAAAGATGGAAAAATCCTGTTTTGGCCCATATGAACCATATATTTCATAGCAGTAAAAAGTTTACAGGTTACGTCCAAACTATGAAAAAATGTTGATATTAATAATCACATTATCTAACACAGCTTATTCTACAGCTACATGAAAGTAAACAACAAAACTATAGAACTGCTTTAATAACAGAACTAAAATTAACAAACTTGATGCAAAAGAACTAGCATGAATACTAATAGGAAGCTCTTTTAAGCAAGTATGACCAGACGACCAAAGCTATTGCCAAATTTTGTGCCTTAAGAAAGGTTTCCAAAAACGTCCAGTTTACTTAAAAACGCTTAAGGGGACAGTTCTAGTGAAATAACATTTTTTTGACTAACACTATACATCCACTTTAAAACTCACTAATTAATGTAAGAAACCCAGCAAGTTATACATTTGGTAATCCTGTACTTTAGCGCGGTAAATTAAAAACGCCAGACTTTGTTTGAGCTTTGTGAAAAGTGTGAGTGGGTGTTATTTTGTGCTCGAATGGGACTTATTCGAAATAACTTCCATTGCGATCAATGTAACAATGAAATGGCGTTTGACAACTATGCTCCATCTATTGTTTATGTACGGAAATTATTTAAGCTTAAAGGGCAGTGTACACTGTAGGGCCAGGCCCGGTATGTAAATGTACGGGGCAGTGTACACTGGAAGGGAGTGTAATTTTGCACCCCCAGTGTATACTCCCCCACCCTGTACACTCCCTTCCAGTGTACACTGCCTTGTACATTTACATACCGGGCCTGGCCCAACAGGGTACACTGCCCTTTCAGCTTAAATAATTTACTGCACTAAAGTACAGGATTACCATACATTTTTGGAAAGGGCATGAAATTGAAGATCAGAATATGAACAACATTTTTGCAAAACTTACTCCACGTGCTAAAAAAGCTACTTTAAAAATGACAAAAACATCAAAAAAAAGTAAAATTTTTGTAATATAATAAACCTAAAAACTTCAAACTACTAAGGTATTTTCAAATGAAATTTTTTTGGTATTAGAACAATCTTATGCTTCAATATTAATGAAAGGATTTTTTTCTCACATGTTTTTCTCCAAAATAAATTTTTTTGGAATATGAAGTTTTAATATTTGAATATTGTGCGTATTTTTGGCAATAAAATTTTTACTACATAAAAATTTTAATATAATAAGCCTTAATTAGAATATAAGCCTTAATTACTCAATTTTTGTATTTCAGATATTACAAATGGTTTCAAAATATAAGCGGAAACCAGGCTCAAGAAATTACAAAACAGGATTTCTGCTGAAATATTAGACAACGCACTTCGAGAAATTCAATCTGGGTCTTTATCTATCAGAAAAGCTTCAACGATGTACAAAATACCTTACGGAACTCTTCGCCACAAGCTACATGGTCTGCATACGAAAAAGCATGGAGGGCAGAATAGGTTAACCGTTGAATGTGAAGACCTAATTGTTCAGTCACTGGGAACATTAGCTGATTGGAAAATTCCTTTAACTGGTTTTGATATTCGCTTCCTAGTAAAGTCGTATTTGGACTCACGTGGCATTACTGATGGGATATTCAAGGATAATCTTCCTGGAACTGATTGGCTGCAGCAATTTACCAATCGAAATAATCTGACGCAAAGGATAGCCAGTAATGTAAAAACCAGTCGCGCTGAAATTAGCCCGGAAATTATAAACGAATATTTTAACAATCTAAAATCAAGTTTAAATGGAATAAGACCTGAGAATTTTTATAATTACGATGAAACAAACATAACAGACGATCCTGGAGTATAAAAGTAATTGTTCAACAAGGACAGCGTCGCATTGAAAGAAAAAAAGACCATTCCAAACAATCCATAAGTGTTATGTTCTGTGGCAGTGCTGCAGGAAATTATCTACCACCCATGGTTGTATATAAATCTAAAAACTTGTATGCAACATGGACCGAAGGTGGTGTCCCTGGAACGGTCTATGATGCCACCCCAAGCGGGTGGTTTGATTTGAGAACGTTTGAGGTGTGGTTTTCGAATGTATTTTTGGCAAATGTTGCATCGCAACCAGGTACAAAAGTGCTGATAGGTGACAATCTACTTTCCCACTTTTCACCAAAAGTGATTGAAGAAGCTAACAAAAACAACATTCGATTTATAACTATGCCCCCATCTACCACACACTTATGTCAGTTTTTCGGCCAGCCAAGCGCATTTGGCGGAAACTACTAGATAACTGGAGAAAAGAAACCAAGCGAAAAGGTTCCATACCGAAAAACAATTTCCCGTCAATGCTGAAGGAATTGTGTGAGAAACTTTCTGGGGTCAACTTAGTCTCAGGCTTTCGTGCCACTGGATTGCATTGTCTGGATCGCCAGCAAGTCTTAAAACGACTTCCTGGGTCAAGTCGCGATCCTGGTGGAGAAAAAACAAATGATATCCTTAACGATTCTGTTATGAACTTGCTACGTAACTACTTCGGTGCTGGATCAACGAATCGAAGAGGATCAAATCAATGCGGAAAAAGAATTGTTCCAGGGCGACCAATCACCAATGACCAACCATCCTGCAGTTATTCTCATCAAGAAACTGATGCAAGCACCCCCTCAACGACTGTTGCTCAGCGAAGAGATGATTTACCTACACACACTGATGCTATATGGACCTGCAGTGAATGCCAGGATCCATGGGATGAGGAGGGAGATGACAGGGGGATTGTGTGCGATAACTGCAGCAAGCAATTTCACTTGCAATGTTCAGAAGTTCAATATAGGCGAAAAGACTACTACACGATTGATATTGAAAGTATGTCTTTTATCTGCGAAGAATGCAGTTAAACTCTTCAATCTTTTCAATTCTCAGTGTTGTATTGTGCTGCTGTGCTTTCGTATTTTGTTTGAATGTGTTTGATAGTCAGTGTTTTCTTTTTTTAGGGGGGGATGTGTGGGAGTAATTTCTTCACTAGCCCACTCTTGTCTACTGAAGTGTTTTGTCGAGCGTTTTTAATTTTTTTTGCTTTTTAGTATTAGTGCTATCACTGTTGCTGTGCGATCTTCCAACGCAAGCTATCGTACTTCATTTTATATTGCCTTGCCACATTGTATTTCAAGCTTTTTTCGTTACAATAAAATTTTGTTTAAAATCATGATATGTGCAAGTTATAGCTCAACCAATAAGATTTGGACATTGCAGGAAAACAGTACCGGTAACTTTTTTTAAAAACACATTATTTGACATACAAATTATCACAATGAAGATCAAAAAATTCAATATGTCATAAAATGTTCGATTGGTCGCAGCGTAACCAGCAGTATCATCCACTTCAATGCAGCAATTATCTGGTCTGAAAACGCAGATTCAAGGATTTTCTTAAAGTCTTTGCTTTCATCTTTTTATTAAGCATCTAAAAACATATATCTCATCCCAGTAAAAAGTTTACAGGTTACGTCCAAACTATGAAAAAATGTTGATATTAATAATCACATTATCTAACACAGCTTATTCTACAGCTACATGAAAGTAAACAACAAAACTATAGAACTGCTTTAATAACAGAACTAAAATTAACAAACTTGATGCAAAAGAACTAGCATGAATACTAATAGGAAGCTCTTTTAAGCAAGTATGACCAGACGACCAAAGCTATTGCCAAATTTTGTGCCTTAAGAAAGGTTTCCAAAAACGTCCAGTTTACTTAAAAACGCTCAAGGGGACAGTTCTAATGAAATAACATTTTTTTGACTAACACTATACATCCACTCCAAAACTCACTAATTAATGTAAGAAACCCAGCAAGTTATACATTTTTGGAAAGGGCATGAAATTGAAGATCAGAATATGAACAACATTTTTGCAAAACTTACTCCACGTGCTAAAAAAGCTACTTTAAAAATGACAAAAACATCAAAAAAAAGTAAAATTTTTGTAATATAAAAAACCTAAAAACTTCAAACTACTAAGGTATTTTCAAATGAAATTTTTTTGGTATTAGAACAATCTTATGCTTCAAAATTAATGAAAGGATTTTTTTCTCACATGTTTTTCTCCAAAATAAATTTTTTTGGAAAATGAAGTTTTAATATTTGAATATTGTGCGTATTTTTGGCAATAAAATTTTTACTACATAAAAATTTTAAAAAACTGCTAAACTAATTTTTCTTTTCTATATCAGCAAAATTTGTACAAATTTTCCTGCAATTCTGACAGGAAATACATGAGTAGTTACAAAATAAAACAAGAAAAATAACATTTTGAGTAACTCAGCTTTGAAGTTAGAAGTAGCAAAAATCAGTTACATACATATTTTTCCATCACAACTTAGTTGTAATACAAAGACAAAATGTTAGTATGTTCTATCTGTTGCATTAAACTTTAGGCAGTGGCTATTTTGCCGTCGACGGCAATTTACCCTCAGAGACTATTTTGCCGTGAGTTGTTTGTGATTGGTCAATTTTAATGACGTACTAAACATGTGACTTTTGGTCGTCTCTGATTGGTCAATTTTAAAAACTCAAAAAAAAATTTTGCACCCCCAGGTCTCTATCTCCCACCCTGCGCACTCCCTTGCAGTGTACACTGCCCCGTACGTTTACATACCAGGCCTACCCCTTCAGTGTACACTGCCTTTCTTTTCAAGCCCTGGTCAGCTGAGATTCAAACCCGATACCTTAGTATCTTTAGACCAGCGCTCTATCCACTACACCACAGAGTCACTGGTGCGATAATAGCAAATTTGGCTATATAAACACACGTGAATGATCACGGCAAAATAGACTCCAAGGGCAAATTGCCGTCGACGGCGAAATAGCCACTGCCTAAACTTAACAATGGTTAATAGAATGACAACAAATTTTCTGAACTCAAAAAATGTTGCAATTCAAAAAACATAAGCAGAGATAAATCATGGTTCACTCTTGACAAGGCACACAATCTAAGCCAAATTTTTGTTTGGCTGCTGCTTCTTTCCTTGTCTTTTAAATTGATTTGCTTTTCCTGTTTGGTTGACCACTTGGTGCCATACGTTGAGCATGGTTAAATTCTTTTGCTATCCTTTACCACAATGACTCTTTTTGTGTATGGAAACACTTCCAGTGGAAGTGCACCAAGCATTTTTGTTAGATGTTGTGTGTTCCAAGCTGCAGTAGCAGATGTAACTGCATTGTTTACAGACTTGGCACCAAAGTTTTTTTTCAGCAGTGGCTATTTTGTTGTTGACGGCAATTTACCCTCAGAGACTATTTTGCCGTGAGTTATTTGTGATTGGTCAATCTTAATGATGTACTAAACATGTTACTTTTGGTTGTTTCTGATTGGTCAATTTTAAAAACCAATTAAAAAAATTTTGCACTCCCAGGTCTCTATCCCCCACCTTCTACACTCCCTTTCAGTGTACACTGCCCCGTACATTTACATACCAGGCCTGCCCCTTCAGTGTACACTGCCTTTCTCTTAATGCCCAGCCAGCTGAGATTGAAACTCGCAACCATAGTATCTCAAGACCAGTGCACTATCCACTACAACACAGTGTAACTGGTGTAATTACAGTAAACATGGCTATATAAACACACGTGAATGATTACGGCATAATAGATTCCAAGGGCAAGTTAGCCACTGCCTTTTTTTTCTTTTGGACAAGCAGTGATTTCTTTTATAAGGAATTCCTCTGAATTTAGATTTTTTAGGTTTCTTTGGCTTTGTTTGAATTCAGCTAAAATAGAGTGTATAGATACATGGATTACTATAATCTGAAACAAGCACATTTATATCTGCAACAGTGCAACCTTACCAATATTGTTTTCAAATGTCTAGATCTGTAGATCCAATGCAATAAAAGCCTGACATAACTACATATTTATAATTTGGTTTAAACATTTAACTTAACCAACTGAAGTACACCCAAAATCTTAAAATAACTAGCAGCAACACCCAGCTTACACTTCATACAAGTATCAATCAAAGGCATCAATACAACTATACACCAACCGATTCAGCTACTATTGTAGTATTAGTTTATCTCTGAACTTTTTTAGGGTAGAGTCTAAAACACCATAATTTTTCAGTAGGGTTGGTAACGTTCCGTTACATATAGGGTCCCGTGTAACATATAGGGTCCCGATCGTTGGTAACTTCATGTTGCATATAGGGTCCCGACTCTTGGTAACTTCATGTTACATTGAGGGTCCCGACCATTGGTAACTTCATGTTGCATATAGGGTCCCGACCATTGGTAACTTCATGTTGCATATAGGGTCCCGACTCTTGGTAACTTCATGTTGCATATAGGGTCCCGACCATTGGTAACTTCATGTTGCATATAGGGTCCCGACCATTGGTAACTTCATGTTGCATATAGGGTCCCGACCATTGGTAACTTCATGTTGCATATAGGGTCCCGACTCTTGGTAACTTCATGTTACATATAGGGTCCCAATCATTGGTAACTTCATGTTGCATATAGGGTCCCGACCATTGGTAACTTCATGTTACATATAGGGTCCCGACCATTGGTAACTTCATGTTACATATAGGGTCCCGACCATTGGTAACTTCATGTTGCATATACGGTCCCGACCATTGGTAGCCTCATGTTGCATATAGGGTCCCAACCATTGGTAACTTCATGTTGCATATAGGGTCCCGACCATTGGTAACTTCATGTTGCATATAGGGTCCCAATCATTGGTAACTTCATGTTGCATATAGGGTCCCGACCATTAGTAACTTCATGTTACATATAGGGTCCCGACCATTGGTAACTTCATGTTGCATATAGGGTCCCGACCATTGGTAGCCTCATGTTACATATAGGGTCCCGACCATTGGTAACTTCATGTTGCATATAGGGTCCCGACCATTGGTAACTTCATGTTGCATATAGGGTCCCGACCATTGGTAACTTCATGTTACATATAGGGTCCCGACTCTTGGTAACTTCATGTTACATATAGGGTCCCGACCATTGGTAACTTCATGTTGCATATAGGGTCCCGACCATTGGTAACTTCATGTTACATATAGGGTCCCAACCATTGGTAACTTCATGTTACATATAGGGTCCCGACCATTGGTAACTTCATGTTACATATAGGGTCCCGACCATTGGTAACTTCATGTTGCATATAGGGTCCCGACCATTGGTAACTTCATGTTGCATAAAGGGTCCCGACCATTGGTAACTTCATGTTACATATAGGGTCCCGACTCTTGGTAACTTCATGTTGCATATAGGGTCCCGACCATTGGTAACCTCATGTTACATATAGGGTCCCGACCATTGGTAACTTCATGTTGCATATAGGGTCCGGACCATTGGTAACTTCATGTTACATATAGGGTCCCGACCATTGGTAACTTCATGTTGCAAATAGGGTCCCGACCATTGGTAACTTCATGTTGCATATAGGGTCCCGACCATTGGTAACTTCATGTTGCATATAGGGTCCCGACCATTGGTAACTTCATGTTACATATAGGGTCCCGACCGTTGGTAACTTCATGTTGCATATAGGGTCCCGACCATTGGTAACTTCATGTTGCATATAGGGTCCCGACCATTGGTAACTTCATGTTGCATATAGGGTCCCGACCATTGGTAACTTCATGTTGCATATAGGGTCCCGACCATTGGTAACTTCATGTTGCATATAGGGTCCCGACCATTGGTAACTTGATGTTGCATATACGGTCCCAACCATTGGTAACCTCATGTTACATATAGGGTCCCGACCATTGGTAACTTCATGTTACTTATAGGGCCCCGACTCTTGGTAACTTCATGTTGCAAATACGGTCCCAACCATTGGTAACTTCATGTTACATTGAGGGTCCCAATCATTGGTAACTTCATGTTGCATATAGGGTCCCGACCATTGGTAACTTCATGTTGCATATAGGGTCCCGACCATTGGTAACTTCATGTTACATATAGGGTCCCGACCATTGGTAACTTCATGTTGCATATAGGGTCCCGACCATTGGTAACTTCATGTTACATATAGGGTCCCGACCATTGGTAACTTCATGTTACATATAGGGTCCCGACCATTGGTAACTTCATGTTGTATATAGGGTCCCGACCATTGGTAACTTCATGTGACATATAGGGTCCCGACCATTGGTAACTTCATGTTGCATATAGGGTCCCGACAATTGGTAACCTCATGTTGCATATAGGGTCCCAATCATTGGTAACTTCATGTTGCATATAGGGTCCCGACCATTGGTAACTTCATGTTACATATAGGGTCCCGACCATTGGTAACTTCATGTTGCATATAGGGTCCCGACCATTGGTAACTTCATGTTACATATAGGGTCCCGACCATTGGTAACTTCATGTTGCATATAGGGTCCCGACCATTGGTAACTTCATGTTGCATATAGGGTCCCGACCATTGGTAACTTCATGTTGCATATAGGGTCCCGACCATTGGTAACTTCATGTTGCATATAGGGTCCCGACCATTGGTAACCTCAGGTTGCATATAGGGTCTGGCTGTTCGTGATTTAGAAATCGAATAGATTTTGATTGAATTGGAAAACTTTTTTTGTTTTTTATTTTTATTGAACCAAGTAGAGTTTTATCAAAAACTTCAAAATTGTATAATTACATGTCAAATCATCAAAATTAGAAATGGTTAACAATGAAAAGTGAGTTTTTTGCACATCTTCAAATGTTTACAGCTATAATACAAGGGAGAATGAGGCTGTTCAATAAATGTCTCTGGCGAAAGGCTTGATTGTTGTATGTGTATGCTGTTTATAAATAAAATAAAAACTGTCCAGCAGCAGTAACAGGCTTTGCTGTACAAAGTTGTTTATGTTTCCTTGTATTTTTCATTTAAAATTTTAACTGATGGTTTAGCGCAATTGCAAAATGGAGTGGGTAGCTTTTTAATGCTGCTATTCACTCTTTTTAAAACAAAGCGACCCCATTTTTTAAAATGATATCCATGTGGGTAACCAGCTTTTCCGTTTAAAGCATGAAGAGCATGGGCAATTTCATGGATGACGACTTCAAGCAAGATTTGTTTATTTTGAAAAGTTTCAGGCAAAATACAAATATAAAAAGTGCTTAAAGGCTTTAAAGGAACTGTAAGTCCAAACAATTTATGCTTCTTTGTAGAGGTTGGTAAAATCCGAAGTATATCTTTTGGAGAAACACAACCAATTGCGCAATTTGCTGATGGCAAGTTGGTATGTGGCAATATTAACTCTCGTATAGATTGATATAAAAGTTGAGCGGTAGCTGTATTATCAGCATTATGTTTTGACGCCTGAATTAAGTCCTCCATCTGTTTACGGTAGGAAAGTTTTCGATTTTCCACGTGTTGTATCACTTCACTACATGACATGCAATTCCATTTTTTTGATGTAAAGTCGCCCTTTTCACATTTCTGGTGGAACCAGCTTTTACAACGCGAACACTGGATCATGAGCTGTCCATCATCTGGCATTCGGCAATGACAGTGTAAAGCGGTGAACATTTTGGGAAAAATATCAACTTGAAAATTTCTATTTCGAGAAATTACAATGTCTTCTAAAAAAGTTGAAATATCATTTGATTTCAAGCCCTTCATTAATGCCTGTCTCATCACAGACTGATTAAACTCCAAGCAGCAAGGATTAAGATTTTGGCATAATGCAGCACAATATGCAATTGCGAATAACCCACAGTCGTTTCCCCCAATTTGTTGCTGAACATCTTCTACTGAAATGCTCACCGCACCTCTTGGCCCTGTTAGCTCACACACCGACTTTTCCACAACAAGGGGATAACTAATTTTTTTTTCCTTTTTAGCGACACTGAGAAAACTGTCGTAAACTTTCCCATAACCAACTGGTCGGACGGGACAGCCTGCTGCTGCTTGATATTCAGTTGACTCACAAAACACATTTGAAAGCGTAATCCAATGACTGCTATTGATATGTACAATTTGAACGTACTGTTCTATGTTTATATCATGGTGAAATCCTCCACATTGTGGTTTTAAAACATCTTGTAATCCGTGCAAGTTTTCCTTTTTCATTAGCATCATTGCAGCGTTGATAATCGAATCATTAAGCCATGCGCTGTCGTCTTGAAGGATTAATGCATCGCTATTTTTTAGAAGCAAGCTTTTGATCCAATACTCATTTTTGTTGATAAAATTTTCTTCAGTGGTGCTGTTGGGGTAACTTGCACAATCGATTGAATGGGCAAAAGTATTTTCACCAATGAAGACTTCCTTTTTATTAGTTGGTTCATCTTCAGTGATTGTTATAATAGAGTCTACCAATATGTTTACTTGTAATTTTGAAGGTGCACTATCTACTTGAGAATTAATGTTTGATGAAGCAACAGGGCTTCTTAAAGTCTTTTTGGAAAGCATTAGCCTTCCAAGCGAATCCCGATACACCTCATGTTTTGATAATAATTTTGTTGCTTGAATTTTGCAAATATTTTTAGTAGCATTTTTTAAATCAATAATTGAACGAAGGAGAAATATGTGGTTTACAGGTTTCATACCATTCAAGAAACGACTGTCGTAACGATGGGCTGCATGAAGTTGTTCATCTCGCTGTGTGTTGACCATCCCTTTCAATTCTTTGAAATGAATAACCCGTCTTAAGATTTCTTTTCTTTTTACTGTGTTGCGTTCGTGAAACCGATCAAATAGGCAAAGATGTGTACTTGATCCTGTGACCGGATGAACATCATCAATCACTGATGCAGTAGATGCATTTTCTTTTTCCAACCATGGCAGTGATACAGATAAAGTTCCCAAGAAGGCTTTTTCAATGTTTTCCTCACTTATTTCACTAACCATACCGTCATTTGGCGAAAACATATTTGGTTTTCTTTTGTTTCCATGTGCCACAACCATGTGAGCCATGTCGATTATGCAAATATTGGGTTGAAATTTCATGGAAAGCAACACATCCACATAATCTCTGGGACTTTCTGCACGAAGAACAAACTTTAGTACATAAACGACACCATGAGGGCATGTTCCAGACAGCCAACCACCAGAACATCCCCATAATTTTGAAAAAGTCATTTTAAACTTCTCATCATTATCACTTATTAAAGACTTTATTTTCATGATCGCATCCAATTTGGATCCACAATTTTTTAACCCAAGTGTTTTTGCCAATTTAGCTACATCACTAGCTCTGGATTGGCTTAGCAACTCTAAAATTCTTTCTTCGGTTACTTCTCTGCAATCTTTTTCAAGTTCTTGTGTGTGACGACTAACTTTTCTATGTTCGGTGTTAATTAGAAATTTGTTTCTTCGTGTTTTTTTCCCGATGTATGGAACCCAATTAAGCAAAGACGGTTCAACATTATCAGCTTCTATCCCATAGCCTCGTTTTATCATGTGGATTTCTACGATTCTCCAAAACGCATCAGCATTTACAGTATCGTGATTATCTTCATCATAATTTTGAGGCAATTGAAGATTAGAAGCTGAACATCGAAAAGCAATTTTTTTATTTAAATCCATTATAAGAACTTTTGGGTGATATCCACATAAAATACATGAGTACTCATATGAGCGTTCACTTAGGGCATCAAAATGCAAATACGCATTTAAAATTGTTTGTGCGTTTAAGCAAACTCCGATTTTTGATTCAAGAACTTTCACCATACTGCCAATGGGAATGTGTTGCAGTAAGCAGCCACGTAAAAAATGACATACTTCAATAGAAATTAGAAATGTGTCATTGAAGTTATGAACGCCATCTAAATATTCTTGATATCGGTAACAGATTTGGCAATTTGGACATGATTTGTAATAAATTTGCACACCTGTTACCATTGCATCCATGGTCAATAAACGACCTACTTTGCTGATTCTTACGGCAGTGTTCAAAGAAACATTGCAAAAGTAGCATGAAGTTTCTGTGGGCACAAAATCTGATTTCATGTTTTTTGCATCACATGTGTAATTCAGGGGTATCTTTTTCTGCTGCATTAAATATTCACACATTTTTTCAATTAAGTTTACGTCTTGTGGAGGATAGATTGTGGTAGTACACAGACCTATCTTTTCGTCTTTCTCTGAAGTTTCCCAGGTTTGTGTCGGCAAAAATGCATCACCATTATTTTTGAGGAATATGTCCAATTTATTGCTTTCATACAAATACCATTTGCATATTGCTTTATGAAGGTATCCCCTCTTCCTAGAACAACAGCAACAATCTAATGTGCCTTCGCGAATGTCTGCAGTAACCTTGGCTCTGCCCAATTTAGCGTAATAATGGGTATTACCATCAAAAATGGACATATGAATGTAGCGATCACCATCTTGCACGGGTACTATAAGCCTAGCTCCATGACTTTTCGCACTTTCGTAAAGTTGTTTGCACATCCAAATGGTTTTATCGGAAAGAAGTTTGACTTTACCTTTGCCAGATAAATGTTTTAAAGAACCAAAAGACAAATCTGCTTCCTGAGTGTACTGTGGGCATTTACTGCAAAGCTGTAAATGAATGCATTCTACTGTAGGCATGCCAGATCTCTTTGCTAAATTCATATAATCAGCACAACTTTCTTCCTCGCATAACATAGTTGCAGAATCAGCAGAAACTTTTTTTTGGACATGTGTTCTATAGACAATACCGCCTTTCATTGACTTTCTGACAAAATATATCCCTTCTGATTCATCAACACAAATACAACTTGGTGTGAATTCTGTGTTATGCATTTTCTTCAAATGGCGATTCAAACTCTTTGGATGCATGGTGAGAGAACAGACTGAACAATTACCGAATGAGCAGCAGGTTTTTTTGTTTGTGCTCTACCACTAAAACTGTCTTCATCTTCGTCACCAGGTAAGTTTAATTTCAATTCGGTCATATTTTTATCATCAGGAGTTTTATTTTGTGCTTGATCGTTTTTAAAAATTCGATGTTTATGAAGATGAGAAAGAAAACGCTTTCTGGTAGCAATGGTCTCTTCGCATTTTGGACAGTGATAATGAATTCGCTTAGTATTAATATGTAATGCAGAATGAGATAGTTTGCAAGGAAAACACGTTTGATCATCAAAAGTGACAGCGCGACTAATATGAGACTGCAAAATATGACGTTTCAGACGAGAACATTTAACATGTATGAAATTACAATATTTACAATGAAAGTGTTTTTTTTGGCAGCATTTGCATTTCGTCTCGGGGCACTGCTGAAACAGCGACTGAATATCACACTTCTTTAAACCATCCATCATTCCATGCATAAAATTTATTCGACAGTTCCTTACATAGGCTAATATGCACAACATTGTCTTCAAAATATACTGTTTGGCTGATTGCAAAAATAATTTTTTTACTTACACTGCAGATTTGATGCAGGGTAGGCTAATACGAAGACTGCATATGATATCACACATTTGGCGCGAAAAAAGTGACTGACCAAGAGCTGTAATTTATGCTGTAAAGGTATCGGGCAAACACCAACTTTAGAGGTTATTTTGAAAACTAACAAGAAATCAATTAAAGATTCGAATGAATTAGTGACAGTTAGTTACTCAGAAACAAATAAATTTCATCAAAAGCAATTTGGTTGAGATCAGGCCTTTAAGTTGGCTAATCTAAACTTAGTATGGTGTGCCACTTGGCCGAAAAATCAGCCTTAAGGGAAGTATCATCTAAATATCATCTATTCCTCTGCTAAAAATAACTCCATACCAATTACATACCCGTAGGCTCATCAGCCATTATTAGATTATTTCTACCAGTACCGTAAGTTTTTAATTATACTTGGCCTACTTGATACAGCAGCCAAGAACAATAGCCCAAAAAATTGTATAAAGAAAAGTGAAGTTCACAAAATTGCATGTAATAGGTCAATCTAACAGAACGGCAAACATTATTGACAAAATATTTCAAACGACAGGTGATTACATCCATCAATATCTAATCCAACACATGACAAACGGTATAAAAGTCTACCTTGTCATCTAGGCTACAGAATAATTTAGGTTTATTACTATTCAGCATACTTATACAACTAAATATGCTGTAAAAGTGCACATTACAAGTAAATGCTGGAATACCAGATAAACTGTGAGAACATATTCTTACTTTGGTACTAACAGAGGTTGATTTTTGTAAAATTGAATTTAACTGATGCGCATAACAATGAATGAAGTAGGCACTAGGGTAAAATCTTTAATTAATGCTTGAACTCCATTTCACACTCCACTCAACACAGCAGCTCCATCATAGGCTTGGGCAATAAGCTTATGCAGAGCATGTCCAATCATAATTTGAAGTTTCTTGAGCAAGATGCTAGCCATTGCCTGGGCTGTCAGGCAATCTTGGCAAAAAAAACACCAAACCTTTCAACTGGCTCACCATTTTTTTCATACCTAAATACAATTACCATTTGACTTTAGTAAAATATGTCAGTTGTTTCGTCACACATAACTGCCAGATAGTTAGATTTACTTATTTCAGCTTTAATTTGTTTACAGTTTTCCAAAATTGATTCAAAGATTTCATTTTGTATTGTTGTTGATGTACCTTTAAAAAATGTTGCTGTCTCAAAATGTGATTTAAAGCTTGAGTCTAAGTTTGATGTTAAGTCAAGCAAAAAACTTTAGGATTTGTCGAATCCACATGTTCATCGTGACCCCTTAGCGGCAGCTTAATTCACCACAGAATTTAATGCAGTCAGTAATTTTTGATAAAATTCTCTCAAAAACAAACAAAAAAATGTGAAGCGGAACTTTATCTGTACATGAGGTCAGGTTGCGGTTATTTTTATTGTAACACCTTAAGACCGTCGAGACTGCAATTTCGCAGTCTTCAATCGTGTTGCCGAAATGAAAAAATAGATTTAAATAAAAAATTTCTAAAATCTGCATCCCCAGATAAAAACATCTGAATACAAAACCAAATTTACCACAGAGAACCAAAAACCGGGGGGGGGCTGCAGTCCTGCAGCCCCCTTACATGAGCTTCCCCAGGTCGGGACCCTATATGTAACATAGAATTACCTATGGTCGGGACCCTATTTGCAACTAGAAGATACCAATGGTCCGGACCCTATATGCAACATGAAGTTACCAACAGTTGGGACCCTATATGCAACATCAGGTTACCAATGGTCGGGACCCTATATGTAACATGAAGTTACCAATGATTGGGACCCTATATGTAACATGAAGTTACCAATGGTCGGGACCCTATATGCAACATGAAGTTACCAATGGTCGGGACCCTATATGCAACATGAAGTTACCAATGGTCGGGACCCTATATGCAACATGAAGTTACCAATGGTCGGGACCCTATATGCAACATGAAGTTACCAATGGTTGGGACCGTATATTCAACATGAAGGTACCAATGGTCGGGACCCTATATGCAACATGAGGTTACCAATGGTCGGGACCCTATATGCAACATGTAGTTACCAACAGTTGGGACCCTATATGCAACATGAGGTTACCAATGGTCGGGACCCTATATGCAACATGAAGTTACCAATGGTCGGGACCCTATATGTAACATGAAGTTACCAATGGTCGGGACCCTATATGTAACATGAAGTTACCAATGGTCGGGACCCTATATGTAACATGAAGTTACCAATAGTCGGGACCCTATATGCAACATGAAGTTACCAATGGTCGGGACCCTATATGCAACATGAAGTTACCAATGGTCGGGACCCTATATGCAACATGAAGTTACCAACAGTTGGGACCCTATATGCAACAAGAAGTTATCAATGGTCGGGACCCTATATGCAACATGAAGTTACCAAGAGTCGGGACCCTATATGCAACATGAAGTTACCAATGGTTGGGACCCTATATGCAACATGAAGTTACCAATGGTCGGGACCCTATATGCAACATGAAGTTACCAATGGTCGGGACCCTATATGCAACATGAAGTTACCAATGGTCGGGACCCTCAATGTAACATGAAGTTACCAATGGTCGGGACCCTATATGCAACATGAAGTTACCAATGGTCGGGACCCTATATGCAACATGAAGTTACCAATGGTCGGGACCCTATATGTAACATGAAGTTACCAATGGTCGGGACCCTATATGCAACATGAAGTTACCAATGGTCGGGACCCTATAAGTAACATGAAGTTACCAATAGTCAGGACCCTATTTGCAACATGAAGTTACCAATGGTCGGGACCCTATATGCAACATGAAGTTACCAATGGTCGGGACCCTATATGCAACATGAAGTTACCAATGGTCGGGACCCTATATGCAACATGAAGTTACCAAGAGTCGGGACCCTATATGTAATATGAAGTTACCAATGGTCGGGACCCTATATGCAACATGAAGTTACCAATGGTCGGGACCGTATTTGCAACATGAAGTTACCAATGGTCGGGACCCTATATGCAACATAAAGTTACCAATGGTCGGGACCCTATATGTAACATGAAGTTACCAATGGTCGGGACCCTATATGTCACATGAAATTACCAATTGTCGGGACCCTATATGCAACATGAAGTTACCAATGGTCGGGACCCTATATGCAACATGAAGTTACCAGTGGTCGGGATCCTATATGCAACATTAAGTTACCAATGGTCGGGACCCTATATGCAACATGAAGTTACCAATGGTTGGGACCCTATATGCAACATGAAGTTACCAATGGTCGGGACCCTATATGTCACATGAAGTTACCAATGGTTGGGACCCTATATGCAACATGAAGTTACCAATGGTCGGGACCCTATATGCAACATGAAGTTATCAATGGTCGGGACCCTATATGCAACATGAAGTTACCAATGGTCCGGACCCTAAATGCAACATGAAGTTACCAATGGTCGGGACCCTATATGCAATATGAAGTTACCAATGGTGGGGACCCTATATGCAACATGAAGTTACCAATGGTCGGGACCCTATATGCAACATGAAGTTACCAATGGTCGGGACCCTATATGCAACATGAAGTTACCAATGGTCGGGACCCTATATGTCACATGAAGTTACCAATGGTCGGGACCCTATATGTAACATGAAGTTACCAATGGTTGGGACCCTATATGCAACATGAAGTTACCAATGGTCGGGACCCTATATGCAACATGAAGTTACCAATGGTTGGGACCCTATATGCAACATGAAGTTACCAATGGTCGGGACCCTATATGTCACATGAAATTACCAATTGTCGGGACCCTATATGTAACATGAAGTTACCAATGGTCGGGACCCTATATGCAACATGAAGTTTCCAGTGGTCGGGATCCTATATGCAACATGAAGTTACCAATGGTCGGGACCCTATATGCAACATGAAGTTACCAATGGTCGGGACCCTATATGCAACATGAAGTTACCAATGGTCGGGACCCTATATGTCACATGAAGTTACCAATGGTTGGGACCCTATATGTAACATGAAGTTACCAATGGTCGAGACCCTATATGCAACATGAAGTTATCAATGGTCGGGACCCTATATGTAACATGAAGTTACCAATGGTCGGGACCCTATATGCAACATGAAGTTACCAATGGTCGGGACCCTATATGCAACATGAAGTTACCAATGGTCGGGACCCTAAATGCAACATGAAGTTATCAATGGTCGGGACCCTATTTGCAACATGAAGTTACCAATGGTCGGGACCCTATATGTCACATGAAGTTACCAATGGTCGGGACCCTATATGTAACATGAAGTTACCAATGGTCGGGACCCTATATGCAACATGAAGTTAATAATGGTCGGGACCCTATATGCAACATGAAATTACCAATGGTCGGGACCCTATATGCAACATGAAGTTACCAATGGTCGGGACCCTATATGCAACATGAAGTTACCAATGGTCGGGACCCTATATGTAACATGAAGTTACCAATGGTCGGGACCCTATATGTTACAAGGGACCCTATATGTAACGGAAAGTTACCAAGGCCTCTCTAATTTTTGGCGAAGTAGAATGTGGTATTCCCGTAATTTAAATAACGTAACGTTTGTGAAATCATCATCCGTGACGACGCAAGTATTGAAGCCTTTAACTGGTTAAATATCGGTACAGTGGGATAGTTGTACAACCCGAGCAAGGCAGTGCTATTTAGAACAAGTTTTTGAGAGTTGAAGTAAGTTTTTTTCATCGCTAACAGAGTAGCCTATCACTTTAGTTTAGACATGCTGGTAATTTAGTATAGGCAACATAAGCCCTATGCTTTAGGCTGTGACTATTGTGTTACATGTATCAATCGCATTTTACCATTGGAGGCTATTTTGTCTTCAGACATCGGTGATTAATCAATTTTAATGACGTATTAAACATGTGACTTTTAGTCATTACTGAGTAGTGAATTGAAATGATAAATTAAAAAAATTTTGCACCCCCATATACACTACCCTATACATTCACCTTTCAGGCCCTCTCCTGTGTACACTGCCTTTGTCTTTAAGTGCTGCCAGTGAGGATTCCAACTCGTACCCATAGCATTTTACAGCAGTTGCACTCTCCTTGTGCCACAAGATCAATGCCTGATTGTTGCAATTATGGCCATATATACACATCAATGGTGATGGCAAAATACCTACACAGCTACAAGGGTAACCTGTGTGGTTGTTAAGACAGGCTTAATATTTTTACTATTGTTTTGTAATTTGATTAAGTCTAAAAAACTTCCATTTATAAAAAGTCCAATTAATTTGGCTGTTTAATTTGTTCTTTGTGAGTGACTTTGTGTTGAATTGTTTTGCAAAACACTCTCTTTGACAAATGAAGCATGCTACTGATCAACTGGACCAGGTTTACTTTGAATAAAGTATTTTTAATTTCACTAGCTATTGTATTGCACCAAACCTTGAACACCCATACCTATTTTAAATTTGCAAAGCTAAATCATAGAAACCTGATGGTTTTTTGGGTGTCTCTTGGTTTGTTAAACTTTTTTTTCCGGTGCATATCTTTATATTTTTGCTGGGAGTGCAGAAAGACCTATGGTGAGAGCCATGAGCAGTCAGAACAGATGGATGGGCTTGTGGGAGTTGAAGAAAGCTATGGACCGGTTACCAATGGAAAGGACTGGGGTAAATCTGGTCATCTCTGCTAAGGGGACAACACCAGATAAAAACTGAATAACTACTACAGTGGTGCCAGATGAAAGCTAAAAATTGCCTCAAGCTGCAGCATTGCTCTAACCTTAGGCAAGCTTATTAAAGTTTGCATTCATGTTGTCAATACACAAATCTGGCACTGGTAGAGCAGTTTGGAAGGTAGAGCATGGCATCAGGAAACAAACTGGCAGATCTTAAGCTTCACAATATCAGACAACATCAAGCACAAACATGTAAATTCCTTCTTCCTGTCACGTGCAAAGTACATTACTTTGCTACCACAATTTCAAAGGCTAAGTTGAGCGAATTTTTATTCCTAATTGATGCTCATGTCAAATTGGTTTGGGAGAGAAATCAAAAATTTTGGAAAACTTATATTGTGTGCATGCACCCCCCTCAGAAAAATATTAAGCACAAGTTTCAGCTATCATTCCTGATTCTCCGATGTAGTGCTTAGAATATTGATCTCAAACAAAATCTTTTACTGCCACAGTTCCGTGAAATTTGCAGAATGCTATTTTTGCACCCCCCTCAATATATTTCTGCATATGCCTCTGATTACAAAGGTAACAAAACAATGTTTGTTTCAACCTTTACAAAAATACGAAAGCATAATTATAGCAGTGGTGCTTAAAAATCATTTAACAATCAATTAACTCTACAGACGTGGACTAACGAAATTTTGACATTGGGTCAGTCATAAACAAAGGAAGTTTTGACACTCATTTTCTTTCACTTGATTATTAAATCCAGCACACTTACTATGCCACCACTGTTTACATCTTGTGCATTGTATTATGTTGTTTCTGGGAAAACCTTTGCATTTCATACAGGCCAACAGATCCATTCTTGCTTTTAGGCAATTTCCTGAAATCGTTTTGTATATGTGCAATCTGAAATGTTTAAGTCGTTGTTGTGGTGCAGTTAAATCATTGCCGTTTGCAAGCAGATGTGCATAAAGACAAACAAAAACTCCACAACTCATGCTATCAACTTGAAATAATCTTTTTGGGCTTTCAATTTTTTCAAGAGAAAAATGAAATTTCTCGATTGCAATTCGTTTTACGATTTCTTTTGCAGTTTGGACAACATAAGCAGATTCATCAAAAATTGTACTGCTTGGATCTAGAGATAGAAGCATTTGATTGAGAACGTCAAGTGCTAATAATACCCAATGGTTGTTTATGTTGTATGGTATGAAAATATATCTGATAGAATTTAATTTCTGATTTTTCCATAAATTGTTTATGGATTTAATTGTTAGCAGCACCTTTGTTGTTGCTGATGCAACATACAAACATTTGCTGTTGTTTTTGCACAATTGCCATAAGTAGCCATTGATGATTTTGTCATACAACCATCCGCTTTGGAACTGACAATCTTTTGATTGAAGAATTGCAACGTCTTCTTCAGACAAGTATGGCTCTAAAGATTTTAGCTGTAAAAGCGTCAAAACATGAGGGCCATTTGTTAATAAGGAATCAGTTAAACCGCAATACGATAGGGATGGTGTGAAAGATGAAGATTGTACTGCGTCGTTCAAAGTATCTTTCAAGTGATCATTAAAAGAACAAAAGTTGAGCGAAGTTGTGCTTGGTGACATCACTGAAGCTAATGTTCTTACACCACAGAAACGCTTCATGTCATCGGCTGTTTGTCCAACACGCCCAGAATAATCTTTTTTTACGTGTCTTTGGAAGTTCATCGTAATTATCACCATTTGATAACTTACGCTTCACTTTCGAAGACTTTTTGTTGGTAGGATTGCAAATTCGCAGACCAGCTTCGTGTTTGCAGTGTTGCAACATTTCTGTCAAAATGGATTTAAGGCCGGCTTCACTCTTCTCTAAAGCACTAAATGTCGAAACATCAAACGATACGGTGCGTATCTCTACTAACAAAGATGCAATGTTATTCAGCACTTTCCTTCGTGGGCTTGTATCATTGTCAAGAACTACAAGCTCAGCAGATTTGACCCCAAGTTCCTCGCCTGAAGCCGCGGCAATTGATGTTTTACTGGCCAAAAGCATATCATTAGTTGTTGGAAACATTTCTGTGGAGTGTGAGAAACATTTTATTATTGCGCCATCCAAGGTTATGAATGGAGGTTCTCTGTACCAAAGAGGTAAACTATCCCAAGAAAGATCTTCGTACTTATGAAAAATTGCAAACATATGCTTGCAAAGCAAAAAATGATTGTTAAAATTTTCACAGCTGCAGAATGGGAACCCTTTGTTGTTGCAGACACATACTTGGTGCACCTGATCAGTACTATCGCTCTTTACAGATAATAGATCATGATTTCTAACAATGTCATTCCTGTTAATTAAAAGAGACAAAGAAATCCTTTTCAAACAATGAATAACAACATTTCTAGGTCTGTTTTGCAGAAACAATGGAACGGTAGAGTCATATTTTTTGTACGAGGAGGATGACATTCGATTAATTTGTTGGTATCTAAAATACGTTGAATATGTAAGGTGTCAACATTTGTTGCCGAGATGCTTTTCACAGGCTGTAAAAGTGGACGGAGCACCCGATCCAGCCACCTTCACCTTAAGTTTACTGCTTATTTAAAGGGAGTAAGCTACTTTTTGCACTCGTTTAGAGGGTTGCACCTCAAAAATGTGATTTACAGGGAAGTTTCGGGATGTCTTGAAACCAGTAGAGGATCTTGAGGGAGGAACATGGCCCACCAAGATTTTATATTATTTTTTGCAAAACAGTTTAGCCTACTCCAAACGCTCAACTATGTAATTAGACTAACAGTTACGATCAACGGCAAATACGAGGGGTAAGAGCTGGGAAATTTTATATATACGTACTACCACGACGACTCATCAAAATTATAAGCTATTAAGGTAATTGTCGCATTTTCTTAAAATAGACTTACAATGTAACAAACAAAAGCTTGGACAAAAAAGGCTTTTTTAAACATAAGCTAAATAAAGCTAAAAAATAAAACACTATTCAATGTTAAAACCATCCCTGTTTTCTGCTTATTACAGGAGTTTCAAAGCTATACTACTAACTTTCGCCAAGAGTCAGGAAGAAATTGGTTATGCAAAATTGTAATAAGAGCTGATAACGATTTTTCAGTAGCACTTCGTAAATATTGCTTAAAACTTCTATTTTGACGCTCAACTCCATTGTTTGTCCTTGCCTGTACTGTGACTTTGTCAATCCGATAACACCGACACCAGCGCTAGAAAGAGAAGAAAGCAAGAATTTTATTTTAATTTTTCAATCACCGCAGCGTGATAGCAATGCGATTACTCCAGCAACAGGCGTATTTATCAGATCTAATACAGCAACTTTTTATTCGCGAACAGTTTCACAAGCAAGTGAAACCGTTCGCAATTAGTACGTTTAGGCGCTCCTATGTATCCTCAAAAATCGCCCATTTCGCCAAAATGAGAAAGCTACTGATAGCAGATAATGTAAACTTTTGCAATCAGAAACAACGCTGATAACATCAGAGACTGGAAGGATTAGCGACATCACCTACCTCTTTATCAGTTAACCATTCACGGTTGAAATAATTTTGCATTTTCTCATTCTCTGTCCAAGGTTGACTTTTTGTTAACACATTTATTGCCTCCAATAAACTTTTTTCGCATGGTGCTTTAGCTTCATCACGCAGTAATGATACAACCATTGGTTTATGCTCGACGACTTGGTTTTCTGATTTTTTGATCCATCGGTCCCATGCTTGCTCTCGATGAAAGTCGCAAATTAGGACGCGGCAACCTGCAAGCATAAAAATCAATTTTTGTGTACTGGCTAATATTGTTCTTGCCGCTTTTGAAACGACCCTTCGCGTTTAATCTGAGATGTTTGCTTTGCTTTTTCGTAGGCCGCAACGAAATTTTAGCGTTATTGGAAACACGGTCAAAGCAATTTAAAAGGCTACAAGTCACCGGCAAAACGCAGACAGACAATCTTTCTGTAATATTTCAGTATCTGGTAAGGAGCTTTATCACATATTTTTTACACCAAAGCAGTGTATAGACAAACTCACCTTTAAAAGTGCTTTCAATTGCATTAATTTCGGCATGACATTTATCCGTCATACAAAAGGATGGCTTCCAGTTTGGATTCCATTGCTTTATCATACGCAAAGCTTCTTCAATATCCACCTGTTGTTCGTTTTGCGTCACAAATGTGGCTACAACTTGGTTGCCTACATTTGTTTTGACGCACACAAAAAACAAAGGAAGTGCGTACTTGCATGTTTTATAAGTTGCGTCTAGAAAACACATATCTTGTCCATACCTCAACAGCAGATGTTTTTGCCACGACAATTGATGAACAAACAGAAGTGCCTGTTTTCCACTAAAGCTGTCTTTCCCGGAAGTATAAGGTCTGAAATAGAAATCGTCTCCCTCTTTCGCCGTTTTATTCCAATGATTGATAATTTGCTGGATATTATCTTGGTCTGCTTTGGCAAACTTTCGTTTGTTCCGAGCTAAGTCATAATGATTTCGCAAGTCTTTTGTGCTCGGATAAAATCTTCGACTAGAAGAGTGCGGTGGACTTTGATTGCGGAATATTTCCTTGCCTACGTATTGCTTAATTCCTCTAGCAATTTCATTCAAGTTAAAAACACCATCAGCAACCATCTCATCGATTTTGTGAATTACACGGCTATCTAGAAGCTCCGAAATACCAGCAGCCTGAAATAAGCACTTGAAGTAAGACCATGAACGCCGAGCTTCAAATTTTTTCGGGCGTGAGAAATCGAGAATGTCACAAAATATGGCGTCATATCCCACTTAAATTGATACAAAAAAAAATTATGCTACAATGACAATTACAAATGTAATTGAAACAGAAAGTAACAAAGTATTAGCAAACACTTTGGTTGACTTTGTAGTTCCAATAGCAATCGCTCTTGTTGTGTATTGACAACAAATTGTACTGACAACTCACAATATTGCCATAAGACATAACCAGTTTTCTTTTACCATCGGTTTATACACCAGGAGCGAAAATTCACAAATCAAAGAAAAGAAAATCACATCAAACTTGAGCGAATGAGCGTGTAAGAAAATATACGTTTAATGCGTGACATTTGCACGAAACCTTTCGAATATGCGAAATGAACATCAAAAATTAGTAGGCGTGCCGCTTTCCCGGAAAAATTGAGGGCGTGCCAAGCACGCCATACTCTAGGCCCAGATTAAGACATTTGCTTAGGCGGCAATTTTGTCATCATATACCTTATCAACATCATGTCCAGTGTGGTCTTGCTTCGCTGGAAAGTATACCGTCCATGCTCGTACTCCTAAGCTACTTTCATCTCCAGTTTTAAATGCATTGCGAACAGCATTTGTGGCATGGGTTACGCAAGAGCCCTTCAGCTCGTTAACTTAATAAACAAATACACATGAAATTTATATCAATCTTCTTCACTCGTTCTCTCCTACAACAAGATAAGGGTAGATTAGGATAGCTAAAAAACTGTCAATTCAAGGATAACCATGCAATTAAGGTAAGAAGGCAAATAACGAAAGCGGCGCAACGAGTAGTAAGCTAAGCGTATGAACAGTTTATTTCTGTTATGGTGAAAACACCCTTAAATTTGCGCCCTTCTTCCTTGCCCAGTCATGATGCGATGTTTGCGACTTAACCAATCTTCCTATAAAAATAAGGTGATCGGAATTGGGAGCACAGGAGGCTATGCCGACCACTTTTAGCAGCTCTTGTTTGGTGCGGTGGCAAAAGTTCTCGCAATAAGAAGGTAGCAAAACTCTTCTCTTTTCTCGGACTGGAGGCGTACTGTCTCATCTAAATTTTTTCACACACAGGTTCCCTCAATTTCCACCGAGGAACTTGTGCTCCCTCGTCATGCTCGCTGTGTCTTCTCTCGTCTACGCTGCAACGGATACAGCCTTTTTTTAGGTTCTTATCTTTCTAGGATTGGCAGAATCGAGAATCCTTCCTGCAGCGCCTGCGGATACTCGTCCCAGGACATCTCTCATTTCATTGTGCACTATCCAGCTACGGACTTTTTTCGCCGCTCACTCTTTGGCGACTCTCTGTCTCTCTACGACCTCTGGTCCAGACCCTGGGGAGTTGCCCGGCTTCTGAGGCTCCATGGTCTTCAAAATACCCCATCTATGGGAAGGGGTCGGGTAGTCAACAACAACAACATTACTACAATCGCATTTGCTTTTAGTTTGTTATTCAGCGGCGTTTAAAGTCGGTTTTACCTTGTAACAAGGAAATGTTATAGCTTCATGGATACGAATGTTCGCTCTGCAGCCAACTTTTTTAGTCCTTTGTACCAAGAATTTTTGACGAGAAGCAGGATGATCTTGCAACTGCACAAATGTAATCTTAAAAAAGCAATCAAACTTGTCTTTTAATGAAAAATGAAACCGGCAAAACGTGCTGTAAATCGACTCTACTGTAATGTGTGCTATATTTATGCAGCATTACCACTTACTTGTGACAAGATTAAAAAACAGATGGACCCTGGCACAAGAAAATCAAGACCGTGGTTTGCACATGCAACACGTCTACCGCAAATGATGATGATGCTTACGTGTTCAAAAATTGATGCAGCTTTACGCTTAATGTTTGAAATAGTGTTTCTATCGGAGCCTCTGTGGCATTCCAACACATACTTTTTGACAATGACAAAAGGAAGCTTTTGTATCTTATCCCACATCACTGTTAAGCCTTCACTCTTCGTGTCTGAAATACAGAAATTGTTTGATAAGCATGCAATGACATGTTTATGGTAGTCAAGTGGTAGAGTCTAATTTTTCATATTAGAATGATGCTAATCTAGTTCAACACATTCGCTGCCGGTGCGTTATTGCCCGCAGTAACGTTTCGTGCCAAGACTTTTTACTGCGAGTTGCGTATCTACTATTAATGGATTGTCTTGTAATATTCACTCAATTTAAAGCTTGCGGGTAGCACTTATAGCTAATAAATGAAAGCACTTTTATGCAATTTTGTTTTTGGAATATTTTCCGAAACAAGATACACAACAGAGAGAAATGCCGCTCTCTGCAGTAGTATCGGATGCAGCTTGAACAGTGTCATCATCAATATCAGTTTCCAAATCACTTGTCTGACTGTCAAAGTCATAATCAAGATCGCTGTCTTCAGAATCACTATTCACAATAATTTCACTAATTCTTAACGCACCCATAGTGCTTTAAGGACATTTAAATTTTTCTGAATAAAAAAATTATTGAAGTTTATAGCAACATAAAGCAACAATTGGTGTTCCATTGTTTCATGCAGTTAACTTTGTATCTCATGACTTAGATCTGTCGCTATTAGCAACCAATCATGCGTGACAGCAATATATACTGAACACGTGTACACTGCATCAGCACTCATGCCCTGTTTGCGAGTTTTTAGTTTGACTGTGCCACCACCACAGGTAGACTGCTTGGCTCCATTACCTGTTTGCCACATAAAGATGGGAGCACCCCATTAAGTGTCTTGCCCAAGGACACAACAAGTAAGCTTGGTGACTTGTTCCCCACACTATCCCTATATTGCTTGAGTGCCAAGCAAAAAAGCTGTGAATACAATTGTTTAAAGTCGTTTGGTATGACTCGACTTGGGAAATGAAGCCCAGATCTTATAGAATCTAATATCTGATTAAACCCAGCTCTGTGGTCTATCACATCCAAAACTGCACATAATTCAATATTAGCTATGTTATAGTGACAGCAACTAAAATGCATTATTTTGGCAACTACGGTTTTAGATACCCAATCGCAATATTTATTGAAACTTTTTTTAGCAAAGTGTATTAAGTTCAAATGCTCAATGAATAATACTCGGCTGAGGAGTGACAGCAAAATAAGTTGATTGGAAAAGAAAGGTACCATATATACTCGCATATAGGTCGCACCCCTAGTTTGTGCTTGTCAAAGTAAAAATTTGTGGTTGATAGTCTATAAATCACACTTTAATATGATAAGTTACATGGCTCATTCTAACACAAAAACTATCTATTATTTTAAAATTTATTTACAAATATCATGCTGTCAGATTGCATGATGTAAACATAATATACATAAGAAGGGTTGCACTTTTATAATTGTAAATGCATTTGCATACGCAAAAATTGTTTAATCATTTAGGCTATGGTTTGCATTTATGTCCAGCGTATTGGTTGCACCTAAAAATTTGTTTCAATTTTTTAGATAAAAAAATGTAACCTATGTGCGAGTTGAATACAGTACACAACTCTTCTAGGCCATTTTAATGTTCTTTGAGAGATTTGTACAATAAAAGATGTATTCCTAAATTGAGAATAGTTAAAAAGACTACATGACAACTGGTGATATTTTCATGACTGTGAGAAACCAAACTTACTCAACCACTATTACAACAACAATGGAGTAGTGATATTAAATATGTGCTTTTTTCTTTAGTAATGCATTGTACAATAATGGATGTAAAAAATTTAAGTGTAATTAAATGAATCTTGAGCATTTGAAAATCCACTGCGCTAATTGTTTTTCAGTTGTTTGTATCCATTCAAGACATTGCTTTTTTACATTACATTACAGTCAAATAGGATCAGTGTCATATGAATCACACCTTAAAAATATTAGAAAATCAGAAATTTAAGTACTTTTTTATCATTACAGTGGGTGGTGATTTTTTGAGCCATTATCAATGCTGTAGTTTTCAAATTGTTAGGGAAAACACAACAAAAACTTCCAAACGTTGAATAAGAACAGTATCGTTATGTGTGTTTGAGATAAAACACTAGCTTTATTGCTTTGTTAATTTACAATTTAAATTACAATTCCACTAAACCACTGGTTGCCAGTGACATAACAATTGCAACCCCCTAAAAACTATTTTAAATAAACCAATGTTACTTGGTCATTTGCAAGATTTTTAAGCCACACTTTTTTACTTCAAAATTATGTTTTGTTTTATCTTAAAACACAGCAATAATAAAACATTCAAAAATTTATTGAAGTGGTTGTAATTAAATGGATATGAAACAATTGTGGCCCAGAGATATTGACTTGAATTATATATTTGCTTAAATGTTTATGAGTGTTTTCGATAAGAATATAAGTTTTCAACTGGCGCAATGGCATAGTGGTTAGAGCATCTGCTTCACAGCTGGTAGATCTGCGCTTCATTTCCCAAGTCGAGTCATACCAAACGACTTTAAAGAATAGTATTCACAGCTTTCAGCTTTTTTGCTTGGCACTCAAGCAATATAGGGATAGTGTGGGGAACAAGCCAGCAAGCTTACTTGTTGTGTCCTTGGGCAAGACACTTAATGGGGTGCTCCCATCTTTATGTGGCAGACAGGTGATGGGGGCCAAGCAGTCTACCTGTGGTGGTGGCACAGTGAAACTAAAGACTTACAAAGAGCAAGTGTTATCACTTGCCAATCACACTGCTTTTTCTCTGTAAAATTAATTTCATTCAAATCCAGTTAATTGCATAGTTAACTTGCCAAACTATTTTATGCAATTAAGCGGATTATTCATTTATTTGAAATTAGTATAAACAAACAAATAAGTTTGGGATTTATAACTCTTATGCAATAAAACATATTATGCAATTACCCAATATGCAATTAACTGGATTCGTCTGTACAATCTAATAACTTTGGCAGTTCCGGTTTAAATGACTTTAAATTGACACAGCATGTGTAGAAACCAGCCAAAATTTTGTGTTTAATATTTGAATTGTTTATCTTTTCAGGTGTAGAAATTTTTAATTGATAAACTATTTGTATTGCATTCAAACCCGTGTGTTTAAATGGTATTAACTAGCAGAGAAAAGGCAATTAGTGTATTGGAGTATGCTCAAACAAACTCAAACAACACTGTGCAGCGTGTGTTTGTGAGAAAATTCTCTAAGAAGTCATCAACAGCAGAGCAGATTTGGAGCTGGAAAAAGATATTCGAAAATGGAGGCTGCCTGTGAAGAGCAAAAGGATCTGGACAGCCAGCAACAGCAAACAATAAGGTTGAGCGAATTTGCCAAACACTCTTGCAAAGCCCCAAAATGTCTGTAAGAAGAACAGGTATGGAGACCCTGATACCTTCAACAACAGTTTGGCAGGTAGTAAGGAAACGTTTGGTAATGAAACCCTACAAACTGCAGCTGACAAGCAAAAGCGCAAACAATTCTGTGTTGATATGCCAGCAAAACTGGAAGAAGACGAGTTTAATGAACGTCTTGTGTTTAGTGATGAGGCCACACTTCATACAAATGGCTAAGTCAATAGGCATAATGTTTGCATTTGGGGTGAAGAAAATCTCCATGCCACTATTGAGCATGAGAGGAACTCACCAAAACTGAATGTGGTTTGTGCCATGTCAAAAAACCATGTTCATGGCCCATGTTTTTTGAGGAAAATGTGACTGGCGATGTTTATCTGCAGATGCTGCAAAACTGCCTAATGGATGAGCTTATTGCAAATGAACATGAAGATTTTATTTGTCAACAGGACAGTGCTCCACCTCACTGTGCGAGCTTATATCAATGACAATCTGCCAAGGAGATGGATCAGGCGTGCTAGTGGTGAAGACAATGTGATGTTGAAATGGCCTCCACATTTACCTGACTTGACCACCTGCGATTTTTTTCTCTAGAGATACATGAAGACCTTAATTTATGCCCCCCTTCTTGCTGCAAATGTAAACAAACTCAAACAAAGAATCACTGTCGCACTGGAGACAGTTATCCAAGACTTGCTGCATTGTGTTTCAAAAGAGCTAGACTACCGACTTGACATGTGCCAGATAACAGGCGATGCTCACATTGAAGATTTGTGAAATCTTTTATGGAATTCATGTGCCTTTAAATTTCTTATTCGAATTTACTGAAATAAATCTTGTTTTGGTCAACATTAATACCTGATGAATTGAAATTTGATTCGACTATTAAGTTTCTGTAATATTTACATGTCAAATAATGTCAAATTTTTTGAAACATCCTGTATAATACTTCAAGCATTACCACTGCTTGCACATCACTACGAAAAATCATCAGATAACCTTAAGTCTCGTACGTCCTTATCTTTCATTATTTTTGCCAGTTTAGTCATGGTACTGCTATGGGAATCGAGTATCCACAGCATGTCTGACTCCAAAAAACGAATTTATTTAATCACAGCACAACGTTGAATGCACAAATTTTGATTGAATCGAATCGAATGGAATTTTTGCCAATGAATTTTGAATTTGAATTTTTAATCGAAAAACTTCTCTCTGAACGAAAATAGCAATGCTTCTTTTCATATGCTTGTTTACTAGGTCACTCCGCCGCACGTCAGACGGAACCACGCCTGGCCATACGGTTTAGTCACCCAGTATTGTTACATCATGATATGCAACTATGATTATTCTTTCATGACCTGTTTGTAGGCCAACGGATGATTTATAATAACGATTACAGTACAACAACGAGCGCACGAACAGAACGAGAACGTTTATGAGTCACCCACATAATTTCAGCAAAACATCAATGATCCACAGTTTGTATCCCGTAAGGTCGCCATACTGCAACCCATTGCTAGCCTTCTCCGAATTTCTTTTTCGCAATCTGTATCGTCACAAATAATTGATCCCAAGAAATTGAAGTTGTGTACAATTTCAATGTTATTATTTTCCAGGTTGAATTCCTGAAGTCCAGCTGTTGTCATCATCTTTGTTTTTTATATATTTAATCTCAAGCCTGCTTTTTCGCTAGTTTCTTTGACTGTGTTTATGACTGTTTTCAAATCATCTAAGTTTTCAGTAATCAGTGTTGTATTATCTGAGTATCAAGCAAAAACCTACCAAGCAAGCCTGAACCAACTCTCCTATGCATAATGTCAGTGTCGTTTTGTAAATATGGGAAAAATGAAAAACAAAAAAATGTATATTCTGGTTCATTTAATTTTTGTTGACATAGTGCACTCCTACTTAATAGCTGCTCTATAGAAGTTACATTTTTAGGTGACAGAGAAGGAGTACCGGGCTGTCGCCGTCACCGGGATTGATGGGGCAAAGGACCGCACTTTGAATAGAAAAAGTCGGGATAAGACGTAAATGAGAGTTAGAAACAGTTTTGTTTTTAATGTGTCATTTTTGAAAAAAATATAGAGAATTATTATGGCTGCTCAGTAATAACTCATTGGATGAATTCAGAGAAAAGGTTATAACATGATTCTTGTTATCGGTGTAGCATGTATTTCAGATCGGAAACAGATGTAATCAGGACCCGTATGAGATCTGGGTTTGATCATGTTTCCGAATCTGGGTCAGTTTGGCAAAATCGATCAAATTTTTTGATCTGAAAGAGACCTGACATAAGCGCTGGTCAAGCCAAGTCTGTTCACTGACAACACTACTAAAAATTTAGGAAACAATCTTATATTTGTCGCTCGTAACCGGCACCATAGTGAGAGGCTCCTCTCGTCAATCATAGATCTGTTAACCTGTCGGTGCTCAATTGAAGCATGTGTCGTTAACTCTGAAATAGAAGCGTGCCGTCATCTCTCTTATTCCACGTAGAGATCTGACACGAGCAGAAACTTATCTGCACGGAACTAATGTCATCAAACCGTCATTCCTTCTTCGATCAATTACAAGCCGACGCAGAATTTCAAAAATAGCTTATTATCAGCAAAATCTGAAACGAGCGAAAACATAAAATTGCTAGTAATAAACATTCTAGATCTTAGCACCTCTTACCTCCCCCTTGTTTGACCAATCACGAAACCGCAGGTGTTTTTGTCTGCGTTACATTACATTGCGTAATTGTTAGAAGCAGCCAGACAAGTCCAGGCAAGAACAGTAATTTTTCTTTTTCTTTGTTCGCTGCTCTATATACAGTATAAGCTGTGTGTTTTAGGGAGAAAACCAGAAGAAGAACAAGGGAAAATTTAAATAAGACTCACACTGCAATTGCTGACGACCACGAAGAGAGAGCAGAAGTTGTCAACCTTACGACGAATCACCCCTACTCTTCATGCTACGACGGATTGATGGAGCAAATGGAGCTGCTGGGCCGCACCAGAGTACATTAAGAAGAAGCAAAAAAATTCCAAAAATCTTCAAAGAAATCGCTAAAGAAGGGAGTTCAATGCTTCCAGACGGTGGTATGTTAAGAAAAGGTGTGCTGACTGTGCCAAGAGGAAAAGCTCTCTTTCCAACTGACCAGCTTGTACAAGTGTGTGAGCATATGTTCGATAAACTACCGTTCGTCGTTTTCAAAGGCACAGCAGATGCGCGTTTTTAAGTGGTGATTGTTTTCTCACCCAACTGTCAACATGACGATGTCTGTAAAGTAAAAAAAAGAGTAGAGACTTTCAAAAAGGAAGCTGCCATGGACAACTTTCTTATTTGATTTAAGGTAGAGTGTATTTTCATGCCCGAGAAATACATCCAACATCTCCAAGATCGATTATCCAGATTCTTCATTAGAAACGAAAACTGTGGAATGAGAAAGAGCTAGCAGCTCCTGTGAAAACCCTGAAAGAGATCAAATACACAGCCGGGAGGAAAAAACGCTCCAGCAGTGTGCCTAGAACCTCCAAACTATGTCAGAAGAAGAAAGAAAAAGCATATCAGCGAAAGAAAATATCCTTGCTTTACAGTATATGTCGGCGTTGCCCGCAGGGCGCCATCAGTAATGCCGGAATTGAGAATGTCGGTTCAGCCGGCCAAGCCGGCTTCACCCATTGGGCACTTGTATGAATAACAACGAAAAGTTAATGTTTTTTATACACATAAAATTTTCACAACTTGGTGTGCTTCTTTTCCCAATAGAATTTCTCATTTAAAAGTCCTGGCTATGCCTTAAGTTAGGGTGGCCATACGTCCCGTTTTAGGCGGGACAGTCCCGTTTTTTCGCCCAGTCACCTAGCTCAGCTTGACCTAGGGTACGCCAAAGTTAGCCTTGATAAAGTAGACATAGAGGCAGCGAACCCTACTTGAACAATGCTTCCGGCCGAAAATGACCACAAAGGGGAGGCGAAACTGGTGGTGACCTTTTTCTTTTTTTTGGAGACCTCACCACTATAGGCGCGAACGTGGTCCCGACCTCACATTGAGCGTCCCGCTTTTGCTCATGAAGATATCATCAGTCCAAATATTTGGTTTCGTAAAAATCGGCCATTCACTGTCATGGTGTTTGCTTTTGCAAAAGCGGGACGCTTAAATGGAGGTCGAGTCCTCGGACAAGCCCACGGTGGGGTTGATCTCCACAAAAAAAAAGGTCACCACCTGTTTTGCTGCGGTTGTGTTGTCGATACAAGCCGGAAACCTCATTGAGATAGGGTTCGGTGACATTATCCTTTCTAAAATGGGACTGACTTTGGCGTACTCTAGGTCAAGCTGTGCTGGCTGACTGAACGAAAAAGCAGGACCAGGCCTGAAAAAAACGGGATTGTCCCGCCTAATTCGGGACGTACAACCACCCTACCTAGTCATAATAGCAGTCTGCAATAAGCGTCCCGGTTTTGCATTTACAAAAAATGACCACCCTATCTTAAGCCTATGTGCTCTGTTCATTGCTTACGTGAACATAAGGTGGCCTTGTGTTTTCCTTAGCTTGGAAGTAGGAAACAAGTAATATTAAGCTATTTTCAAGCAAAAACGTTCCCTCTTTATCCAGTTTTACAAATTGATGCTATTTTTGTTTAATTTTGATCTTAATTTAAACATGGCATTTTATTATATTTAACTTTTCCTTTAATCCGGACCTCCCTACTGTTAAATAAAGACTAGTGTTTGTACCGATACCATTGCAATTTCAAACATCAGAAATGAACTTTACCATTGACGTTTGCTATCAAAATGATAGTGGATAGTTTTGCTGCCAGCTACTGTTCTCACTTCATAGTGGCAAGCATTGTAATGTCATTTGAAATTATGACCTAACGCTGCTTTATAAAAATGACTTGCCGACATCACCCGGAAGAGACCCTCCAACAATAATGTCCGGGTTTAGTATTTTGGTTCAACCGGTCAAGCCGGCGTCACCCATCCGGCTCTTGTTTGAGCAATAGCGAAAAGCTAATGAATTTTATGCACTTTCTCAATTCTTGTACACAAAATTGTGGTCATCATATTTTCGTAATTATGACTAGCAATGCTCACAAACAATCTTATCACAAATTATTGTTAATTCTTCTGAGGGAGCACGGATGGTACATAATCAAAACTGATTGCAGCGGCAAAATGGTGGTTGCTTTCACAATTACAGAAATAAACTATTTAATGGTAAGCCTATTTTGCCAATTGGTGCTGCCCCTTTTCCTATTTATATTTGTGGTATTAAATTCCTAATTTGGCTGCGCTATTGGTCTTGTTTCTGGCACAGCGACAAAAGCGGCTATTGTTCTCTCTATATTCAATTTTACAAATTGTTGTGGTTATGGTTTTATGTTGATTTGCTCTTAAACTTGGGATTTTATTACAATGATGTAGAGCAGTGCTTTTCAACCCGTGGGACGGTACGCACTTGTGCGGATGAAAAAAATTGTAGTGCGGATGACAAAAGTAGTGCGGATAAGTGCGGATGACATTAGCAATTAACTAACTGCTAGTTAATTGCTGATGTTTTCACAAGTCTTACTGTCACGAATAAGCGAAGGGGAGCTATTACATGATCTGCTCGTATGCGCTTTTTTGTTTGGAAATCTCAATCTTTCATAACTACTGTTTGTTTGGAAATAACCCGAACGAAAATTTAATGGTGACGTAACAATGCAACTAATTGTTGCATAATGAATAAATTTCATAATGTAGGCTAGTAAGTAACGCATTAAGTAGGCTAATACTAATAGACTGCTAGTCACCTACTAGTAGAGGAGGTGGAAGCTATTTATGAAAAATACTGCATTTGACTACAGATGTGCATAACTGTTACTTTTTATTAACTGTTACTAACTGCTACTTTGTAAATTTTAACTGTTACTTTTTACTTTTATAACATGAGTCTTGTGAATTATGGCTTTACTTCTAATAAGCAAGATGCAGCAGTGCAGCAAGAAACGGAAGAAGAATTACAAATTAATGAACAGTTTACAGCTAATAAAACGAAAAAACAGCAATTGAGCAAAAAACGAAAATGGAACGATGCATTTACTGAGCTGGGATTTGTGAAAGATTCAGACGAAAACTATCCTTTCGCTCGCTGTGTTTTCTGCCAGGTCATATACCACAATTCATCAATGGAGAAGTATAAACTGAAAAGGCACAGAGACACTAAACATTCTGAACACAAAAACAAGTCGGCAACATTTTTCAAACAACAAACACGACAATATGCTTTACATCAGCAACGATTCGAACAATTGATGTTGGCACCTTCTGATCAACCTCTCGTCATAACATCATTAAAAATAGCTCATGTGCTTATGTCTCAAAAGAAGCCATTTACCTTGGCAGAAAGCGTCGTAAAACTCTGTCTGGAGATAGTAGCGCAGGAGATTCATGGAGGAGCCACCGCTGTCACCAAAGTCCAAAAGCTGGCATTGTCTGATAATACCATGCAAAGGAGATGTTCAATGATTGCTGCCTCACTAAAAGAAATTGTTCTAGCTAAGCTTCATCTTGCGCCCTGCTTCGGACTTCAATTAGATGAAACGACTGATATTACAAGCAAAGCTCAATTAATTGTTTACGTTCGCTTTCCAAGTATAGAACGCATGAAAATTGTGGATCACTATCTGTTTTGTTTTCCTATTGGCACAGAAACCACTGCCTTAAGTGTGTTTTCAAAATTGGACAATTACTTCTCAGAACACGAAGTGATGTGGTCCAAATGTAAGTCTGTGTCCACCGACGGTGCCCGGGCTATGGTCGGAGTTCGTAACGGAGTTCGTAACGGAGTTGTTGCTCTCATAAAGCAAGTCGCACCAGAGGTTGTGAGCATTCATTGCATCCTACACCGTGAAGCATTGGTAGCCAAAAAAATTGCCAATGAAGAAAAGAACTGTCAACTCGCCGATGTGATTTGTGATGTCACTAAAATTGTGTCTACAATACTAAAGAAACCAAAGTCAAATCGGGCGTTTCATGAACTTGTCAGAGAAATGGGAGATGATGTGCGCCTTGTTTATCACTCTGAAGTTAGGTGGCTGTCTTGTGGAAGGGTACTAGAAAGAGTGTGGAATTTGCGAGAGACACTTGTTGTGTGGTTCAATGGGCGAGAAGAGCACAGAGCTAATATGATTCAAAATTTGTTTTGGCTTGCCAGGCTAGCTTATCTTGTTGATATATTCGGTATGCTTAACGTGCTCAACATCACCCTACAAGGATGTGGAATTGATATATTTGAAGCGACTTCCAAAATTACATCATTCAAACAAAAACTTGAAAGTTTGGAAAAAGAAATCTGCAGTAACAACTTACAAAATTTGAAGACGCTTCAGTCCTTCATGTCTGCATGTAAGTGGGAAGAAACAGAACAGGATCTGGAGCAGCGTATCGTTGAAGTAGCAAGCTCTCATGTGAACATTTTGCGTGATAGTTTTGAAGCTTACTTTCCAAGTCATCAGGCAGCAGAATTAAAATCAAAGCTGTGGATTTTGAATCCTTTTGGTGAACAACAGCCTCCGGGACCTTTGGGTCAAAATCTTAAAAACGATTTCTGTCAACAGGCATTTTTTAATCGCGGAAAACATGCTGAATTTTGGGTCGGAGCTCTTGATGGAGCATACAAAGACCTGGCGATTCAAGCGCTCAAAGTTCTTGTGCAAAACCCTACTACCTACTTGGCCGAAAAGGGGTTTAGTGCACTAGTTGACATCAAAACGTCAAAAAGGAGTTGTGTTCTTAATGAAACACTTGATGACCTAATGCGGGGAGCTTTGGAGCAAGACATTGAACCAAACTGGTATGAAATTTCCCGAAATATTCAGCAGCAAACGAGTCATTAATATACTTCTATATTTGAATAAAAAACTGTTAATTCTTTTTGTGTGTAATAATTTTCGTTTATGTTGATGTGTTGGTAATTAAACAAAATTACTCATTTATTGTTATTCCTATGTCTGACCCTTCCATTGTTATTATGCAAATGGAATAAAAACTAATAGCTGTAAACTAGTGTTGCGAACGTCACTAGTGGAACGTCAACAACAATTCAATTAGGGCTAACTAGCACCCGTATAGTATTCTCCGAGCCGCTAATGTTAGTAGTTGAGCTCATTTGATTCTTGTTAGTGGATGTGCTTGAGAAATAGTCTAATCTCCGCGTCACGAAAATGAACGTCTGTCACTGGACACTAGCACCGTCGGTTAAGTCTTCCTCATGTCCTCTTGCTTGATTTCACTCAGCTTAGTCAATTATTATTTATCAATCTATAGTGATATAGGTCAGTCTTACATAGAATCTTATGCGAATAGAACAGGTGCATGTTTACTCGTTAAATCTGAACTCAGAATTAAGGAAAAACGTTATGATGACATGACAATCACGTAGCGAGGAAAAAAGCAAAAGCACGTGATATTAAACAAGTGGAAAAACAGAAACGTCCGTTAACACAATGTTTGTTTGTGCGGATAAAATTTTTGCAAAATGAGCAACTGCGGATGGTACTTTAAAACGTTGAAAAGCACTGATGTAGAGTATAGACATAAATAACATCACAGGCAGCATATCAGCAGAAGAAAAAATCTTTGCTTTATAGTATATATGACGGCCTCACCCGCAAAGGTGCCATCAGTTACATCAGGATTGAGAGTGTCGGTTCAGCCTATCAGGTTTTTGTATGAAGAGTTACTAAACCTTTATGCGTTTCCTGCACACAAGATGTTTACGACTTTTCGTGCTCCTTTTCCTAGTGGTATATCTCATTTCAAGATCCTGGCTATGCCTTAGGTCTATGTGCTCTGCTCATTGCTGATACGAACCGCAATTTAAAAGTAGGGGACACAGTTTCTGATCTTCTGAAACAAAATAGCAAAAATGTTTTTCGTATGGTGCGATTTGACACAGTGACGCAGTTTCCTTTTGATTCCCTTTTAAACTTTCTCAAGTCCTCGCTGGCTACGCAATATGTAGCATGCTCATTTCTCCCTGCTTGACGTGCCCTGGGGAGTTTAAAGTGTCCTTGCTTTTCTTCAAATGTTTGATTTGACCTCGGTAGCTCTATAAAGCTATCATATAACAAAATATCAATAATATCTTCCATGCGGTGCGATTTAACAGAGTGACTTTAATTTTGATTTTGCCTCAAACTTTCTCAAGTTCGTGCTAGCTACGCATTATGATTCATAATCGTTTTTCCTTGCTTAGATATGCTCCTAGAAGTTAAATAAGTTCTTGCTTTTCCCAAATTTCAGGTTTGATCCCGATAGTTCTATAAAGCTATCACTAAGCAAAACAGAAAGAATGTTTCTTTTAACTATGGTACAATTTAACCCCGGAAGGTCATACAAGCCTGCAAGTTCGCCAGTTGTGTTCTTGGGCAAGGCACTTAACGGGACGCCCCCGCCTTTACGTGGGAGACAGGAGCTCAGAAACCTCGGAAATGGCAACTATCAAGCGAGTGTAGACGTCCAGTCCAAAATAGAGCGATGCAATTCGCTTTCTCGTAAATGGAAGATAAATATGACAAATAAAAAAAATATCACCCGTGCCGATTTAAAACGTATCAATTAATGCAGCTGCGCTGTACAAACATTTGTTAGAGCCACAACGAAAGGTTTTACTAAATATAAGCCATAGTTCCTGTGCATGTAATGGTGATCATGTTGGTTTATCAATGAAGACTAGAAGTAATCAAAAACAAAGAACGATGACACAAACTACTATTTGTAAATTTTAAAAGTGAAAGGGGAGTGAAACATAATCAAAATTGATGAGGTAGCACAAAATGGTGGTCTTTTTGACTCATGAAGAAATGAGATGTTTGGTGGTAGGCATGTTCGACAATTTGGTGGGCCCGCTTTCGTATTAATATTTCATATTTGTGACATCAAGATTTTTGCCTGAGCTGTTTGCTTTAATTCGGCCTTAGCATGAAAAGGGGTTCTGACCTTCCTTTAAGTCATACAACCTATTGCAATAGGCGCCTATTACGCTTTTTTCAAACAAAAAACGTTTCCTCTTAATCCAGTGTTGCAGATTAATGCTATTATTGTTACATTTTGATCTTTTCTTCAATTTTGGATTTTACTAGTGTTTTCAACCGATAGGTCTATCCTTGCAATTACAAATATCAGTAATGGGCTTTACCATTTATGTTTGCTATCAAAATGATTGTGGATAATTTTGGTGCTTGCTGCTGTTTTCACTACATAGTGACAAGCATTCCGATGTCATTTAGCATTATGACCTCAAAATGCGTTTTGAGCCATTATTATTAGGATTGCTACTTACAACTTTTTCGTTACTGTAAGCGAATCAATATGACCTAACGTCTTTAACTGCGTGCATGTTCCTTGGCCCTGGCATAAACGCCGCCATGGAAAGAGAAAACTAGGTAATTCGAAATGGAGCACTCACAGTTAAGTTGTAGCAGTAGCAGGACCCCCATCAATAATGAGGAGGTCAAGAACATCAAATCAGCTGGTTGCTGCGACAGCCTCGCCCAATTGCAAAGGAAATTGTTTCAACGTTTAGATCATATGTAGCTCGACATTTACATTTTGTTGCAAGTGATAAGCGACGCCATGGCATAGTGGTTAGAGCGACTGACGCGATGGCGTAGTGGTTAGAGCGCCCGCTTCGCAGTCGGTAGACCTGGGGTTCATTCCCCTTGTCGAGTCATACCAAAAGACTTCAAAAAATGGCATCCGCAACTTCCCTGCTTGGCGCTTGGCATTTAGGGAAGGTTGTGGAGAACAAGCCGGCAAGTTCGCTTGTTGTGTCCTTGGGCAAGCCACTTAACGGGACGCCCCCGCCTTTATGTGGAAGACAGGTGGCCCATAAACCTCGAAAAAGGCAACTCCCAAGCGAGTGCGGACTTCCCGTCCAAAGTATAGCGATACAATTCGCTTTCTCGTAAATGGAGGATAAATATGGCAAATAAAACAAACAAAAACAAATAAGAAAGGACCACCTTTACCCAATCGTCTTTTTCTTGGGTGATCACCAAGTGTTTTGCTTGGAGTAAGCTACATATTAAAATTTGTAAATTTTGAGTCTTTTGAATAATTTGATTGATAATGCCAAAGATTCATGCCATCGAGAAAGAATACCCAAAATGTACCAAAGACTTATATTTTCTAGAAATTGCAATTTTGTGAACTGCAAGCACTAAAATTTTGTGTGTTTTTAACCAGTAGACTACATTTCATAAACATTTGGAGACTTCAGTTTTTGATGGATCTATTTGCAAACGTCGACAGACAATGCAAAAAAACACGGCAGTGAAAATGTACCTAACTTTGTCTAGCAATTGCAAGCTTGTTAGCTCTAGTAGGATAATTGTGCAACTACAAATGAAACATCATGCATGACAACCAAGCTTTGATCAGCCATTATAAAGTAATCCTTAGCCTCAAGTAATTGGAGTCACATATTGTTGGAAAAAATTTCCTTAGCTTTCAAAGGACAGTAATTGTTAGTACTTCATTATAACGTTTTTGTATTAAAGTCACCTGTTTTTACTGAGCTCACCACTTTTGGAAGAGGTAAAAAGTTACGCCACGTTTTATAATAAACTAATTATGCAAAAAGGTTGCAATATTTGAAAGCATCTTGATATTATGATCTGCAGTAGCGAAAATTTGTGTTAATCGTACAAGACAAATTATGACATCATAGAGCTAGTTTAAGCGTGCAAGCGAAAAAGAGAAAAAATGCTTAAAGGACTTGAAGTGCTTAACCCTTAGTATACCATGTCGGGTCCTTAAAGGACCCCAAGATGGCATCTCGTTAGATTTTTACTAAACTTGAACAAATAATGTACTCCTAATTTTTATACGTGTACAATAGTTCATAGCTCACCTATAAATTTTTTGTGACTGAATATTTAAGAAATTTTTCCAAACTAAAAAAAAATAAAAACTGACTCGGGTCTATTCAGGACCCCTCTTGGTATACTATGTCACAATTGGGCTGCTTTCGTTATTATAAATTTCTGCACTTTTTAAATGTTTTGAAGTCTGTACAAATGCTTTAATTGAAAAAAAAACGTTTTCACAATTTTATCTACTTCATTCACAATTCTTTGAAATTGAATATATATATATACAGGGTGTTCATAAAGTCCTGATACAATTTCAAAATTTTTTTATGAAGTCAATTCTCAAAATATCTTAACCAAGTTGGTTTTATTTGAATCAGTGCTGCTTAAAGTTTTTATTCAAAATAAAATTTTGTGTTTCAGATATGATTTTTATGTGTTTTATGAATGTGTTAAAATAACCCTTATGAAATGGTTACTTCTCAAGAGAAAGCACAATGTGTATCCTGGTTCATTGAAACAAAATCGGACGTTCAGACTCAGAGAAGGTACAGGACTAAGTATGGAAAAAATCCACCATCACGTTCTTCAATTCGTCGATGGCTCAAGAAATTTATGGAGACAGGGTCAGTGTTGGATGCAGTGAGAATTGAGCAACCAAAAATATCTGCGGAAAACATCGAGAGTGTAAGACAAGCGTTTAGTTCTCCTATAAAGTCCATCCGTACTGCTGCCAGACAATTGGAATTACTACCTACAACAGTGCACATGGTTCTACATAAAAGGTTACGATTGTATGCTTACAAAGTGCAAATGTTACAGAGACTTCAGTCAAATGACAAGCCGAAACGAAAAGAGTTCATAAGGATATGCTGCAACAAACGTGGCAGGAAATCGAATACCGTCTTGATGTGCTTCGCTTAACTAATGATGCCCATATAGAAATGTATTAAATGAGGTAAAAAAAACTTTAAGCAGCACTGATTCAAATGAGGTGAAAAAACTTCAAGCAGCACTGATTCAAATAAAACCAACTTGGTTAAGATATTTTGAGAATTGACTTCATAAAAAAATTTTGAAATTGTATCAGGACTTTATGAACATCCTGTATAATTTGAATATAACTGATGCATATAATTTGAATCTATAATACATATAATTTCATATATCACCCATCATATATTTAATTGTATTCAAATTATATGGATATTACATACGATTGAATATATAATATATGTAATATACATAATTTGAAAATAATTGAATATATAATTTGAAATATAACTGATACATAAAGTGTTTATAACAGGATGTATAAGTCGAACAAACTTGAGTAAAAAAAGGAAATGTTTACTGCTGCTTATAACTAAAATTCGCATAGTTATGATTTTTAAGAGTTGTCTTTTTTTCAATGACTAAAACGCTTTTTTTCGTTTCAGTAAAGGTTATACTTAAAATCCTTATTCCTACTTCTTTAAAAACCTAGTTTGAGTATTCTGTTTTATCAAGAAGTGGGTAGGTACAATAGAAATTGATAAATAACGTGAGGTCCTGTGAGGACCCCTCTTGGTAAACAACGTTGATCAATTTACTTTGGTATACTGAGGGTTAAATAAAGAATTGCTTGTAGCATAATCAAATGAACATTAATTGTTGTAAAGTTGTTTTTATCAATAGCAGCTAATTAATATCTACTAAAAGAATGTTTAATCAAGTTTCTTCAATGAGTACTTTTTGAAAAAGAACAAAAAGCAGATTGTTCAATGAATCGTTGATTGTGACGTCATTTTAGATCCCAAACAAATATAAGCTTTTGAAATATGGTAAGTCGGAAGTTGATTTTCGTTTGAGCAAAATACGATTGTCCTCTGTTGAATAATGCAAATTCCAAAGAAATTATTTTTGGTCATGATGTCATGATGACGTCACGAATACCCTTTATGACACTTACATCGGAGTGGTAATCAATCGTGCCAAGGTCGATGCTTGTACCTCCAGGAATTTCAGAGGAGTTAAAACAGATATAGAGAATTGCGCTTTATATATTAAATTCAAGATAGGAAAAAAGCATACCTAAAAAACACTTAAATCAATAATCGCTGGTTGCATCTTGACACAGCATAATATCTTATAGAATTACTTTAACTAAAAATTGACGTTTCTTGGAACTCAGTCTATTAAAAGAAACATTATGGGCAGATGTGCATAGCCACTTCATGTCTCCCAAGCTTATAGAGTCCCTGGCAACGTCTTATTTGCCAGTTTTTATCATAGGCGTTTTTATACTACACAGAATTTTATCCGTTCAATTCAGCAAGTGCTTAAAAACATTTGTGGGAGAGGCCTAGGTAATTGATATATTTTCCAGGATTAAGCCATTAAATGTTTGGACCGCTACTTACGACTTTTTCGTTGCTGTAGGCGAGTTTGTATGAACTAATGCTTCAGACTGCGTGCGTGTTGCGTGGTCTTGGCATAAACGCCGCCATGCAAAGAGCAAACTAACCCGAAATAAAGCACTCACAGTTATGTCATAGCAATAGCAGGGCCTCCAATAATAATGTCGAGGTTAAGAACATCAAATCATCCGGCTGCATCCAATTGCGAAGGAAATTGCTTCAACATTTAAATCATATGTAGCTCGACACTGATACTGTATTTTGTTGCAAAAGACTATACAGGACCATTTTTATTCCCCTCTCTTTTTCTTGGGTGATCACCAAATATTTTGCTTGAAGTAGGCTACAAATTTAAATTTCTAGAGACTTGAGTTCCAGATGAATTGTTTTGAATAATTTGATGGATAATGCCAAAGATCCTTGCTACGAAGAAAAAACAGTGGAAATGAACGTAAGTACTTGGTATTTTAAAAAAATTGCAGTTTTGTAAAGTGCAGGCAGTTATTGATCAGCCATAAACTAATTCTTAGCCGAAGGTAATTAGTGGCATATTGCTGGAAAGCAAATTTCCTAACCTTTCCAAAGACAGTAAGTGTTAGTACCGTATTCTATTAAATCTACCTGTTTTTACTCCGCATACCATTATATGGAAAAGGTAAAAAGTTACACCAACGGTGATAAAGTTTAGTTATTTTTGTATAAAAAAAACTAAGATACAAATCACACACTGTCAAAATTGCCTTGAAATTACCTTTATTTTGATTAAGCAACTTTGAAAATTGGTTGAGAAATGAAGTGACGAATCAGTTTTTGAGTAAACTAATTTTGTAGAAGTGTTGCAATAATTAAAGAAATAATCATCATTTTATAATCTCTGTCAGCGAAAGATTATGTTAATCGTGCCAGACGGCATTGCGACATCATACAGCGAGTTCTAAGCAAGCAAGAAAAAAGAGAGCATGCTAAAAATGCTTGAAGAAAGAATTGCTCGTTGCATTGTCAAATGAACTTAAATTGTTGTAGAGCGGTTTTTATCGAAAGCACGTTATTAATATGTTCTAAAAAAGCGTTTCTACGACCAGTACTTTTTAAGAAAACAGAGATAACAATTTATGCAATGAAACGTTGACTGTGACATCATCTTAGATCACAAAGGGAATAGATATTTTGTAATGTGATGGGTTGGGTGGCAGCTTTTGTTTGAGCTCAAAACGGTTTGTTCTGTCAGGAAATGCAAATTCTAAAAAATATCTTTTGGGTTATGTTGTCACGAACTTCATGACACTCACCCCGAGATGGTGATCAATCATACCTTCGTACAGACAAAATCGAGCTTTATGTATTGGATAAAAATCAGAAAGTTTGTAAACAAAAACACCGTCAGTTTGATTTAAATTAATTCTTTAACCTGTATCTGATTTCAACGAATTCGTATTCTTTTCTTGAACCTAATTGACGAGTTTTGTTTGTAAGACGACATACACAGTGAACACAAATAAAGATACATTGGTGAATCCAACCGTAAATAAACCAAAGAATGGAACAGAATTTATCAATTCGAAAATAGAAGTAGAATCGAAATATGTAATTCGACGTCTTCCATTGTTGTTAAATTCACCTGATCTTGTTTGAGGCGAGGGCGTAGCAGTACACCATGCAGCCCCAGGGGCCAAGTAACAGGGTTCTAAGTTTTCCGTCGTTGGTAAAATCACTTGTTCAAGCCAGCTCATATGTTGGTTGGGTGTCCTGGCTTTTTTGCATTTAAATTTTAAACGCTTTTTGAAAAGATGAACTTCCGTTAGATGTCTTGATTCTGCAAGGGAGCCATATTTTTCTGACATCTTTTCTCCGCAGGCAATGCAGGTAAAAAATAAGAACACCCTAAAACAAGAAGATCAAAGAATACGCTAACCCGCTCGATGGCGTAGTGGTTTGAGCGTTCGTTTCGCAGTCAGTAGACCGGGGTTTCATTTCCTTATTCGAGTCATACCAAGGTTTTTGAAAATGGTACTCACAGCTTTCCTGCTTTCCCCTAAGCACAAAAAGGATAGTGTGGAGACCGACGCGATGGCGTAGTGGTTAGAGCGTCCGCTTCGCAGTCGGTAGACCTGGGGTTCATTCCCCTTGTCGAGTCATACCAAAAGACTTCAAAAAATGGTATCCATAGCTTCCCTGCTTGGCGCTCGGCATTTATGAGAGGTTGTGGAGAACAAGCCGGCAAGTTCGCTTGTTGTGTCCTTGAGCAAGCCACTTAACGGGATGCCCCCGCCTTTATGTGGAAGACAGGTGGCCCATAAACCTCAAAAAAGGCAACTCCCATGCGAGTGCGGACTTCCCGTCCAAAGTATAGCGATACAATTCGCTTTCTCGTGAATGGAGGATAAAAATGGCAAATAAAACAAAAAAAAAACAAAAACAAGCCTGCAAGCTTGCTTGTTGTATCCTTGGGCAAGACATTTAACGAGATGTCTCTATCTTTATAAGACCGGCAGGTGGTGGGGTCAAGTGGTCGACCCGTTGTGGCGGCCCAATCTAACTGAAGACTAGCAAAAAGGACTAAAGAGAAGTTCATAATCTGAGAAGCTTCTCCAATAAGTAAAAGATCTTGCCCATAGGAAGAAGAAAGAATACACTCTGTATTAACTGACCGGTGCCTATCTCAGACAAACTAAGGTGAGATTCCATTGAAGTGTTTTAAAACTTCGTGCGTTTTTATTTCAAATCCTAACCAACAAAGATGCCCATTGAACAGATCTACCAAACAATCGCCTGCAAAAGTATGCTTTTAGGTTGTCAAATCTTAAATTAGATAAAACTCGTGCCTTGTAAGAAGCTAAAATATATTCCACAAACTCGTGTTTTAAAAGTTTCACCTCTAAAATGGAAAACATATTAATTTGGTTTTACGCAGCAAGAGCGAAGTGTAAGTACAATTTAACTAGTGTATAAATAGTTTTTATCCAACTATTTGCAAAATACTTTGAGTCCTAATTCTTTTGTAGCATTACGCAAACGCCAGGCGTTCGAACCTGAAACACGTTGGTGATTGTAAACAACCACTGCATTGCTTCGTGGTATTCAACACTAGATGGCACCAATAAAAAGTAACCAAAAATCCATGTCAGTCCCATCATGGTTACCATGGAAATTGCATTGACAAGCTGATCCTTAAGCGTTCTGTTTTTGGCTGTCGACTGAATCTGTAATTTAAAAACTAATTAATTTTTATGCTTATCTGTACATCTTCATCTTTGAGTGAAAGAATAAATTCTGCATTGCACACAAAACAACTTCTGCAATTGCAAACGGGGCCCACAAAGCAACTTTTGCAATTGCAAACGGTTGCACACAAAATAATTTGTACAATTGCAAACAGTTGCTCGCAAAACATCTTCTGCAATTGCAAACGGTTGCACACAAAACAACTTTTGCAATAGCAAACAGTTGCACACCAAACAACATGAATTCAAACCTGCTTCAGAGTTACTACTAGTGCTGCGCAACGCAGTTTTATTACAGGTAGGCGTTATTGCCGTACAGTGTCTTTTCCAAGAGAGTAACAACGCCGTTGTCGAAAGATTTAAACTCGCGGCTATACGATCATTGCCAACACACAACGTCGGCCCTACCCATTTGACCTCTTCGCCAATCAATTTACTACAGCACAGCCAGAAAGAATCAATTTGTAGTCTTTCAGCCACCCATACATTGAGTTGTGAAGGAAGACGGAGGGGTTCAATCCTAAATCCTAAATGTTTTACTTGAATTAAAAATCATCTCGCAGTAACTTTGAAACATTTTTTTCATCACCTTTATGAGTTTTCAAGCCTATTGTTGTTTTAAAACTGACTTTAAGAAAAAATTTCTTACCTTTCGTTTCTTGAAAATCACTTTTTTTGAGCAAGATAACGAATAGCGTGTAGTTGATGATCAACATGATACCGACTGGAAGTGAAAACCCCCAATAAAGTGAGTGGGGCCGAAGTCAGCAGGCAAAATTGGCACGATATAGAGATTCAAAAAATATGTCTGGAACGAGTAATTTCTTTCAAAATACGAAATTATTTGGAACGTGGGCAAATGTTTTTTAATATTTTTGTAAACAGGCAGTACTTAAGAAATAGTTTATTGAGCGTAACCAAGGTAACATTTATCCTAAGGGGGACTTCATTAAAGCAAAAAACCTCCTTTACCACATATCTGACGAAAATTTTGCTAATAATCGTATAACAAACTTAGTTTTAATATAAGTAACGTTATGATATTTCACTCTTTAGTTGCAACCTGGGGAAGCGACTTTGCTCTATAAGATTTTCCGAGTTTTAAATTTAAAGAAGGCCTGAGGCGTATGATTAGTTTTACTTCGATTTGTAGTGTCTCCATTTACCTAGTATGGCAACTCAATGCAAAGAGTTGTGCTTGCCGTTGGTGAATAGCAAGACAAGTGGCGGCGACATAAACTAGACTTTGAGGTTGATAATATACAGGTATACCAGGCTAAACAAAGCATAGTACTGGCCTAGTAAGCAAAGTAAATGCAGAGTGAACATAACTGCCATAAAATAAACACAGAGCTCGCGCATTAGCCATAGCGCAGGCAAAACAGAAGCATAGTCAAAGCACATCTTGTGTGGTGCAGGCATAGTTAGCATTGAGGAGACATTGTAGACGTATTAAGATATAGTTGGTATGGTAAGCATAATACAGGTACAAAAACATAGACACAATACAGGCATAGTAAGCATACTACATGCATGGTAAGTTTAGTACTGATATAGTTGACTTAGTACAGGTAATCCGGCATAGTGCCAGCACATTAGGTCTAGTACAGGCACAGCATGGGCACTGAAAGCATAGCATTGAGCATTCTACCGACTTAGTGGGCATAATCCAGCTACAGTACAGACGTATTTCACATAATGTAAGAATGTTAAACATAGCAATCACACAAGCATAAGACTGGCGTACTATGTGTAGGGCAGACAAAATAGGTATTAGAGATGCATAGTAGACATAGTAGCTTACATGCAAGTTGTTGTTATTGTTGCCCAACCCCTTCCGAAAGGCGGGGCATGGCGGAATGCTATGGAGCCCCATAAGTCGGGCAACTTTCCGAGGCCTTGACCAGAGGTCATAAAGAGACAAAGAGTCGCCAAAGAGAGAGCGGCGCAGAGTCCGTAGCTGGACGTTGCAGAATGAGATGATAGGTGTCTTGGATCAAATGATCGCAGGCGGTGCATAAAAGATTTTCAAGTATATCGATTCTAGAGAGATAAGAGTTTAATAGAAAAGCTATGTCCGTTGCAGCAAAGACGAGAAAGAATACAGCGAGCGTGACGAGCAAGTAAAAGTTCCTCAGTGGAAATCGAGGGGACCGGTGTCGAAAAATTTAGATGACGCAATACGCCTGTAGGCCGGAAAAAATGGATACGAGAGGTAGTAGGAGACACACTACAAGGAACTGATGATGGCAGGAGTAGCGCACCCCCTAGCTAACTCATTAGCCACGTCCTTTTCACAAGAGAAATGAGTGTTCGGGGACCCATTGTAGCCTGGTAGTATACATGGAGAAAGAAGATAGTTCCGGCCAGATGTTACAGAGAGTTTGAGGTAAAAGGAAAGAGGGAGGAGAGAACATTGTGGCAAAGATAGAGCGAGAGACGGAGAGGAGAAGAAGAGAAATGAAAGACTGATTGATGGGGCCTAGACCTGCAGACAGATTTCAGAGTTGCGCAGGCTTTAGTAGAAAAACGTGAACCAACTGGTCCAGCCGAAAAAGAAAGAGTATTCTCAGTGCCTCAAAGTGAGCAGTTGGAAAGGATGTCAGAACCACCTTTGCCCAAAGGAAAAGAACCATCAGTCCAAATCAACAAATCGTTAGATGGGAGGGAGTCAAGGTGAGTGAGAGGCGCACCTTGGTAGAAAAAAGGGGATCAGAGTAAGAGCATCGAGAGGAAAGAATAAGCTTAACAGTGAATAAAGGCGAGAACCTCCTTCTTCACCAATCAACAGCCGCCTCAACGTGGTGGTGCGGTCCCCGACCCGGTTTGGGTTGGGTCGAAATGGCTGTTGACCTGCCCGAGGGTTCCAGTTACCCCGGAAACTCCCCTTTATTTTTTCGCTATGCTGCCCCTGAACAACTGCAGAAAAGCAGCACACTCCTTCTTTAAAATCGGTTGCGTGTTTTCTCTTTTTCTCTTAACATGCCTTTCTCTTGTCCGTCTTCGTCGTCTCATTCTTCTCCTTCTCTTGATGAGCGGTAACGTTCATTCCAAACCTGAACCCATCTTTCCTTGCTCAGTGTGCGCTGGAAATATGACCTGGCATGGCAAATCAGAGCAATGCTATACCTGCTCCAAATGGGTCAATCTAAGGTGCTCACAACTTTCCCTCTTCAAATTCAGAGCTCTTGGCAGCTCTCACTCTTGGAGCTTCCCCCTGCTGTGTTCCTACTCATAACACTGTGACTCCTCCAACCTGTATACCTTCACTGTACAATCTAGCCCCCCTCAGCTAATGCTGTACTCCCGCCCCACACTCGTCTTCAAACCTCTTGTCCCCCATCTGCCCATTTTGAGTCTTCTCTTTCTGCCCCCTCGCCACCGTCCCACCCTCCAGGCTCTCCTTCTACGCCTCCTGCCTCCTCTTCCTCTGAATCTCTCAGGGTTCTTCAATGGAATGCTGGAGGTTTTCGATCCAGGAGCACTGAAATACTTCACTTTCTTTTGTCCCATTCTGTTGCCTTTATCTGTATCCAGAAATCCAATCTTAACTCATCTTCCTCTTTCCGGATTCCTGGATTCTCTGCTCTGCGTTCTGATCGCACCCACTCCCAGTCTGGCATTCTCTCTCCAGAAAGCTCTACATTCTGGGAGACTTCAATTGCCATCACCCCTTCTGAGACTCAAGAGGTACTACCGAACCCCGCGGGAAGGAAGTATTCAACTGGGTCATCTCTTGTGACCTCCTCCCCCTCAATGACCCTGACACGTCCACCCTTCTCCATCGCTCCACTAGCAGTCGTTCCTCCCCTGACATCTTCTTTTCTCCCTCCTCTCTTGCCCTTTCTTGTTCCTGGAAGGTGCTACAGGACCTGGGTTTTGACCACTTACCAATCCTTCTATCTGTTCCTCTCTCTCCGGTCTTTCACTGCAACGAGCATCCCACTTCCTTCAATTTTCAGAAAGCTCGCTGGGATGACTTTGCCTCCTACTTTCGTCTCTTTCTCTTTCTTATGCTGCTGCTTTCTTCACCTCTCTGGCACTGAATGCAGCCAAATCTTCCATTCAAACGCCATCCTAAAGCCTGGTGGTCTGCTGAGACAGAAGGTGCGTTTAGTGAAAGACGCAAGGCTTTCACTGCCGCTTACAGAAGTGATGAAGATCACCAGGCTTACATCTCCGCTTCCCGGCGTGCTTCGTCAGTCATCGCCAAGGCCAAGGCTGAGGCATGGCAGACGACTTGCTCTTCTCTCTCACTCAAATCAAACCCGTAAACTGTATACTCTCTTTTCCGCTCTATCGCTGGCTCATCTTCCTCGTCTTCCTCCTCTCCTAATTTCCCCAACTGTTCCTCTCCCAGGGAATCGGCTTCGGTCTATGCCACTTACCTGAGATCTCATTTTTCTGTTTCTCAGCCAAAGGACCCTGCGTAGCAGAGTCAGAAACTGTCTTTCTGAGCTCCGCCGTGCCATGTACCCTGAGGAGTCTCACTCGTCCCTTTTGCTCTCCTTTCTCCCCTGCTGAATTTGTTGCGGCTGCCTCCAAACCTTTCCTCCTCCACCGCCACTGGCTTAGACAAAGTTGCCTATCCTATGCTAAAGCATCTTCATCGCTCTGGCATGGATTTTCTTCTTCACATCTTCAATCTCTCCTGGTCTTTACATTTCTTTCCTTCCATCTGGAAGACATTTTCTATTACTCCCATTCACAAGATGGGATAGCCTCTCGACTCTCCTGCTTTCTTCCGGCCTATCTCTCTCACCTCGTGCGTATCAAAGCTTTTTCAACGCATCATTCTATCCCATCTACTCTTCTTTCTGGAGTCTAATTCCATTCTTTCTCCCCACCAGGCCGGTTTCCGTCCTGGACGGTCTACACTTGATCAAATTCTGTACCTTTCTTAGTCCATTTCGGATGGGCTTAACAAACCCAGGCCGGGCTCTAGGACGATTCTGTCAACTATCGATTTCTCGAAAGCTTTTGACTCTGTCTGGCATCCCGCCCTTTTCCACAAACTCATTTCGGCTGGCCCCCCGTTCTTGCTTTACTTGTTGGACTCAATCTTTTTCTTTCTGATAGTCGTGCTTGCGTGGTTTATCGAAATCACAAAAGTTGCTCTTTTTGAGTCCGTCGAGGTATTCCGCAAGGATCCGTTCTTGGCCCTGTACTTTTCATTAATAATCTTCCGGCTTCTCTGCCTTTTTCCGTCAGCTGCTCTCTTTACGCTGACGATTTGGCCATTTAGTCCTCCTCCCTCTCGGTCCCCGCTGCGGTGGATGCCACATGAGGAGGTCTGTTTCGATTGGAGCGCTGGTCTGAGTATTGATGTGTTCCTCTCAATCCGAGAAAATGTGAGGCCTCCTTCTCTTTAGTGGATCCCCACCAAGCTAACCTCCAGCCCAATCTCTTCTTACTCAGCTTCCGCCTCCGTTTCAATCCCACTTCATTCTTTTTTGGGGTCGCCTTCGACGTCACACTTTCATTTCCTAAACATGTATCTTCGCTGAAGGCCAAGTTTTTCCCACGTCTCAAGGCCTTACGCTCTACCTCCTGCTTCCTCATGGGGGCCCCCTATAAGGAGTCCCTCTTTCATCTGTATAAATCTTTTCCTCGGCCCCTTTTCACTTACGCTTCACCCGGATAGTTTCCTTTCTTAAGCGTCCACCAATGTCACCACATTGGAACGCCTCCACCGAGCGGCTAGCCGCGCCATCACCGGCTGCCTCCCGTCCTCCCCTATCCCACTTCTTCTCTCCGAGGCTTCTTTACTTCCCCTACGAGTTACCCTGACTCATTTCACTCTTTTATCTTATAAGGCGGGCCTCTTCGTCTACTTCTCCTAGGGAGGCCCTTCTTGCTTGCCCATCCTTTCCTCCTTGGAATCTGCCTTTCTTCTCTGTAGAGTCAGTCCTTTTCTCTTCATGCTCTCGCTCTGATTTTCCTCTCTCTCGCCAAGATGCGGTTCTCGTTTACCTTGACTCTCTCCCCTTCATGATCTGGTGGTCTGGGACTGACGGCTCTGTTCCTTTTTCTTTTGACAAAAGACGCCTCCAGCGTACTTGCCAACTGCTCTCTCTGTGCTCTCTGTGGCACTAAGACCACTCTTTCCTTCTCAGCAGGCCCAGAATATTCTAGTTTTTTCCGCTGAAGCCTGCGCCATTCTGTACGATCTTTGCTGGTCTCGGCAGCACCAAGAAGTCTGCCATTTTCTTCTATCTGACTCTCGTTCTGTCCTCTCCTCCATCTTTCCTTTTTATCTCAAACTCTTTGGCAGATCTGGTAGGAACAGTCTTCTCTTTTCTCCTGTTCTATCAAGCTACAATGGGTCCCCGGGACACTTATTTCTCCCGGAAACAACACGGCTGATGATCTGGCCAGACGGGGAGCGATACTTGCGCCCTCTGCATCCCTTGTAGTCTCTCTCCTCTTATCTCTCGTATCCACTCTTCTCTTTTCTTGGACTGGAGGCATACTGTCTCGTTGAAGTTTCTTTGACACACAGGTTTCCTCGATTTCCGCAGAGAAACTTGTGCTCCTTTGTCATGCTAGCTGTGTCTTCTCTCGTCTACGCTGCAACGGACACAGCCTTCTGTTAAGCTCTTATCTCTCTAGGGATTGGCAGAATCGAGAATCCTTCCTGCAGTGCCTGCGGACACTCGTCCCAGGATACCTCTCATCTCGTTCCGCACTGTCCCAGCTACGGACTCTGCGCCGCTCCCTTTTTTGGCGACTCTTTGTCTCTCTACGACCTCTAGTCCAGGCCCTGGGGAGTTGCCTGACTTCTGGGGTTGCATGGTCTTTCGCCATGCCCCCATCCCGCAAAAGGGGTTGGGTAATTAACAAAAAACAACAGAACCTCCTTAGGTGAAGTGGAAGAAAGCACGATCGGGGTGAGTAAACGCAAAAACTATCCAGGAGGATCTGAAGAGTTTTGGGTTTACTCAAAGTCTCTCCAAGCTTAAAATGGGAAGGAGGTTGAGAGACGAAGAGTCTGTTTATAAGATGACAGGGCGAAATGAGTCATGGTGGACTCGTAGGAGAGGTAGAGATCTTTCAGAAAGAACAACTGGAATAGAGGAGGGACGAGAGGCAGCCTTTGATCGCTCGATTAGTCGCTCAAACGAAATCATTCTGATTTGGTGATGTTGGTAATGCTAAAAAGAAAAAATTTTCCTTGTTATTATAAACTGGTACTCGGAGTATTTTGATATCAAGGTCCCAATTCCAATTCTAACGCCGCCTCGTTGATCAGTTGTTTGCGTGAATGGTTACCAACACAACTATTTGTGACGTACTGTGGAGTAATAGTAATCCTCCATTTGGCATCTATGGAAGCAAACAATTTTCTTTCACGTTGGGGGTTCAGTGTCGACTTTGGGGAGTCTGCTGTAAGTGGCAAGAAACAGCTTGAATCTGTTGCGGAGTCTGCTAAGTGGCAAGATTTGCTACGCAAATGTTGGTGCAGAGGGCAGCGTTGCGTACTAATGAGGAGTGGGTGAAAGGAATTCCCCAATGCAAGAATACGTCCACAAGTTCTATATGGCCACCTGTTTAAGAATGCTATTCCATGTCACAAAAGCTCATTATCCCGCAACCGGCACGACGACAAACTACCAATTGACATGGAAGCAGCCAGTAGATAAAAACGTTGGAAAAAAGTTTACAACCGAGGTGATAAAAATTCATCGCAACTCAAGGTTGGTGGGCCCTGTGTCTGCGTGCAGAATATTAACACAAAACGGTGGGATAGATATGGCGGAGTTATGGAATGCCACCAAGCGCAAACGACGTTATCTAATCAAACTCGAATCAGGGCTAATTATTAGCCGAAACAGAATCCACCTTCGCAAACGACTAACTTCATGTAAATACTGAGCACTGCAATTGCTCTTTTCCAGGCACTGGTCCTACTAATGAAGAAGATGAACCTCGTCGTACTCGGCAGGCCTTCGATCAGAACTACGATGAACCAGGCAGATACCTCCCCTCAACGGTCAAGAAGAATATCTCAGCGCCCCAGCCGTTTTAATGACTATGTAATGGGGTGAATGCACTCCACTGTACATATCTCGTGCATGTTGGGGTTAAATTAGGTTGTCTTGTATCAATGAGGGGATGTTGATATATTTTAGTTTGTATATTTATTTATGGCAACACTGCAATGTATAGCATCCGTAGCTTTCTTATTTTTTGTGATTATTAAAAATATGTACATAGCAAGAGCTTAGAGTATTTTATGAGATAAGGCAAGGTACCGGATATATACATAGTGGCGTGATGGGACTAATCACTTTATTTCATCTATGGCATGGTTGTACAACCTGTGGCGCGCGAAGTGAATTCTATGGCCTGCCAAAAGGTTTAGCGGCACAAAGTAGATGAAGCTATCAATCTAAGTTTAGAAAAATCTATCGAAAAAAAAGTCTCTCAATGTTAAATTTGGAAATTGCAGAAAGTAGAGTATTCATTCTGGAAGGGTTTTCGTCTGACACTTTTTTAAGAGAATCCGTCAGAAATAGAGAGAAAAAGATGAAGTGAGTCAGTTATATGGAGGCACAGTTGATGAAAAAGAAAAAGGCTCCATTGTAATTGGTAAAAGGAGCGATCCCCTATTCAATTTATTCTGCTCACAGTATTTTCGATACCTTTTCTTTTGCTGACTAGGTCAGAACTTTTAACTTTTCTCCATATGTCTTTCCTTGCTCCTATGAAGTCTGTAGCCTTTTTGCTAATGTTCCACTCACAGAAACTATTGAAATCTGCGCTAATGCTCTGTATAATAGCGAGCTTACTCCGCCTCCTTTTTCCTCGTGCACTATTGGTCGCTCCTTCTACCAATCACGATGGAGCTTTTTCCTTTTTTTCTTTTTTATCAACTGTGCCTCTATATAATTGGCTCACTTCATTTTTTTCACTCTATTTCGGACGGATTCTCTTAAAAAGTGTCAGACGAAAAGCTTCGAGAATAAATACTCTACTTTCTGCAATTTTCAAATTCTGTACCACAAATCAACTGTTAAAATTGGCATAAAACTCTTTTTAAAAGAATTGGTCTCCCAAAAAAAGGAAAGTGTCTTTACTCTCGTTTTGGGTGAACATGCTACAAACAGCTTGGTTTTCAGACTCTGACTGACCGAAGAATTTTTAACTACTTTAGAAATTGCCTGCCGGCAAAAATGGTTGGACGTCTTTAATCTACGGCAATGACCCATCATGATTTACAAACAGGATGGACTAGTTCTTATTTAATTGCCTGCACGTTATCAAAAAGTGGATTAGTAATTAACATTCAGAAGATTTTCTGCTCCGAAATAGAGTTCTCAAAAAAACCTTACAGTGGAAACTCTGACGTAGAGTATTGATCCAAATATTACACTAGTCAACACACATTTTTGTGCCAAAAAGGTTCAACGATTTTGGGGTATTTTGATGTCGCTAAATCCAAAAATGACATTGGTTTTTCCGAATTGGCTCTAGTTTTTGAGATATTCCATATTTTTGTTTTAAAAAAGTGCTAAAAACACGCAAATTTTGATATTGATATTCTCTCTCTGCTACAACTTTCATGAGGCTGTATCTGTGTTTTCAAGCATGTCTTTACAGCAAGAATGTGGAAGCGGAAGCGGTGGAAGCGGTCCTTTTTCTGTGGAAGCGGAAGCGCGAAAATTCCACCGCTTTCGTTTCCACATAGGAGGGAAGAATCGAGGGAGAAAAGAAGTTGGTTCTGCTATCCTTCGGAGAAGAGCGAATAGAGGGAGTGTACACATTAAGAAATGAGAGCGAGGAGGAGTCGTTTAGAAAGATGTTGACATCTACATAATCAGAGTAGGGGTCAAGCGAAGAAAGAGAGCAGGTAGAAAGCTCAGAGAAGGATAAGCCCTACCTGACGAAAATGATGACGTTGCCGCTAGCGTCTGTGACATTAGTAGAAAAAATTCCAGATCGGGAGTGGGTGCCATCGGATCGCAGTGCAGAAAATCCTGGGATCCGGAAAGAGGAAGATAAATTAAGGTTAGATTTCTGGATACAAATGAGGGAAACGGGATGAGATGAAATAAAATGTAGCAGTTCGGTGCTCCTGCCTCGGAGGCTCCCAGCATTCCATTGAAGAGCTCTGAGGGAGTTAGGAAGGGGAAGAGAAAATAAGAGGTAAAGAGAAAAAGCCAGGAGCATGAAGTGGTGGTGAGGGTGCAGAGGAAGAAGATACAAAGTGGGCGGAAAAAGGATAAGAGGTTTGAAGGCGAGGGTGGGGTGCAACTGCTGCATTAGCAAAAGAGGACCAGATGAGCCAGGTTGAGCAGTGGAGGTATACCGGCTGGAGGAGTCCGAGCAGGAAGTCCCAGTGTTGGTAGGTGTGGAATCTCAAAAAAACAGGAACACAGCAGGGAGGGAAGCTCCAGGAGTGAGATCTGCCAAGAGTTCTGAATCTAGCAAAGGAGAGTAGTGAGCATTTTAAATGAACCCAATTATAGCATGTGCAGCATTGCACTGACCTACCCCGCTAGGTCACATTTCCAGCGCACACTGAACAGAGAAAGATGGGACAAGGGTTAGAATAAATGTTGCCGCTCATCAGAAGAAGGAGAAAAATGAGAAGACGGGCAAGAGAAAGGCAGGATAAAAGAGAAGACAGACCGATTTTAAAGAGGCTGCGTGCTACCCTTCTGCGGTCGTTCAGAAGACTGCACGGCAAAAAAATGGTTCGTGTGATGGGAGTGCCCGGGGTAACTGGGGATCTCGGGAAGGCCAACAGCTATTTCAACCCAATCCAAACAGGGTTGGGGCCGCATCACTACATTGAGGCGGCTGTTGGTTGGTGCAGTTCAATTTTGCTTGCTTTACATGTACATACTATATATACGACAGAAACTTCGCGCCTCACTATCCAAAAAGATCGGAGTCAATACGTGTTTTGGGAACGAACAGAAAGTCCGTAATAATGGTTAGAGTTGAAGTTAACTTAAAGTCATAGTTGGTTGAGGATATAGAGGGAAAATCAACGCTATACGGTGTAATTTGTTCTTGTGACGACAGGTTATTGTCGAGAGCTGTAACATGTAATCATACCGTTTAGATCCGAGAAGCATTAAGTTAACTGTTGTATAAGTAGTTGTAAGTAATGAAGGAACTTGTAATAACTAGGGCCCGCTACAGTCAATAAAGTCAAAATTTTTTCACGACCTTGTTACATGATCAAACGTGTACTAACGTTCGTTTCAGGTCTTCAGGAGTCTGTTTTGGTAGATTTTATAAGTCAAAATAAAGTCAAAACTTGTCAAAATTGTCTTCATCACAAATCTCCCTACAAAAACGAACAAATTTAGATTTTTTTTAGATTTTTTTGAATTTTTGAGCTGCTATTAAAATTTTATGCGCAGTTTTATTTGATTTTAAACTTCTCAAATAGTTGCAATGGTAAAAATGCGTGCGGTAATTGAGAAGGAAATAGCACTTATTATGCATCAAATCGTCATTGTGGATGCATAAACACATAATTGTTAGACAATTAATCTATTCCTATAAAACCTTTCCGCTCTTTACACGTGGTCTTTTTAAGTCGTAGCTTGCAAAGCAAAGAATGCCTAAACAAGCCAAATCTTCTACGACGAAAGTTAGGCAAATTTGCCAGGAATATCCGGATGAGTTTTCGGCAACTCCTGCCCGCGACTTGCGATGCAACCTTTGCGACGTGTTAGTCAAATGCGACAAAAAGTTTTTTGTGGAAAGCCACCGAAAAAGTAAGCAACACCAAAGAAAATTGGAGACGAAGAGCAAATCCCAAAGTAAGCAAACCTTTTTACAACTCGATCAAGTAAACTTCAAGGAACAGGTTGTCTCTTCATTCTTAGCTGCAGATATCCCACTTCATAAACTAAACCATCCTCCTTTAAAGTTTCTGTTTGCTACAATGGGAAAAGTATTGCCTTCGGAGACTGCAGCCCGGACATGTGTTGCTAAATTAGCATCCCAAAACGAAGAACAAATCCAAGAATTACTTCATGACAAAAAAATTTTTTAAATTGTGGATGAAGCAGAGATTGCTAAACAGAAGTATATTGGTGTGCTTGTGGGCAGCTTAGATGCCCCAAATCAGACATTCCTCGTTGATTGCCATCCACTTGACAGCGGTAGCAATGTTAATAGCAGTATTATTCTGCGCACTGTGGATGACATATTGCGACAACTTGAAATAAAACGCGAGAATTTTTCATTGTTCTTGACTGATGCTGCTCGGTAGATGTCTTTGGCTGGAAAGACATTAAAGGAACTATACCCTTCTTTGATGCATGTCACCTGCGTTGTGCACTTACTACATAACTGCGCTATGCGTGTGCGTGCTCATTTTAAAAATATTGATGAAGTAATAGCAACGATCAAGGCAGCAACAATCAAAAACAAAGATCGCAAGAAAGATTTTCATGATGCTGGTCTGCCATCTCCTCCTGATCCTGTAATTACAAGATGGGCAACTTGGCTTAGAGCTGCCTTATATTACAGTGACAACTTTCCAGCTGTTCGTACCATTGTCAACAATTGGACAAGTGCAGGTCTCTTAGTCAGCAGAGCAAAAGACGCTATCAATGTCGAAGATTTGGTGCCGGACTTGGTTAAAATAAATCAATACCGGACTCTAGCAGCCAACGTAGAGTTCATAGAAGGAAGTGCCTGCACGATAACTGAAGCATACAGACTGTTGAAGAATATGCAATTCGATGATGATCCGTGCGCAATTAAAAATTACATTAAAAAACGACTATCCAACTCTGATTTAGAAACAATAATGAACTGTACCAACTTGACAATTGACCCAACAAGCTACGCACTATTGCAAAAAGCCCAGCCAACCTCTGCTGCTGTTGAGAGGTCGTTTTTTATGCTCAGTAAATTACTGAGAAAAGACAGAAATTTTGATGTTAAGAACTAAAAAAATATATCATGCTGTATTACAATAAAAAGTCCTGGTAATTATACTATGTGGCTTTCGTTGAAAACATCATAGACAGACTGTTAATGTACAGTACAGTTGCGATAACAACGCATTTTTTGTATTATACACTAATTGATACCGGTACACACACTGGCTCGTTATCCCAGGTTTTGACGTCATGAGTCGTTTTGTTGCATTAGCTTCAAGATTGAGTGATTGAGAAAATGCTTAAAGTAGGCTACCTTCTTCTTTGAAAACTTATGTAAATTGCGGATTATAAAACATTTTTAATCAAAAAAGTGCAACAAGACATAAATAATAGGCGAAAGCGGTTAGGTCAAAATAAAGTCAAAATTTTGCCAAAATAAAGTCAAAAATATAATTTTTTAGGTAAAAAAAATGGCCCTAGTAATAACTGTTTATTTGTTGAAGTGTTTAATTATTTTTTGAATTGCAGTAACGAAATATTTGATTTTCTTGCAAGCAATTCGTGATTTCTAAATTTTTGTTAGTGGGAGTTCCGTGACAAACGCAAAAGTACATTTGGGGTTCAGCGATGACAAAAAGATTGAAAAGCACTGTTCTACATCCAACACGAGTTCCAATATCTAAGAAAAAGAAACACAGAGTAGTTCGGAACAATAAGCTCAAGCAAAGTAGGTAAAGTAACAGCAATAAATGAAGGTTTTTGTCTTCTCAAAATGATGAAGTGTAGAAGAAGACAGGGTACAGACACAACAGTTAAAAAATTGTCAACGGTCGTTTTTTCGTTTTTTGGTAGCGGAAGCGGAAACGATAGGTATGAAAGCGGAAGCGGTTGAAAAATAACCGCTTCCACATCCCTGCTTTACAGTATTCTTTTGTTTTTGATACGGTGTCGTGAAAGACGGGAGCCGTTATTGCCAAGAGTCTTTTATATGTAAATCATGTTTAATGTGAAAATCAAGCAAAAACTCAGAAAATTAGGCGATATTAACACTGAACAACACATTTTTGTAATGCAAAAACAGGTGACGTCAAAGCACAAACACCACTTTTAGTAACAATAAAAGTACATTTAGTTGGCATTTACATTTGATAAAGTGTCGAGGTACATTGATCAATCATGTAATACAATAAAATTGGTCGATATTTACAAATTTTCTTTCATAAAACTTCCTGAAATGTGATACCCTCAAGTAATAATGTTGCAGACTCTATCAGTAGTCGGCCATCATATGGGCATCCCACCTACCCTGGTACTTTTCTATCATGGCCTTAATGTCCTGGTGGAACCTTTCTCCATTCTCTTCACTTAGATCACCGAGGTTTGTAAGAAAGCAATTTAGGTAGCTGAAGAGAACCTTGATACTTATCTTCACACCTGAATCTTTGAACTTGGAAAGTATATCTTGTAATTTTCAGCTTTTCGGTTTTCAAGGAAGTTCCGTGTAACTAAAATAAATGATTGCCAAGCATCAGACTCCGTGTATGTCATAGAGTGCACAAAGCATCAATTTTTTATGAGTGTACAGATCTGAGGACCATCAAAAATGCCTGCTTTCAGCTTTTCGACAGTCAAAGCAGGAAATGCTCGGCAGATATAGCTGAAGCAATCCCTAGTCACAGGTAAGGTTTTCACAAACCGCTTCACAAACCAAGTTTGATATGGAATTGGTAGAATGATGATTTTCTCTCTGGAAACCATAGGTTCGTTGATGACGTTAGCTTCACTGACTTTCTTGGAATCTCTAAGAGGCCGTCTTTTTTTTGATCAGTGATTATCACGCGTTCGGTTTCCCATAGGCAGATAAAACATGGATATTTTGTAAAGCCAACCGAACAAAAAATTTGCCATTTTCAAGTCTAAACAGATTAACCACTAGTGAGATTCATAATCCAGTTTCTGAATATCATTTTAATGTTGTTGTCGTCTTCTTTTAGTTTGGTTGATTGGAAGAGATGCATATCTGTTACCGTTATGCAGCAACACACATTTTAAACTTTTTTTCAAACTGTCCATGAATAAGCGCTACTATTGAGCTCTATATTGTGGCACCCTTATTTCAGTAGAAGCTAGTCGATGTCTTTACAGTAAATAAGTTCTTTTTCTTCAATAAAACACAGAAGAAATTCTTTTTCTTTCGTGCAGTAGAATATTGTTGAAGCTCCGGTTCTAAGGCAGTTTTTGTCTCTGAGTTTAGATGCCAAAATTTCTGCTGTTTCTTTGAATAAATGAGATGCCAAGCATCAGTCTTCCTGCTTGAATGGCTCTGAAATAGATGAACTTTTTTCGAACACACTTCCACTACGGTCACTTGCATGGCTTTCTAACTTTTTCGCAATGAGGCACAGGTCGACGAGCAGACCCTAAATTGGGGTAATTTTAAGTCTTTTTTCGTGATGATTAAACCCTTTTTTCAATCAATCACTTCGTTCTTTCGACAAATTTTCTATTCAAATTTAACGTTTCGCTCCCCTTAGTTACCTGGGAGCTTCTTCAGAACACGGTAGATGTTAATAATGTGACATACAAACTGTACAACCTAAAATTACAAAGACTACCTGTATTACTAAACACTAAAAATTATTTATCAACAGGGCAGGCAACCACGTAATAACAAAAACATTGTTACATCACAGATACAGGAGTGGCCAAGCGAAAAGTGTTGTGAGAAACATAAGACATTACTTATTGGAGACGAACACACTATAAACAGTCGGAAAATTCGCACCATCATTGCGATTAATAACATTACATGAACAAGCCTTTTGATTTATCAAAAAACTTTCCGACGTCTGTATGCATGTGATTCTGACTTCAGAATTTTGACATTATCCCAATCTATTCTATGATCGAATTCCATAACATGTTGATTCATAGGCGTACGAAGTGGGGGGTCCGGGGGGGCACTGGCCCCCCTTGAATTCGGGCAACTTGTAATTTTTTGGGCAATTTGAGTAAAAATTTCGGGCAACTTTTAATTTATCGGGCAATTTGAGTAAGTGTGCATACATTTTTGCCGAAAAATTTGTCACTGCAATAGCATCACCAAACAAAAATAAGGTCAATACCACTTTGGACCCACGTTTGATGGCATGTTTAGTCCAAAAGTAATAGATAAGGTGCAGCGAAACGGGCGATGACCTTTTTTTTTTTTTTTTTTGGAGATACTATTACAGTGACAAATTTTTCGGGCAAAAATTTGGTGCCCCCCAAATTGGTTTGACGTCGTACGCCCATGTGTTGATTCAGCGCTGACTTTTTAGATGTTCCCGTTTTCTGGTTCTAACACTACGTCCTGTTTCACCTACATACACAGCATTGCAATCCCGGCAAGAAATTTGATACACCAAACCACGCTTTTGTTCAAAATTAATAACATCTTTAGGTTTGCGAAACAACGAAGACAACGTGTGATGTGGTTTTAAAGCCACTCCGATACCAACTTGAGTCAAAATTCGGCTAATAGGTTCGGAGACACCTTGCACGTAGGGAATCGAAGTGAACCGTTGCAGTTTTTCTGTTTTTCTAAAATTATGATTTTTCAAGTACTTCTTAAAACTACATTTGTTACTGGGAAATCCGTTATTTTTTAAGGTTTTTGTTATGTGATGAAACTCTTCAATCTTTTTTTCGTTATTGGATGTGATACTGTTGGCTCTGGAGAATAATGTACGAGCCACATTAACCTTTTGATTGACCGGGTGATGAGACGAATATTGAAGATACCTGTCCGTGTGTGTTGGTTTCCTGTATACGCATGTAGCAAGGGATCCATCTTCCATCTGTTGTATGCTTACGTCCAAAAAGGCTAATTGTCCGATTTTTCCAATTCTTTAGTGAACTTTATTGAAGTAGATATAGTATTTAAGTAATCATGAAAGGGTTCGACCTCAGTTTTTTTCATAATAGCATACACATCATCAACATAACGTAACCATAAAGACGGAGGATTCAAATACGTGTTCAAAGCTGTTTGTTCAATCTCTTCCATAACCATGTTTGCTATTATTGGTGACAAATGATTACTTAATGATTACTTAATACATTATTTACTACATGGCTGCGAACGACTGTCAAATGTTAGAGCAGTTATAAGAAATCTTAGACGCCACTACAGCTTTCAAGGAAAATTTTGTTAAGTTGTGGCAACTGCTACCAGATTTTACGTTGGACGACAATGAAACAAATCAAACCAAATCAGATTCATCGTATTTGAAAAAGAGTATGGATGCCTTAGAAACAACCATATCATATGTGTTTTATGGCACAAAATCTTTCAAAGATTTCACAGTACAAGCAAAAGTCTACAGCGAGCTGACATGACTTTAGGAAGTTGCGCAGCACTTTACAATGGAATCGAAAGTTTTTGCCAGCATTTACGGGATGAATTTGTTACAACTGAACAGGATGGTTTGAAACTCACAACCGGTATGCAGAAAACCTATGTGTCTCCAAACAAACGCAACCGAAAAACGAAGAAGACTTTTGATTATGAAGGAGAGGACGCTGGATACACGAAAGCTTTGGAAGATGCTCGACAATCCTTTTGTATTGGAACTTACTTTCCAATCATTGATTTATTAATTGCAGAAGTAAGAAGACGAAAATCTGTGTACTGCATATGGCAACAGAATTTTAATTTTTTGCTGAATCTAAACACTTGGGCTATCAGTGATATAGAAAACGCTGCAAGTAAGTCGTTAAAAGTATATGCAAGCAATTCGGATAGCGACTTTTCTTCAGAAGTTGTGCACTTCGCTTTTCATTTACGTTCATCTCCTGATCTTGGTTCGAAGACAAATACTGCGCAAGCACAGCTGTCATATTTTGAAAAAGAACTGCTTGATTGAAACTTTTCCAAATGTGGCTATTATTCTTTGTATATATCTGACCTTGCCTGTTGCAAATACGGAAGGTGAACGTTCTTTCTCGGCATTGAAAAGAGTGAAAATCTATCTGCGCTCATCCCTGACGCAGGATCATGTCTGTGATTTTTGTATTGTGGCCATCGAAAAGATTTTCACAACATCTATGAGCTTTGAGGATATTATTGATAAATTTGCAGCAGCGAAATGCCGAAAATACCAGTTGTAACACATTATTTGCCTTAGTTTTTTGTGTTGCACTCTCTGTGTTGCTTATTATATTTTCTGTGTTGTTTATATTTGCCCCGTTTATGAAACAGTGCGAAAATTTTATTCTATGTTTAACCTTTTAAAATAAATTTCAAAGTAAATTTTAAATAAAATTTACTTTTTTTAACAAATCAAAATAACAAATTAGGCTCAACCTCTTTGATTGAAATAAATTTTTGTTTTTTAATTTAAATATCTATCAAACAAAAACAAAAATAAAGCAAACAAATCAATTTTTAGTATAAAATAAATATTGTACAGTTGAACTAACCCGTTTATACTTTAAATACCAAAGATTATCTCAGGGACACTTTATTCCCGGAAGGTAAGAGCTTATTATGTCTCCTATCATTAAGATCTACTAAATCAGTGGCTCCCAAACATTTTCGAGCGCGACCCAAATCTAAGTTGTTTTCGCGTTCCATAATTTAGGGGCCCCGCACTCTTATCTGCCCCGGGCCCCGCGATCTCTTAATCCGGCCCTGTGTGAATGACAGTATTGACGCTGTGGAGGTTGAATTTATGCGATGGCGTTCATATTGGCTACGCCACGAAGGTGATTCTTTACCGTACAACACTTTAGGCGTGATGCTCTCTGCTGAGGAAATACGTACGTATCATCTTCGGAAGTTCTTCTTCAAAAATTGACAACAGGTCCGATTACTACAGCAACAAATGAAAGCGTTGGTTTAGTGCTCTGAGATATTTGAAAGCCTGTTTGGGGTTCACAATGAAAGATGATCGTTTGAATGGATTGATATTGCTGTATGTTCCCGTAACCTTATCAGTAATTTTGAACATGTGAGTGATGAATTTTCACGTAAAAATTGTCGGCTAAATTTCAATTGAGTTAAATTTTGACATACAGCATCAGCAAATTTTTTTGGTTCGCCTATCATCATTACTAATAAGTTTGTATCAGTAGATGCTTTGGGTGCAATTGCATAAGGGCAAAATTTTTTGTGTGTGCGATTACGTTAAACTTCTTTACGTTCTGTTTAAAAACCGCACACACCTCTCATCTCCTGCGGAAAAAACCTCGATATCCCTATTGTGACTAGATCCTGAGGGGTTTACCACTGCACCTAGGCTGGGTTATTCAAAACCTCCCCCCCTTAAAGAAATCCTGGCTGTGCCACTGCCCATGATTTATTTTGGTCATCAATCTTCACTTTAAAATACGCAAGATATATCTTTCTCACAAAATCAGTGATAGCTTTCCTTTGGTTTTTAAAGGTATGTTCCCCAGAGATGTAACAAACCTTGACAGCATCATTACGACAGCTTCTTCGTGATGAGCTCATAACTCTTAAATACAATTAAAGCAGTATGTAGAATTCAGTATCCACAGTGTGTATAAATCTTTGATTAAAGATAAATACTGAACTAAAATGTGACAGGCTATTAATTCAGTCACAGGGAGATACATACCTATCAGTTACTAACTTAAGCATATTGTCAAATTTTCACCAATAAACGCAATCTTACTTGAATTGCACAACCCTCAGTATTTTCCAAACCTTAGTTATTTGAGTATGAGATCAAATTAGACTGGTGGCATTCCTTTCTCTGCCTACAAAGCCATTAAACTTTGACTACAATATCTACGAAAATATAGCTACAAAATGAGATACTAACTTTAACTTGCATCACAAAGAAATTGCAACATATCAGAATGACAAGCCTACTGATGAACTCCCATCACCTGGATTATTGTTTGATAGTGTAACGTGGTGATTCCCAGCCGGTGGTCCTTACGACTTGTGAAGTGGTTAACCGAGAGAACTTTCCATGAAAACGAATTATTTACCAAAACATGCATATTCTGAACATTCTACGCGAGTTTCATTCAATTTTGATCATTAGGTATTACTGCGTTTGTTTTTACAACATTGTCGCAAAGTCAAGACTTGCTGCTATTTAGGCTCATAGTTCACGAATTGGGCTACTTGTCATGGTTGTCAAAATCGATTAAATTATAATTCTAGAAGGGGAAAGCGCCCAACAATGCCCCGAATTTTACAAAATAGCGTGTTTCCACTAAAACTTAATGTTTTATTTGGCATTTAAATTTAATCTGTTCTCAGATAATTGAACATAAAATGTATGATGTGTAGCAATGATGTACCGGTAATGAAAGCTTCAGTCAAACTGGGGCATTGTTGGCCGCAGTGTCCACCGTAATTCCAACATTGTCCATACTCCACGTCGTTTATTAACTACCTGGGTGTCTACGTATCGATTACTATGCACAATAGTTATTTTAAATTTTGAAAATTTAATTCAATAAAAAATTGCAAAATAGTGCAAATTTTTCAAACATAATTATTGGTTCATTGACCTATCATCTAAAGATGTCACGGGCAAGGATTTTAATTACACGGCCAACATAAAAACAACATGCTATACACAAACAAGAGCCATAAACTTTTAGAAAACTACACACTTAGCTCGATCATTATAAAAGATTAATAAGTGCCACACAAAGCACCCTAAGTTAATAATTCAGGTTTTGCTCCGTAGGGGCACTGCAGAAAATTTGGAATTTAAGCGCTGTGGGCATCGCGGGCTGGTCAGACAACATAGTGCCTACCGTTCTGATCGCAGATGGAACACAGAAATTTTAAGCTAGCAATGGGCTCTAATGCCTTTGTTAAAAACAAGTTTCAACGCGTTTCAAAAACTTTGCATAAAGCTTAAATCACCAGGAAATTAACTGGGCTGTTTTTTAGTCTTTTGTTTTGAAATTAGATTTTCATTTTTACTTAAATACTGAGAATCGCTCCTTGACTTAAACATTGCTGCTACTGGTGCTTTTAGTTTACTGCTCATGTTAGTGGCCAAGTGGGAAGGTATATTAAAAGGCATTAAAGTCAATTTTAAGGTGGCGCACTGCAAGCCTCTGAAGCTATATTGGGCACTCTCTTTTATCTCTTGCTTAATTCTTGTTAAACATTAAAGTCTGTGCAGACATTTCAGCCAAATTTAAATTAGCAACTCAAATGCTATTGATATTCTTAAAGTGCTGCAGTTTATATGAGAAGAAATTGTGGAGATAGTGGTCTTAGGCGGTGTTGATTATCTTTTAGTGTTCAGCAGGCTCAATAAGGTTGGAAATCAGTTGTGTAGAGTTTGCCGAAAGCTGAGGAAACCATTCATAAGATAAAGACATACAATACAACAACATGCATACCACTAAATAACTTGTAGGCTACTGTGGAAAATGGAGTCTGAATTGTCAAATCTCAAAAAGTGCTTTCAATACCTTGCTACTGAAGTAATGGGATGTTACATCAAAAATAAGACATATTAAGATTACCTGGTAAAGAAAAATGAATGTATACTAAGGTGGAGTGAAAAACAAATTTTGTTTTCAAATCAAAAAACCAGGTTTATTAAAGTAGGCGGTTAGGTCTAAAAACACCTTTCAAAGTTGTTTTGGCATTCTGCCTGTAACAGCAGCCTATAAAATCAGTCTTTGGAAAACTGAGGCTGCTGAGACAGGATGTATAGCCGAATTTTCGCGCACTCCAAAATTCACTTTTCTACCCGAAAAGATATTTAGTATATTAAAGTGGTATTAGCGTGGCGGAGCGTGAAGAAGTACGGTTATCTGCAACACGGAAATAAATTACCAAATGAAATACACACAAGTGAGATCAGAATGGGGGTTAGATTACAACACAAGTTCACATACACAAGACGAGACCAGACTACGGGTTCAATTACACACAAGTTATGCTTGAGTTCCATATACACAAAAACGGGATCAAACTACGGGTCCAGTTATAACACAAGTTATTGTCAAATTTCGGATTAATAATTTAGATATTAAACAATAGATATAAAGAAAAATCTAGCGGGAAAATAGGTAACAAAAACAAGTATTACAATTGGGCTTACCGGACTATGACGGAACCGATCCAAATATACTATATATACAAGACGTTCAGTATACTGGTAATTCAAAACAACTGTGACAATCTCCAACAATTATTCTCTAACAATTCTCCGACAGTTATTTCACACAAATGCTTTCAACCGTTCTTCCAGTTGTAAATTTCTCAATTATTCCCGTACACATACATTTTTGACTTGGTCTTCCAATCAAGCACACGTAAATTTTGGAAAGCTCGGGGCAAAAGGCTCAAATTGCTAATAGTAGCAGCACGACGTGCTGAACTAAGAGTCAGACTTGTAATCAAAAGACTGTGGGTTTAAAACTCAGAACATTGCATATAAAATTTAGACCTGTAAATTCAACACTTCCACTTACACCCAGATGGCTAAACATCCCCGAAAATTTTGCGCTCCTCCAAATTTATGAAAATCTCATAACTTAAAACTAATTAAGCTAAAAGGTTGATTTTGGACTTAAAATGCTCAGAAGACCCAAGTTGATATCTGCTCCAATACAACGTTTTCTTCTAACTACATCACACAAGCCACAAATTGGCAAAAATGATGTTTTTGATGAAAATTATTTATTATCAAGAAATTGTTGTGAAATCCATGTTTTAACTAAAGTCATTTCTTAGCTGCTTGCACAAATTGAGAAATTTTCGCTTAGCATTTTAATCTAGCAGTCTTTGAAGCAAGAAAAATTGACAAAAATGCTACCAACACAATATGCTCAACACACTATGAAGAATAACAATAGTAGTAATAGTAATAGTAGCAATAAAATAGTAATAATAGAATAATAATAAGTTTAGTCACACACTATGTAGAATAACAAAATGTTGCCCAATTTACTAATTTTCGAGTTTTTTAAGCATTAATTTGCTTTTGGTGTTAAAAATTTTCATTAGTTTTCTTGATCGTATTTTCTGTCTGATAAGTCCATATCTATTTTTGAATTCAGCAACAACTGCAGAAGCTTCAGAAACCAGTTTGATATATCTTTCAACAGCCTGATTTTGGCAAGGATGTTCCATGTTGAGTTTATGTTGTTGAAAAGTCTCAATTGCTTTATTCAATAAGTGTTTTAATGCCGGTGGTTCATGCATGTCTTTTAAACTCAAGCTTGACAAGGAATAATAAGTTTTTGCATTAGTATTGATTTTGGGTATTATGAATTTTCTTACATCTACTTCTTCATCACGACCAACGTTATCTAAATGCAGCAAGCATATAACCCATTGCAATGGTCTTCCTATTAAAGTTTCTGATGATGCAATAAATCCTTTGCTTTTGCCAGTCATTACAGTGGTTCCATCAGATCCAACAATCTTTAATATTTGTTCCAGATCGGTATCTTTGATTGCAGAATAAACTGATGTTGCTATTTTATGTCCACTTCCATCTTCTGGCATTACATGTGAGAGATAAAAACCATTAGGCTCTCCTACAATCACATAATGTTCTTCAATGACAGTTTGGTGATGATAATTTCCATTTACTTCAAACATTGTCATTGTTGCATCTTTCCTTCGATCTACAAAAATGGAATCCACAAATTCAAATAATTCTTGCTCCTTGTTTCTAATTTCTTCTCTGTATTTTTTCCTCTCTCTTCGCAACTTGCTTCTATCCACCACATATCTTTTTTTCCTCTTCAGTAACAATTCCAAAAGCTTTTAATGTAGTCGAAGCTATAGCTGCACCAGCTCTCTCAGACACTTCATATCGCTCACAAACAGAGACGTAGCAGCCGCCCCCCAAACCCCCAATTGGGGGGGGCCCAGGCCAACTTTGGGGGCCCAAGTTAGTCTGAAATTGCTTTTTGGCTACGTGACTATTTTCAGTTCAGCAGACTTGTTTACAACCGATTTAAACTGTACGAAGAAATTGGCTTGTGACATTATAAGTGAATGCTACGTCATTTTATCTCGCAGAATCTAGAATATTTCGATTGATTTTCTGGTAGAATCTTGAATATTCGATTGACGTAACAATGCCGTTGTTACGCAACAATCATAGAATCGTCTGGAATTCTGTTTGGCTATAAATACCGGGACAATATATATACACTGCAGAGTGCAGATAAAGTATTTTATTGACATTGTATAGAATGAAACGTTCAAAAAGTGGTGCTCAAAAGAGAAAAGAAGTAGCCACTGCTCGAGATGCTGTAGCGAAATTGCCCAAGATGACAGATTTTTTCAAGATTACTGAGCAGAGTAGACCTGGCACTAGTACCGAGAGGGATGAAGAAAACTATAGTGTACAAGAAAAAGAAGACTATGACGATCAGCATCAAAGTGATTGTGAATTTCCAGAAAATGTAAGTTGTGATTTACCTGCCAATACGCAACCTTCAATATCAAAAATAACTGAATCTCAATTTACCCCTATCCCTGATGACCCATGTAAATGGCCTGAAAGTATTTCTGATGCTCAACGATGTGATATAGTAAAGCGTGGACCACATCAACTAATAATGAATTTTCCATATAATAACACAACTCCAAGGCGACGTTTTTCCTCCAACCATTATAAACGTGTGCTACCTAATGGTGAAAGTGTTTCACGGTCGTGGCTAGTTTATTGTGGGGAATCAGATCAAGTTTTTTGCTTTTGTTGTAAGCTATTTGGAAAAACACTAAGCCCCTTTTGTAGTGGTATAAATACATGGGAGGGTTTTTCGAAAAAAACTGAAAGACCATGAAAACGGCATTTCCCACCAAGAATGCTGCAGTCAATGGATGTTGCTAGCTGAAGGGATAAGAAATTCATCCACTATCGACAAACGCGAGATGAATATTTTTTTCAATGAAAGACGTTTTTGGAGAAATGTTTTAGAGAGACTTATCGACATTGCCTTGTTTCTATCGGAAAGGAATCTTGCTTTTATAGGATCTGAAGAAGTCTTAGGATCTCCTCACAATGGAAGTTTTCTGGGTATATTTGAGCTTTTGGCAAGAAGAGATCCGATCCTAAAAGAGCTTCAAGACAGAATCAAGAATAAAAACACTAAAGATCACTATTTGAGTCCTACCATACAAAATGAACTAATTGAATTGCTAGCGACAGAAGTTGAAAAAGAAAATTTACAGCAATTGAAATTGGCAAAATATTTTTCTATAATTTTACTGCACTCCAGATATGTCACATCATGAACAAATGTCTGTCATTCTCCGTTATGTACTATGTAATGAAGAAGCTGCTGTTGTTAAAGAAACATTTTTTGGCTACTTGAGAATAAGTGACAGTACTGGGAAAGGCTTGTTGGACGCTTTCTTAGAAAAAGCGACCGAACTGCAACTCGAATTGTCTGATTGTCGAGGTCAGTCATATGATAATGGTGCTAACATGAAAGGAAAACATTCTGGGGTCCAAGCAAGAATGCTAGACATCAATCCCAAAGCTGTTTACGTGCCCTGTGCAAACCATACCCTTAACTTAGTTGTTGTTGACAGTGCTAATTGATCGACGGAAGCATTGACATTTTTTGGAGTACTTACAAGGTTGTATGTGCTGTTTTCTTCCTCTGCTCAGCGTTGGGAAATTTTGAAGAAACATGTGGAGCTGTCCATAAAGTCACAATCTGATACTCGTTGGGAAAGCAGAATTAAATGCATCAAACCTCTTCGATACAATTTAAAAGAGGTGTTGCTGGCACTGAAAGACTTGGAAGCCATTTCCATAGAAAGAAAAGATGGAAGAGCTGCCTCAGAAACAAAATCGTTGATAGCTCATTTATCAAAACGAAGTTTTCTTTTGTCGGTGTTTATTTGGTATGATATCCTATTCCAAGTCAATAAAGCAAGCAAGATTCTTCAATCGTATGGAGTCTTCCTTCATACAATGGAAACGGAAATCCAGGCAACTGAAAAGTTTTTGCAAAACTATCGCACAACGGGTTATGACAGTGCCGCAACATCTGCTGTTGAAATAGCACAGGAATTGGATATTGATCCTTCTTTTCCTCCGTCAAGAAGTGGAAAGAAAAGAAGATTGTTTGATTACCAAGGTGAAGAGGAACAACGAGCTACTCCTGAACTGAAATTTAAAAGCAACTTTTTCTATCCATTAGTAGACCAGGCTATTATGTCAATAAAGGAGCGCTTTAATTTGTTACGTGAGGTTTCTTCCGCCTTTTCGTTTTTGTACACACGAGACAAACTTTTGCTTGTGCAACAAGAAAATGCTCTTCTTACTTGCTGTAAAGAGTTCCAAAAAAAGTTCGGTGACATTGATTCTGATGAAATGAGCGCTGAGCTACAGCGGTTTGTTTTAATTTTACAAAAAAAACGCAATCTCAATACGGCTCAAGACTTTCTGAACTATCTTCTAAAGACTCATTTATTTGAATTGTATCCGAATGTGTACATCGCACTTCGAATCTTACTAACTTGCCCCGTGACTGTTGCCAGCGCTGAAAGAAGCTTCAGCAAATTGAAACTGATTAAAACTTTTAATAGAACGTCTATGACAGACAGTAGACTATCTTCATTAGCCATGTTGTCAATCGAAAATGACTGCGCCCGATCTCTTGATTATGACAATGTCATAACAGCATTTGCGAACAAAAAGGTTCGCTCCAGACTATTTAAATGATACTGTGTTTTTATAACTTTTTCATGTTTTTCAGTGTCATTGCTTTCGTTTCGCAGTGTCTGCATAAATGTCCTACTGAACTCTGGCATCGGTGCCGAACTTTTTATGACTTGCACCTTCGGTATCGGCATGCTTTATTCTGACATTAGCCTGTTTACTTATGTACAAATTGTGGTGTATTTTCTTAATGCAGCTTTTCAATTTTACACCTCTAAAGTGATATGACCTGTGCGCAGGGGCTCTTGCGCTTACTTTGGGGGGGGCCCGAAGTTGGAGTGCTACGGGACTGCTCACAAACCATTGCAAGTTCTTTTAACGTAACTCGATTCTGCTGCAAAACTGCTTTTGAAAAGCAAGGTAACGCTGAATCAAATGATACTGATATTTCTGAATTTTTACTAGTACTTGTATCAGATTGATAACCAATTACAATATCAATATTTGCTGAGCTTGTTGAAACAGTATCATTAGAATTGGATTGTTTTTGAGATATTTTTTGGAGAAAATTTATATCAGATTGATCGATTGGTTCAACAACATCCAAACATTTTCTTTTTTTTTTGGGACCTATTTGATCTTCATAAAATGCAAAGTCATCTTCATTCATTTTCAACTTATTAATTTCTTCAAGTTTTCGTCACTGTTTCTGGTCATTACAACAAATATCAAACAATTCTTTATTATCACGTAAAAATTCCGTCTTATTATAATTAAATGTCGCACTGGTGTTGAATCCTTTTTTCCTTTTTTTTGGCTGAGATTCAATCTGCCGAAAATCTTTGACATTAGTTAAAATCCTAAACACAATGCCATCTACACTTATGCAATAAGCATTACAGTGGATCCAACGTTCATATAGTTCATTTGCAACAATGACAGCTGCAGCTCTTGTTGGCCGATTTCTTTCATGAAGCAGTTTTTGCAAAACATCTTTTTTGATTGGTTATTGCTTTTCTAGCTAAAATACAGTTTAGGAAAGTGCAAATAAGAACTCATCAATAGATGACTAAACTTACTTAATTTAGTTAGTTTTGTTCATTTTTTTGTTTCTGGCAGTAGCCTATTATTGACCTGAGATTTGACTTGTTTGGTAACAATGTTACTTTTTTGTGTTCTGTAGTTTGATTGTAAGTTGATGATACAAAGGTTATTTTCAAAAAAGCTCGCTAAACAAATCGAGGAAATTTCAGTGCTGACATGATGAAAAAAGCAGTTGAATATGTGCTGCGAAAACATAAGTCAGTTTAATCATCTGCCAAATTAAATAGTGTAGATAGGATGACACTAACAAGGTATGTAAGAGAGGTTAAAGATGAAAATGACTCTCACACGACAATTACTTTTAAAAAATCGTTTGTTACAACACAGGTAAGTTTAGGTCTACCACATTTGTCTAAATAAAGGCTTTGTGGCTGTTACGAAAATTGGTGGCTCAATATCAGCAAAGTAATTTTTATTTTTAGATCTTTACGCAAGAGGAAGAAGAGCAGCTCACAGAATACACTCTAAAGTGCTCAAGGATGTTCCATTGACTCACCCGAGATGCATGCAGACAATCAGCATTTGAGTACGCCAAAACCACTGGCAAGAAATTTCCTTGTAATTGGGAAAAACCAAAAGCCGGAAAAGACTAGTTTTATGGCTTCGTAAAACGGCAACATGTATTGGTACTAAGATTACCAGAAGTTACAAGCTTAGCTCGATCACTTGCTTTTAACAAGATAAACATTAAAATTTTTTTCAATAACCTTCAAGTAGCTTTTAAAAGACATGCTTACCAGCCTCATAACATTTGGAATCTTGACGAAACCGGCATCATCACAGTGCAAAAATCCCCAAAATTTGTTGCAGAGAAAGGAGCTAAGCAAATTGGTGAAGTAACCTCACATTAGAGAGGTGTATTGGTCACAATATGCTGCTTTGCCAATGCAGTTGGTCAAGCATTGCCATCTGCATATATTTTTCCTCGTGTGCATTTTAAACCACATATAGGGTTGCCAACCGTCCTTTATTTGAACCCCCCGTCCTTGTCCTTTATTAAACTTAGAATTGTCCTTTATTTCTAGAGCTGAAAAAAATTTAGTGCAAGAGCGGAAAAAATTTGCAAAAGTACAGTCCAATCGCGGTTGTGTAGCACAACCCATGGAAAACCGGGTGTTGACCTTTTTTTTTTTTGGAGGCCACCATGTCCGCGAGCAGTACTTTTACATGGTGGCCTCCAAAAAAAAAAAAAAGGTCAACATCTGATTACCCACCCGGACAAGAACAGAGGGTCTCCAATTAAGGATTGTCCTTTACAATACAGGACGGTTGGCAACTCTAGTCACAGTGTCCTTTATTGAAATTTGTCAAAGTTGGCAACCCTAACCACATATGTTGCATGATGCACCAAATTGGAGCTTGGTGCTCGCTTGCAAGTCTGGTTTGATGACCAAAGAGCTATTTGTTAAAGTTTTCAATCATTTTTTGACGTTTATGAATGCTTCTAAATCGAACCCTGCTCTGCTGGTGATGGACAATCATAAAAGTCACTTGTCGGTTGACCTAGTTAATGCAGGTCGTGACCATGATGTGTCTATTGTAACGTTTCCTCCCCACTGCAGCCATTAGACGTTTCCGTTTATGGCCCCTTCAAAAATTAGTAAAACTCCGCTTGTCAATCATGGATGCTTTCCAATCCTGGCTGTCCATCAACAACCTACAATCTTGCCTCATTAAGTGTTTCAGCTTTTTACCGTGTCTTCACACCCTCAAACAGTCGCTGGATTAAAAAAAACAGGGATTTATCCATTTGATAACCATATTTTTTCAGATGATATGTTTTTGCCAAGTTTGATCTCAGATCAAGCTGTTAAGAAGTTGACGAGCCCACTAATACAAACTTACCTGCACCAATGACTCATGGCACGGATGATGTAGCTGGAACAAGTGGCACAGGTGTCACTCCAGAGACTGTACGGCCATACCCTAACGTTATGCCGCGAGCAGAAAATTAACTAAAAGAGAACAAAGTCTGCAATTATCACGCATTCACCTGTAATTTCTAAAGAAAAAAATATAAATTGACCAAATTGTGGAAAAGCGAAAAGTGCAAAGAGGAAGTTAGTCAGCACCAGTTCTTCAGAGTCAGAAGCTGAATCATATTGTACTTCATCATCGGATGTTTAATTATTTTCAGATTTCAGTGATTTATCTGCAGATAATCAGAGCACGCTTTGTGAGCCCAAGCAAGGGAATTTTGTGCTGGTTGTTCATCAAGGAAAAAGAAAAGTGCATGTTGTAGGAGAAGTTGTAAAAAAGGAAAATGAAGAAGGAGACGTCGAAGTCAAATTTTTAAGAAAACATACTAAGGTTCCAAACGGTTTTGTTAAACCAGATGAAGAAAATATACATTCGGTTCCTATTAGATCTGTAGTATTGATTCTCTTACAGCCTTCCACGTCAGGTTCCACCAGAAGAGCAACAGCAATAACAAAATTTGCCACCGATTTTTCCTGCTATGAAATATGATTTGTGTATTGTTATGCGTAAATTCCAGTGTATGACAAATTTGTGCTGTAGCCATCAACTTTTGATAAAGAGTTTAGTAGTGATAATTTGAAAGCACAAAAAATTGTAAAATACAAAACCCACTCTTGTTCAGGCAATCTATTTAAAAATATGATGTCACGATTTTTGAAGGGTTTCAGTGCCCCCCTTATCTTGTCATGATAAAACTGTAACAAGTTTTTGAGAGCGTTTGTTTGTTGTTTGTTCATGCACAGTGAATAAAAAAAAATTTTGCGTATTATTGCTAACAATAATGCAATTCATATTTTGATTGATTTTAGTGGCTCAAGGGTTCCTTACCTCGGGGTCGTATGAGCCATTTTTTAAAAAATTTTTGTGGTCAATATCTTCCGTCCTTTTAACAATTAAAAAAACAAATCTATAAAATTTTAGGTTACTTTATAAACTACTCAATGTTGAATTTTCAGCTTCCAATCATTTGTGTAGGCCAAAATATGTCGAAAAAAGTAAGAAGTGGCTCACAGGTCCCGACTCTCCCCCAGATTGATGGAGGTTATGATTACGATCGGTGGTAAAAAACGTACAGAGGGCACTTGAAACAACAACATTTTTTTACGACTGACTTTGGGGGAGTCTCCGAGAAAAGGCACAACATGATGACATTGTTTCACTGTTTCTTCAGCGTCATGCTTCCGTGAATCATCAATAACTCATCATGACTACGTGTTGAGTATGGGATACAAAACCCAACACAATAATACAGACACAAGGGTGGGAAAAATTTTTTGTAAAAGCTAACGATAGCAAAGCCTACTCCCATAAATCTCAATAGATCTGCACTAACCACAAAAAAGCTAAAATCAAAGCTAGTTTCTCCCTTCCCTGATTCGAGCCTTTGACTGTTCTCATCCCATAATATTTTTGTCACCATCTAGGCCTGCAGTAGCATAATTACAAAAATAGTTTAGAATGGGGACGAAACATCAAGGGACTTAAACTTTTTGAAATGGAGAATTTTGCTCGTTTGCTCTCTAACCTTAAAACATTTTTTTGATTTTTAGAGTTAAAATTTATTCTATTTTAGTTTATATATATGTAAAGTTGTCTTTTTGGAAATCAATTTTTTGATAGCTCTACCGCACCGATTGCGGGAACTTATCGCGCTATATACCCCTACCTCTAAATACACCACTCACTAAGTATTTTATAATGTTTTTTTAGAGTGGCTTGATGCATTATTTATTACATAAAGTCGAGAAATCTGATGTATGAAATGTCTGGAAATATGATTGGTCATCCATTTTAACTCCAAACCGCATAAACACGAAAAACCATCAAAATAAGTAGTGGTTCTTACTATACCCAGAAGAGGTGTTGAGAATGACAGTTACAATTATTTCTTCTGATTGGCAGATTTCTACCATTAGAAATTTTTTGGAAGTAGCCTAATATAAAGCACTTCAAGCGGAATTCGGTAAACTGAAAATTCCGCTTGCAGTGTTCTAGCGTATGCAATTTCTCATGTTCAGCGCTGTTTGCCTAAAATTGTTAAGCGCTCTTCAACATTGTTTTCTCAAAATATTCTCGTTGGAAAAGTTACTCGATGTCATCGACACTTTTCTTTAACAATAAAAAAGTGTTTCCAAAAAATGTTATTCTTGAAATGGTGTCATTTGTCCAGCTTTACATTTTCGGTTGCCATTGAATTGTGTTTCGGTAATCTGATGTTATCCAAAAAAAAAGAAATTGTCATGTACTGCCTGAGGTGCAATTTTAATCTGTTTGACAGGCAGGGGGAGGAAAAAACGTTGGAGCTGTTGTGCATTCAAACATGCTTAAAAAAAATTTCTTAATACCCAAAAAGTAAGGTGCATAGGTAAACTTAAATATACTGAATTAGCATGTATAACTTTGGTATGAATAAGTGTTTGTCGAAAAAAATTAAGTCAGAATAATTAAGTGGATTATCTAACAAGGGGAGGTTAAAAACGTCAATGATTTCTTCCTCCACACTTTGACCTTTAACAGTTCCAAGAATTGATGATGTCATTATGAAAAATGAAGGGTCAAATTGTATTCCTTCAGTTTTTCTGGATGACGTCTGTTAACAGAGCTGTGTACTTTTAGCTTGCGTATTAATGATGTCACTAGTTAAAAATCTTATGACAACATACAACAAAAGTTTGTGCGACATGACGAGTGCACTGGGCAGATAGTAGAACGCCTAAAAATGCTGACGCAAACAACTTTGTTTGCGTTGTATCACTTCAAACGTACCTAGAATGCTGTACAAGTAGGCTCAACGTCGTTTCGAAATGCAACCCGTTTCAATGCACCTTAGTGAAATTCTGTTGTAATTTGGTGGTGGAAATGCAGTAACACTTCAGTATAGCTTTGAAGCAAGCTATTTTCCTCCCACACTACTCATTAAGCTCTTTCCACCTAAATCTGACAGAGGCCGTTTGGTAGGCAGATAAAAATCCTTTCGCACACTAAAGCTATGTTTTATTTAGAACGTTTTTCTTGCCTGGCAATGTGACTTGTTGAGCCCCCTCTCGCGTTTCCTTCCATAAAACCAATCGCGTTTCGTAGCCTACAGCAAGCTGCTTCTCTTTGGTGCATACGACTACACAAACGTTGCTATTAACTTGATTTTAACAGCCCTGCTGATTGAATTCTCCAGATATAGCAACCTGTTTACTTAAGATCCAGGTTTCCCGCGGTGAATAGACTTTCGTTCATTTGCAGCCTCCTGCTTGATGCTCAGCAACAAGATTAATGTTAAGAATGAAACATGAAGCATGCAAAAATAATTTAGCACCAATTAAAATGAGTTTTGGGGCTAAAAAACTCTTGCAATCGAAAGCCCCAGATTACAAAATATTTTATTTTCTTAATCTTTCTTCTACTTTTTCCCCTTGCGGATTCAATTTACGATTTTAAGCAAATTCTTTGTTTTGTCAACAAGTTAAACGAAGCAAAACAAAGAAATTAACCTCAGCCAGCAGCTACTCATCGAGCCAAAACCTACCCCAGGAAAAGAAATGCTGCTCTAGCTTTTCCCTTTGACGTGAAACAGCCATTGGTGAGGGTGCCAAGAAAAACTTTTGGCCAAACAGTTTTTTTCAAAGCTTTTAAATTGCCTTTTCTATACTGGCCTACACGGGTTTTAGTAGGCCAATATCAGTGTTGTTGAGTAGTTTTTTTTGTAATTTTTACAACGTAATAGCAGCAAGCAAACACTACGGAAATCGAATAACAGCGCAGGCGTATTGTTTGACGTCACTTGGGAGAAAAGCAGTCGCTGTTGCGTCACCTACCATGTGATTTCACCACGTAATAAAAATCTACTGGTAAACAACTTTCATGATCGCATTGAGCGTTAGCGACCGTATATGGATAAAACGGATGCTGGCAATGGAGAAGATGCGAAATCGAAATATTCCTGACAAATGATTAACGTCGCGTCCAACCCAGCACGACTACGCAAAAGATCGACCACGATTCTGCCTGTTCAATACTTTTTAATGAGTCGCTACTTGCTGTTGCTCCTACTGGCTGATCAAGCAAACAAATATTTCAATATTTGATTTATTGCTACGTGGCTCACTTTGAACAATTATCACACAAACAAAACCATACAAAATATAAAAGTAAAACTTTAACCTATGAGCATTAAAGGAAGGTGGATCAAAATCTCATACGTAAAAATAATGTTTATCCAGCTAATGTCAAAAAAATTTCACGTTTGATTTAGAGCAGGGGTCGGCAACCTTTCGCTAGCTGAGGGCCAAAATTAATATCTGCAAGGTGTCAGCGGGCCGTATAAATTTACCATTAACAGTGTTGCTTTTAAAACTTGCGAATTTTTGAAATTTTAATCGAAATAACTGCTGATTTTAACAGTTCATAACGGCAGCATAATATGCAACATACATACATTTATTGATACCCGCAGAAAACGTTATTGTGATATATCATGTTGTGTTTGATTTGAAAGTTTTTGAAGGTGATATTTGATGAGGAAAGAAGCATAACATCTTGCAAATGTTTATCAGTAGGTTGTGCTCTCAACTTGGTCTTGGTTAGTTTCATTGTCAAAAATAATTGTTTACAAGCATAAGTGCTGCCAAAGATGGATGACATTTTTGTGGTATGTTTAACAAAGTTGGGATAACGTTTGGATTCAAGATATTTCTTATAAAAGTCAAACAGTGATACATGCTCACACTAAACTCCGATTTTATCTCGTTTTACACTGCAGCTCAATTAGCTTCATTTGATATCTTTCTGGTACAACGTCGACCTGTATGTCAAATGGAGTACTAAACAATTTGATATCATTTTCGCGAGAACAAATGTCACTAAGTAGTGATTCAGTTTCCATCCGGTGTTGTCCCTTTAGCAGAGATGGCCGGATTTACCCCATGGATGGGGATTTGTTGGAGCGAAATTTTTCTACAGGGAGCATGCCCTTGCTTACCCCCAACCTCAGTTTTCTGACATGAGTGGTCCAACCAAGCAATTAAGCTGGCAACCCCACCATTAACAGTCAGACTGCAATTGGTAGGTGCCCAATAGTCGCCTCTTACGACATGCTGGGTAAACAGCTTCACTATTCTTTAACCGGTGAAGCACGGCAAGGCGAGATGAAAATTCAGTTCTTAAATGTCGTATCGTAGATACAAATAAAGTAGTGCTCATAGGTTTGTTCTCTTGCAGTGTAGCAAAGTGAGCATAATTTGCATTTCCTAACTGAATTTCCCAAAGTCTTAGTTTTGTTGCGAATGCACGTACATAACTCCGCATCTCATGTATCAATTGGAGCTTTCCCTGAAGCTGCAAATTCAGGTTGTCCAAATGTGATGATGTTAAATTGACCCAAAATGTCAAATTAGGAACCCATTCTTGATTGCGAAATCCGGTAGCATTTATGTTTTTTTCAAAAAGGATTGACAATTTTTCTCTCAATATCTACACTCTTCGTAGCATTTCACCTAGATAAAACCAACGTACATTGCAGAAATAAAGCAAATCTTGATACAAATCTCTCTTTGTAAAAGTAGTTGGCGAAATTTTACCACTATGTCTATGACGCTCTTTGAGGTTGATACCTTTGCGAGCAATGCTTCCTGATGAATGTGACACTGTAACTTTAAATGTCGTTATTAATTCTATTGTCTTCCATGCGTTTTTGAAGCAAAGACACGACACTCATATTTTTCTGACGATTGATGGGGCTCTATCAGTCGTTGTTGAAACCAGTTTTGAGAGATTCATATTCATGGCTTCAAGGCATTGAAGTAATGTCTTCAGAATATCGGGTCCTGAAGTAGTACCCATCATAAGAAGCAGTTGAACAAAATTCTCAACAACATGAAAATCTCCGTTTACTCCACTCACAAATACTACCAGCTGAGCTGTATCTGTGCTCTCATCTATCGCTATTGAGAAGAACTGTAGATCTTCAAAACAATTTTTCTGGTTATATTTTACGTTGTCAGAAATCTCTCTTGTTCGTCGGGTTGTGGCTATTGCTGAAAAACTGACATCAAAAAACAGTTTTATTTTCTCCGAACATACGGTTTCAGCAACAGCCATCATACATTTTTTCACAAAGTCGCCATCAGCAAACGGTCTCTTGTCTTTCACTATTAATTGTGCTACCTTGTAGCCAGTGGCGTAGCAACGTAATGTGTCGCCTTTGGCTTTTTGCGCGAAATGCCGCCCCCTTGCGCGTTGTAAAAGCTTATTAAAATTTCAGACAACCGGAGAATTTTATTATATCAGAAACCCGAAGGTCTCGTGCGCCACGGTCAATGAAATGTGATATACGCAGAACAGTTCAATTTATACGGCGATTAAAATTGAACACGTCGAGCTTTCATTGATGCAAATTCAGAAATTACGTCGTCAAAAGATATTGTCTCAACTAATTCACTTTCAATGGACAGTATTGCTCACGCAGACAGCCTACTTTCACCCATAGTTGATCTCAAGTAAGATTTTATCAACTTAAGTTTTGAAAAACTTCTTTCGCAACTTGCGATAGAAACAGCAGCAGTGAGGTATAGCTTAAGACTCATGCATAAATAAGGTGTAGATTCACATAAACGATGTTTGCTTAACCATCGCAGCACGTCCAACGCTGTAGCGTCATTCTTGAATGAAAAACCACTAGATTGCACTAGTCGATTGAACCTTGCGATTTCTAGTTTTAACTCGGTAATATCGACGTCATCAGCATATAAATTCTCAAACTGGCGTCGGCCTATACCGGTATCGATACCGCCACTTCTCAACAAGTTGTGGGGATTTAAAAAGCCAAATATCTCATTTAGTAAACACATTTCGCTGAATCGCGTTTCTGCTTCGCTTCTAAATCTGTCTACAGCTTCTAGCATGCACCTCTTGATTTCTTCCCTAGCCGAGAGACCTACGTCTTCTGCTTGTTCACCAGGCATCCTTTTCTTTCGTCTTATTCGTCTCTCTTCAACCGGTATTTCTTGCTCTTCGCAAAACTTGATCGCTCTTTCAATACATTGCGTAACCATCGCATCGCGTTCATTTACCAAGAAAGCAATAAATGCATTCATCTTTTGGGTACACTCTTCAAGAGACAGACTTTGTCGCTGTAAATATTTTTGAATGTCTTGTGATTCTTTTAGGACTTCGAACCAAAATTCTAAAAACGAAACAAAGGAAAAACGTTGGATCGCATCCAAGATTCCACGCGATTGTCCTCGTGTATCAATGTTTTCATTTTGATCACAAAGTTCATTTAATGCACCCACCACATCAATGAAAGATTTTTGAAGCGCTTTCACAGCTTCATAGTGAGCACTCCATCGTGTATCGATTACTCGTTTCACCGTGTTTGGCACATACTTGCGCAATACTTCCCATCTGTGAGTAGAAGAAGAAAGAAGGAATAAATCCTTTCTACAACAGCAAAAAATGTTTCAGAAACTTCAGATGACCCCACTGCGTGCACTCCTGCAAGGTTAAGTGAGTGGTTTCCACAAGGGATAAACAAAGCCTTAGCATTAATATCCTTTATTCTTCTTTGCACCCCTGTACGGACCCCTGCCATTGTGGAAGCATTGTCGTACGCTTGGCCTCTACACATCATTATGTCCAAGCCATTTTTCTGAAGCTCGTTGAGAATAGATTTGGTAATCTCGTCAGCGTTTTTTGCGTGTAGTGGAAAGAAATTTAGAAAGGATTCTTTTATTTGTATCTCGTTATTTCTGTCGATCTTGACATATCTAACAATAAAAGTCATTTGTTCAATATGAGAGATATCTGGGGTACTGTCGAGTAAAATTGAGAAGTACTTTGCGGTCTTTATCTCCTCCAGGATGTGGTCTTTTACCTTTTTGCCAAGAAGTTCGATTAATTCATTTTGAATAGTCGGTGAAAGGTACGTTGTCATGCCCTTTCTACCGAGTTCGATAGTAGCAAAGTGTTCGCTAATGACTGTACTGTAATTAGCAAGGAGTTTCAAAGTTTCACGAAAATTTCCCTGGTTCCTTGAATCAGAATCTTCCCGGTGACCGCGAAAAGGTAAATTTTGTTTGCTGAGGAACTTTATGACTGCGACCACGCTTTTTAGGATTTCTTTCCATCTATTTTTCTCTTCATTCACAAGGTTCAGTATTTCTTCGTCAATGGTTTGATGGAGCTGAAGTCTCTGTGCCAGTTCATTCCATTGATCAAAGCACTGTTTGTGAACTTTTGAATTTTCGTGATTATAAATGCAAGGATTAAGATGCCAATAATTTACAAATGGTTTGAAAACAAATGGAGAATTATCATTTCTTGGTTGAAATAACTTACAACAGAAACAATATAATCCTGAATGGCTATTCGAATAAAGTAGCCAAGATCTGAGAACCTCATCACCATTCTTTAGTGTCTTATAAAACCATTTCTTACTCAGAAAACGTAGGCATTCTTTCTCTTCGTCCCCTTCGTTAATTATTCTAATTGCTGGCTTGAAAGGTCCTTCAATATTCTGAAACCTTTTGGGCCCTAATTTGATAATCTCAACTCTCATGTTATGGGTTAATTCTTCTGGCCAATTAGCGATATCATTACTAGAGCGATAGTTATCATTCGTTTTATGTGAATCCGAAAGTTTTTCATTCATAAGCTGACTACTTTCAATGATCACTTCGTTATTGGTTTGCTCGCGGTACACTTCTTCTTCCGTCTCTACTTGAGGTAGCGATTCGGCGTGACTGCTAACCCCTTCTGTTTCTTTGGTAGAAGCATTTTTTATAAACTTTAAAATCGCTCCTTCATTTTTCTTTAGTTCTTCTTGTCTAGCTTTTTTTTTCTTCCTATAAAAGGCTCCACTTTCTTTTACCCTCTTCATGGGCTACAACTAACTTAACCCGTTCACTGCGTAAGACGTGTATATCCGTCAAAGCAAGTCGCTCTCTCACTGCGTAAGACGTGTATATCCGTCCGAGTCGCCACCGCGTTTAACTACGCGTTTTATTTCGCTTTCGCATGGCATTTTTCGCGCGCCAGGGTGAGAAAATCCTGAGTAAGCATTTTGTACTAATAGTAAAGTTTTATTGCGTAAAACACTTTTATGGCTAGATCTATTCATTGCGTTCAGACCAATTTATCAAATGCTCAAAAGGTACAATACTGTAATAGCATTTAGACAACTTCTAACGTAATGATTAGTGCGAGAGTTTAAGTTTTGTAGGATAAATATTTACGATATATTATTTTATTTTTATTTTTTAGTTTTCCGATTATTTTTTAGTTTTCCAAATATATTTATAAGACTGTTTTAGCTGATACAAATGGCGACGCCAGGCAAAGTTTTCAAGTCTCAGACGATGATCTTTTGTTGCATATTTTTAATGCTAGTGATGATTTGTCTTCTCTAGACGACTTAGAAAGTGACAGTGCTGACATAGGGTATTTGCAAAATGCCGACGTACTTGATAGCGACACTAATCTAGCTAGTAGCGGTGCTCCTAACAACGATAATCTGCAGTGGACCGTTAACGGCCAAGTACGAAGCAGGTTTTCATTTACCGGCAACCCAGGCATAGCCTACAAGTAGCCTGAACGATGTAACAAACCCACTGGAATTTTTTGAACTTTTTTGACAAAGAAATTGTAGACCTAATTGCTACAGACACCAATCGATACGCCAGACTTGTTCTTGTTCGCTTAAAACAAAAAAATCATCACATTTTGCCGCCCCCACCAACCTGCCGCCCTTGGTTTTAGCCACATTAGCCAATAGGTAGCTACGCCACTGCTTGTAGCTAGCAAGAATAATATTTTCCAATTCAGTGGTTTGCCTTTGAAACACAGAACTCTGCTGTTTTAAGGTGGTTCTAAGTTGATTAAGTTTGTTTTTTTCTTGCTTGACCCGTAAACTTGGAAAAATTAGTATGCTTTGTATCATAAAGACGCTTTGTGCTAAATTCCTTATTTACAGCAACAGAAACGTTGCAAATCAAACACGTGAGTTTACCAAAATTGTTAATAAAAAGGACTGAAAGTAATACAACAGGAAAGCGATGCGTCTTGTGCAGTTTGCTCAAAAAAGTATTTGTTCTCCCATTCTTTATTAAAAGCTCGACACTCAGCATCAACTTTTCTACGTTTTGTCAACATTGCCAGATTGCTAAAAATTGATAAATATATGCTTAATGGCTATTATTAGCCAAACTTCTGTAATTACGGTAAATATTAAATAAAGTTACAATTACAAATTAGGATAAATCGTACATTTCAATTACAAAGCTAAAACCCCCAAGCACCTCTATGCAACCCTTCCTATGACTTTTACTCAATTCTCTCCTTGGGCGGTAGCTATACTACTTGAAATAAAATATACCACCAAATTTGAAAGCAAGGTTAAACGCAAATGTAACACAAATTGCTGTCAGTTATCAGTTACGAATGCAATATGTCATCGAATAAAAGACGCTTGATTTACTTAAGCAGCAGTACACAAGAAAGTAGTTGAATGCGACTTTAGCTTAAAAAAGCTTAGGAGCATAGAACAGAGTTACTTGCATTCACCATTATCACGTTTGCACAAACAAATACGATCGGAAAATATTTATAGTGAATCAAAGCTTTACGCCAGCCCACAAAGTTCGATTACTAAAATTTGTAAAAGGGCTGCGGGCCGGATGATTTTGTTAGGCGGGCCGGATCCGGCCCGCGGGCCGTAGGTTGCCGACCCCTGATTTAGAGTTTAGTATAAGCTAGGATTTTCTGGTAGCTAGTGATTTTAAATTGAAAATCTGTCATTTCCCCCCCCCCCCCCAAAAGTTCTTAAATACTGTCAGAGCAGAATACTTGGCGTGGCAACCGGCCGGGCAAATAAAGCAATCAACATCTTGGTTGCAATTGAAAGTCTGCATTTGGCGTGGGCCAAAAGCACTGTTATGATAACACACAAAGCATAAAAGATTGCGCGAACATAAACAAGTACTAGCATAGGATGGAAGCAGATTCAACATTACAACTGCAATAAGGACGTGATGCACTTGATATCTTAGTCAAATGACAAGTTATTTTTTACCCCCCTCACTCATTACCTAAAAAATTTATTTCCACAAAAATGTCCCTTTGGATACAAAAACCTACGACCTCAATTGCAAACCCTTTTACAATATTTACACTCTAAAAAGTATGGCAGCACTTACAGGCAGACCTTCACTATGCAAAGCGCAGACCTTTACTATGCAAAGCCCAATTTGCAATCAGTAGGTAAAAGTTCAATTTCTTTGACGAATCACAGCACAAAAACGTTAAAAAATCTCGTGCTTACCACTAAGCAATACGTGTAACGAAAAAAACGAAACGCAAACCTATTTCGTCAGCAGAAGGCTTTGAGCTTTTAACTGATTAGAACTTAGCAACCATCTAGTGTAAACGATGTCTCATTTAGGTCAAAACACATTACGTGAAAATTAGTTTTCATTGAATAGGAATATATCAACAAATGTCATTATGTTGAGCTTTTTGAGTAAAATGGTTAATTTTACAACTTTACTAAATGAGAATATTTTTTTAACGAATGTATGTTAGAAAATGCTTGTGCATAAAATCACGAATTATATGCAAGGAAGCAACCAGGAAGATAAGGAGGCAAAAGATCTCTTCGCCATGACACAAAAAAGGTAAACATCTTTTTTAGAGACACCCATCTACTACACGAAAACGAGTTTTGATTTGCCCCCAAATCCCCTCCATAAAAAATTGCGGCTACACGCCTGATGACGCATATAAAACAAAAACGTTTACAAGTTTTTCAATGAACAGAAACATTAAATGATGCTATATACTATGCAATTCACTTGCTTGCTTTCAAATAAAAATAAAAAATACACAAGCAGAAAACATGAGTACTAAACATGAAACACTTTGCAAAAAGAAGAAAATTTCAGGATCTAACCTGTTTTCACATGCTATTAATAAAAAAATGCAAAAAATAAAATGTGACTTCACTATCGCCGAGTTTCCATTGCAAACCAATGCATTAGCTTTTGCTTTAATTATTGTTACTTCATATAATCATCATTGTTTGAAAACATAAATAACGCGTGTAACATAACAATGGGTTTTCCATAAAAGCTTACTCATATAACGTTGGCAGAGGAAACGTGATATTTTAAAGGCAAGTCAAAACTTGGTGATGCCTACGTTACAAACAGTTAATTTCAGCCTGTCCAATATGGGGCGCCATTTGTTCACCGCTGATTACACATGTTTTAGGACAACATTTATGACTAAATCAAATGCATTTGTTTAAATGCACAAATACATTTAACATTTGTTTACATGTTTATAACATTTGTTTAAATGTTAACATTTGTTTAAATGCTTTTAACATTTGTTTAAATGTACAAATACATATGTCACTCAACCGTATCATTCACATATGTCACTCAACCGTATCGTATCGTTCTTTAAAGGGAATGTACTGCGAATATCGCTTTTCCGATAGATTTGGTCATTGGACCATCACGTGATAGGTTTGCGACAGACTCGTTTGAAATGGGCGACAGGCGCGACATAGTTAAAATTCTTGAAATGGGCGAGGAAAAGCAGAGGAAAAGTTTGGCGAATGATAAATCGCTCAAAGATGTTGTAACTTATATTCATAAAAAGACTGCGAGTTTAGCACTTATAGTTACATTGCATGTAGCATGGCCGAAACGAGTCGGCATTTACAGTAAATTGATTAAACAAGATAATAAAGAAAATATACATCATAGGATATAAAATTAGAAAGGTTTTTTAATGTTTTATCCTATGATTAGGGTGGCCATACGTCCCGTTTTTGGCGGGACAGTCCCGCTTTTTCAGGCCTGTCCCAGTTAAATTATCGAATGTCTGGTGTTTTCGCTCAGTCATGCAGTACAGCTTGACCTAGGGTATGCCAAAGTTAGCCGTGATAAACTAGGGCATGTTGGCAGCAAACCCTACCTGAATGATGATTCCGGCCGAAAATGACAACAAACGGGCAGCGAAATAGGTGGTGACCTTTTTTTTTTGGAGATCCACCCCACCGTAGGCGCGACCGCGGTCTTGAGCGTCCCGATTCTGATCTAGAGTCTGTAGTAAGCCCAACTATTTGGCTTCGTGAAAGGCGGCCATCCACTGTCCCGTTATTTGCTCATGCAAAAACGGGACGCTCAATTGGAAGTCTGTCCCGCCTAAATCGGAACGTATGGCCACCCTACCTAGTCATAATAGCAGTCTGCAATAAGCGTCCCGGTTTTGCATTTCGAAAAATGGCCAGCCTACCTATGATGTATATATATACATACATAGTCTTTCATAAGTATCATTATTTTCTGCAAGAAACTGGCAGACTGAGTTCATTGACTAACAGCATAAATCTATACAGCCTATGTTGCACTTTTCCTTCCAGCAGTCATCCTATATCCTATCCAGCAGACATCTTGTAGTAAGAGACTCGGACTTTTGCGGTTGGTGGTTTAAATTGATGCAGACCACATGTTTCAAGAATTTTAACTATGTCGCGCCTGTCGCCCATTTCAAACGAGTCTGTCGCAAACCTATCACGTGATGGTCCAATGACCAAATCTATCGGAAAAGCGTTATTCGCAGTACATTCCCTTTAAAGAACGATACGATACGGTTGAGTGACATATGTGAATGATACGGTTGAGTGACATATGTATTTGTACATTTAAACAAATGTTAAAAACATTTAAACAAATGTTAAAAACATTTCAACAAATGTTAAATGTATTTGTGCATTTAAACAAATGCATTTGATTTAGTCATAAATGTTGTCCTAAAACATGTGTAATCAGCGGTGAACAAATGGCGCCCCATAGTCCAACGATATGGCATAGTACTATAGGCATGAACACTATCAATCTATCTTACGTGATATTGCATCTAAAAGATTAATATTCCTATCTACTTCTGGGACTTTTAACTCCCAACTTAAGAAAAACATGGTTGAGAGTGGAATTGGTATTCACGTATATATCAACCAATCCAATAATGTTCATTAACTTAGCCAGAGAGTACGGCTTTATCAAGGTTATATACCCAAAGGAACTAAGACTGCGACTTTGGTTAAAATCAGGCTTAATGCTCAATATCTATAACTTAAGCAAACCAACATTGCATGATTAGTCGGTATGGATGTGGTTTCCAATCCTCACAGTGAAATCATCCTTTCTTCGGGGAATTTCAATGGGCATTTGGGGGAATGTGCTGAGGGCTTTGAAGGTGTACATGGGGAAATGGTATTGGAGAAAGATGCGGAAGGAAGAAGATTGCTGAAATTCTGTGATGAAAAAGAGCTGTGCGTGGCAAACACATGGTTTTATAAAGGAAAATCACTTCTAGTGTGGATGTAAAACAGAAATTGATTTGGAGGCTTGTGAAGAAAAATTGCAGAAAGTATGCAAGGGATGTGAAAGTGATTCAATGGCAACTTCAGCACAGGCTGATGGTCATAGATCTGGATAAAAAGATTCTAAAAAAGATCGTGAGAAAGGAGCGGATCGTAAGAAGAGTGAGAAAGTCAAATGAAATCCGGACAAGAGTAAGATTAGGAAAATATGTCGAACAACTAGCAGGCACAGATGTGTATGATTTGTGGAAAACTTTCAAGGCTTTCAAGGATGCTGAAGGCATGCGATGAAGTGTGGAAAGAAGAAGTCTAGGAGAGACCGAGAAGACATGTGGTGGTGGAATGAGGAGGTCAAGGATACCATAGCTAGACAGAAGGTGGCATTTAAAGAGTAGTGCAGGTTCCCATCAAAAGAAAATAAGATTCAATGCTAACGTTTAGAAAAGCAAACGAGGAAAGTTGTTGCCAGAACTATCAAAAAGGAAGCCAAACAAGGAGTTGAATAATTTATGTGGATATTCTAACAGTGTTTTTTGCTTCCTTAGAAGAATCAAAAAGGAAAGAAAGGATTTTGAAAGAGGAAGGTGCCTTAGAGGAAGAGACGGACGGCTGGTTTTTTTCAAGACAGGGCAAAAATTTGAAAGTAACATATGTAAAACACCGTGAATGAAGAAAACGAATGGGACCAGATGGTGAAAGCTGATGTAGTAAAAGGAGCGGTGGAAAAAGTTACTCGCAAGGTAATTGTGAAAGCAATGCAAGAGATAAAATTAGGAAAAGCAACTGGACCATCTCAAGTAAGTGTGGAGATGATAGCTGCAAGTGGCGAAATTGGGGTCACAGTGATAATGGAACCGTGTCAGCGTGTATTGGATGGTAGAGGAATGCCTGATGAATGGAAAACTAGCGTTATCTTTAAAAGAAAGGGTGATACGATGAGCTGTGGATCATACAAAGTGAAACTGCTAGGGCATATTGAAAGTACGAGAGAGGCGAATACAAACACTAATCAATTTTGAACAAAATGCAGTTTGGATATGCCAGGAAAAGGAACAGTGGATACGATAGTCAATGTGAGAAGAATGTAGGAGGAATATCAAAAAAAGGACAAATGTAGTTATATGTGTTTTGTTGACATGGAAAACGCTTTTGATGGAGTGAAAAGTGATCGAGTGGGCTATGAGAAAGAAAGATTCATCGAGAGTACTGGTTCGGGCAGTTACGAGCTAGTATGATGGTGCAAAGACAAGAGTGAAGGTGGGATCTGCGTATTTAGAGGAATTCGATGTAAAGGTTGATGTAGATGGGAATTCGATGTAAAGTTTGGGGTACATCAAGAATCTGTGCTATCGCAACCATTGTTTGCAATAGTTGTTGATGTTATTGCAGAAAATGCAAGAAGGGATGTGGTTAATGAATTATTGTATGCAGATGACCTTGTCCTCATGAGCGCACTGTAATGCACTGTAAAGTAAGAATGCACTGCAAAGTAAGAATTTCCAGGTTAACATCAGAAAAACAAAAGTGATGGTAAGCGGGTCGGAAGAAGAACTGTTTAAAAGCAAAATACATCCATGTAGAGTTCGTGGGAGTAGAGAAATGGACAATTCAGCATTGCGAACAAAATGTGGAAACTGGGTTCGTGGCAGATGCGCAAAAATTGAGAAAGCTACCGCTAGATTGCCAATGCTTTTTGTTTGCTCGACATGTAGAGAAATAATGGAAGAAACGGTGGATTCGATCAAGAAGTTGTGCGATGAAGTGGAGACAGTGAATGGATTTTGCTATCTGGGAGACAGACTAGATTCTAGTGGTGTTCGTGAAGCGGTAGTTACAGCAAGAGTGAGAATTGATTGGATGAGGTTTAGGAAATGTGGAGAGGTATTACTTGGAAATAGGTTTCTTCTCAAAATGAAAAGACAGTTTATTGTGATTGCGTAAGATCAGCAATACTGTATGGAAGCGAGGCATGGTGTTTAAAAAAATTAAAAAGGCAACTTTACGGAGAGAGCTATCGTAAGATCCGTTTGCGGTCGGAAAGTTGTAGACAGAAAGACGACTGAAAATCATGAATGCTGGGGATGAAGGAAACTATGGACGTGTACTGAGCAGGGATGATGATAGTGTTTGGAGAGTTGCTCTAGATCTTGAAGTGAGTGACAGGAGAAAGCGAGGACAACAAAAGACCATGAAGAAGCAAGTAGAGGAGGGGATGGAAAAGATTGGTTTAAAAGAAGATGTCTTGCATCAAGTAAAGTGGAGAGATGGAGCGCAGATAATTGCGGGACGAATGATGTGAATCCTGCCATCTCCGTTAAGGGGACAATACCGGATAAAAACTGAACTACTACTACTATTATTCCTGACCATGTTTTTAATCAGCTGGAAGTTGCAAGGGCAAGAGCAGCGTTTTCAACCAGCGGCCCATGGCCTCATTAGTGGGCCACAGCACGTAAGTTGCGCGGGCCAGGACGACTTGTTATTTTAATTTCAATCAAAATATCACTAAAATGGGAAAAATATAAATGTAATTGGGCCACAGGCCGCTGTATAGATTGAAAATTGGCTGCAACCCAAAAATGTTAAGAAAGAATGAACAAAAAGTTTGAATTTCACCCTTAGAGTTAAAAACAAAATAGATCTAACTATTCGTCAATTCTCTCGATGCAGTCAAGCGTTAAACATTTAGTAAGCGAAGTAGTTCTTTACAAAATCCATTTTTTGTCCAGTTAGATGCCTTTATTCGATGCACCTGAAAATTAACGGAAAATCGTTTTCAAATAAAATTTAACAAACTAGCTTTATGCGTTGTATCGCTGGCTCGCTAACTTAAGGTTATGTATTTAACGCCCGCTGGATTTCTGATTTGTTTTCCCTAGAGAAAAACATTTTACGGCAACTTTCGCTGCTGGAGTACTACTGTACTGGTAACTCAAAAACGGGTCTGGCAATCCAAAGCAAGCCAGTAGTTGCCATCCTTGCATCTTGCTTGGCTCATCAACCACTAGAACGTGGTTGAGTAAGTTGAAGCACCGTGATGAGGTTACAGCGATCTAATGGTCGCGCGTTCAAACCCCGTCGTGATTGCGTTAGGGCACTTTATGATGATTTTCTCCGCAAGACGAATTCCAACAACTAGGAAATTATTTGTAGTGCCAAATTATTCAAGTGAAAATTTGCACAGAAACTTTGAAGCAATTCCAAAGATCTGAGCCACTATGAAGATAAATATAAATGTGCATGCAAATAAATACTTAAGCCAAGCCTCACCAGTGCTACGCTGACTTAGACTTAATCCGAGTTTTGGGATACTTTCCTCATATTTAATCCAAATGCGCAAAATTATCCGTAGTGAAAATTGTCTAAAACTCCGTTGTTAGTTGAAATTAATCTTCACTTGAGCCGTCTGATTAGCTGCTACAACAGTGCTTCTCAACCTTTTTTTCTCGCGACCCAAATGTTGAGCGTGAATAAGTTGAAAAACTTTGGCGACCCAAAAGTTTTTTAGATTTTGTTTTGCAAACACAAAAAATTAAACTAAGCATATCACAATCACAAAAGGTGCAAAACTTAATCAATGTGAGCCTTGGACTTGAATCGATTCCACAACTCTGTCAAAATGTGGAACAATTTTGCTCAAGGCCAATCTCATGTCATTTTCAGGCTTAAGACAGTTTCTAGTTTTCGTTTTGATCTGTGTAAGCGTAGAAAACCCACTCTCACATAGACAAGTGGTAACAAACGGCAGAAGAGCTTTGACTGCGTGCATGCCAACAATATTCTTTTCGTTCTTGATTTTTGTCCAAAATTGACCAAGCTTTCCATTTTCAAAGACATTCTTTAACGAACTGTCACACTGAATGTCAATAAATGCCTCTTCGAATCCAGTAATACTTTGGCAACTCTCAGGCAATGCATCAACATCAACAGCAAATGGATTGCGTACCCATTCCAATTCTTTTGCTCTGTGGGGGATAATTAGATCAAATTCTTGTATTAATGCAGCTAAATGCCTTTTCATAATAATCTGGACATCATCAAGACACACCTCTTCCATATCTTCCAGAAATTGATTAAATACAGGAAATGATGCTGTTTTCTGAGACTCTATCTTTCTCTTCCACAAGTTCAACTTTTCTCTAAAAGCAAGCAGCTTTTCAGAGACGTCAACTAGCATTATATTTGGTCCTTGCAAAGATTGATTCAAAATATTCAATTGATAAAATATATCAGAAAGATATGCCACAATAGCCACTTTTGATCAACTAATTTATCTGCCAAGGTATGTTTCCTCTGTATCAAAAATTCTCTCACCTCCTTGCGTAGAGTGACAAATCTCTCCAGAACTTTGCCACGAGATAACCATCTCACATTAGAAAAGTATATCAGATGTTTGTGTTCAGCATTCAAATTTTCACATAGTTTTCCAAACAGTCGCGAGTTCAGAGACTTGGACTTGATGAAGTTGACGATGTGGATTACATCCTGCATGACATTTCCCAACTCAGTCGAAAGCCTGTGAGATGCCAAATTTTCTTGGTGTACGAAGCAGTGGCTGGTCATCACATTAGGATTAATTTCTTTCACTCTAGCAGTAAAACCTTTTCGGGATCCCAACATAGCTGGAGCTCCATCTGTGCAAATACTGGAGCAATTATTCCACTCCAATCCCTTCTCTTTCATAAATGAATCGACCAACGCAAAAATATCTTCGCCACGGGTGGTTGTTTCTAAAGCTCTGCAAAATAGAAACTCTTCTTCTAAAGTGTTTTCACCAAGATAACGGACGTAAACAAGTAACTGAGCATCATCACTTACGTCAGTACTTTCATCAATTTGCAGGCTATACTCTCCACCTTGTTTTATAGAAGAAACCAACTGTTCTTTGACATTCAACGACATGGAAGCAATGCGCCTTTGAACAGTGTCATTCGACAACGGGACTATATCTAACTTCTTTGCAACATCGTCACCGCACATTAAGCGCACCATTTCAATGGCTGCTGGCTTGATTAATTTCTCTCCTATTGAATGAGGTTTCTTTGCACGCGCAATATGCCAGGCTACTACGCAAGACGCTAATGTTGCTTGCTTTAACGTGCAGATATAATGGCTGCTGACAGAATCAATTCGTTGTTTTTTCAAGTTTTGTTCTTTTCTCTCAAAAAATTCACGATTTTTATCAGAAAGCTTACTGTGCTTAGTTTGCAAATGACGCTTCAGCTTATTGTCTTTGAATGATTCATTGCTCAGTACTTCATTGCAGATTACACATTGTGGTTTGACGATACCTTTGTCAACTAGATATGTAAATCCGTAATTTAAGTATTCCGGCTTATATTTTCTCTTAGCTGCCATTGCTAACAGAACTGTAAAACAAACTAAATAAATTTTTAGCCACTTGCCTAAAAAGAATCTTCTAGCTCTTTAGGCTACTAAAGTTGCACATTCAGTAAGATCATTTTTCAACCGTATTGTCACAGGTGATAGATAGGTTATAACCTGCATCTAAACACAGCTACAGCTTTCAAGTTTCAACTACCTCCCGTAGAACTTTTACTGTGCTCTAACAATGCACTGCTAAACAGACTATGACGCAACAATAAAAACAGTCAATTTACAGGCAATTTATTATTCGAACCATCAACATCAACTCACAACAAAACAATAGATTTACAGATGTGAACAACTACGGTAATAGTCGACGACCCAACCAAATTAAGCCGCGACCCACTTTTGGGTCGCGACCCAGGGGTTGAGAAGCACTGTGCTACAAAACAAGTTGAAATCTCTTTCGCTAATTGCTGACTTTTCAAAAATCACTTCAAAACAAACCAAATTGGCGTCAAAAATTCAAAAACCAAAGGCTCAAAAAATGAGATTGATTTATTAAAGTCTATTTGGTTTCACACTTGGTGCTCAAAAATAAATCGTTTCCATCGTCAACTTGTTCTTTTACTAACCCTAGCTGCTGCATCATCTATTTGAGATCTTTCAATCTACACGTTTCTAGTTGAAGTCAAAACCGAAGAAGAGTATACAGGCGCATCGCTTGAACTTGTACCTGAGACAATTTGAAAAGGTCAGCATCAATCTTCTAAGTAAAGAAATGCAACATCTACTAGCGCAAGTGCTAAGACACTGTTTCTGCTCGTGCTTCACCAAGTTGTAATTTCGAAACAATTCATTGAGCATGTCGTAAAATGAAGCTTTTGGACACTAATGGCAGACCACCTAGTTAAAGATGTAACTACCGGTCTACAATTCCTATTTAAACCGGTTTGAAATAGACCGCAGTATTCCCCTAACCCCGTTGTTCTTAAAAGTTTTTAATTGGTGGACCTCTTTTCCTTGATTGAATGAATCGAAAAAACGAGCGGCGTGTTTACACTAAAAATCGTTTTGTTTTGGTACGCAACTTGTGGTGGGGATTTGCACGTTAGTCCATCGCTCAAAACTTCACAAGTTGTGGCGTCCCCCTTGAAAATTCCTCACACACCTTCACGGATCAGCGGAACCCAGTTTGGAGATCTTTGCCCTAATTGATTAATTTACTCCTTGCTTGGAGTTGCAGTCTAAAGCTTAGATGTTCCATTAATCAATGAGAGTTCATGCCAGGAAGAGTGATGATCATCATCAAAATAACACCGTAAGGCGTAACAACAGCAATCAGCTTTTTCAGCCTTGAATAATCCCGGAGGGTGACATGTACCATTAAATAGGTTTTGCTCAATTTCTTGCTGTTGTGAACCGAAGGATGTAAAAGTACAATCGTCAGGAATGTAACGCTGTAAACGATTGTTACATTTTTTGTAAACAACCGTATCATAATAAATGCTTAATATACTCTTTAGGATCGCAAACGATAATTTAAAGTTTTTAATGATGGCCTTTGAATAACAATTTGGCTCAGTGGTTCCCCAACTATGCGAGCTGACGCCCCGAGGCGTCGTTTAGATTTTCTAAGGGTATCGTGGGGGACCCCGAATTTGCTGATGTACCCCCTCTTTTTGAAAAAACACAAAGTTCCATTTTGTAAACTTGATCACCAAAAAAAGATCCTCAACACTTATATTAAAAAGGTTTAAAAACATCGATTTCAGCAAGTGATTATCAAACACTTTGTTTAAAAATAAAAGGGTTTAACGACAATGGACAGAAAAGTCGTTTACAAAAAGTAGCTCCACAAAAAAGTGTTCACGTGGAAAAATTGACCGATTCCTTGCAGAATGGCAACCAAAAACTTCAATATGTTGTACTACCTAATGCCGTGGTCCTTAAACTTTATCTTAGGAAACCCAATTTAAATAAGTCTAGGTCTGCTGGTATTTACGACCCTAAGTCTGCTATATTGGACTTTAAACAAAACAGAACGGTAGTTCTACTTAGTACGTGTCCGCAATGTCCCGCAAAATCCACTTTATACCAGGTTCGGAAAAGAGTTAAAGAGTTAGCGCTAATTCACATTGTAAGACATTGCCATGGACATCGTGCACATCGTAGAAGTGAAGACCTTTCTCTCTCTGGCGATCAAATTTTCAAGACCGAATTTTTTTGCTATTTTCTACTTCAAACAAAGGTGAAGGACATTTTTTCGGAGATTAAAATCACTTAAACCACACATAACTCCCAGAAAATCGCTGGCGGCCCACTAGGGGTCACGACCTACGGTTTGGGGGTCACGGGTCTGAAACATCACATCGAAATAAATTAAAACACCACTGACAAGGCCTATTGCAAAACGGTCTATCATGGTCTAAAATCACCGACTGTTCTGGCAAACGTTATTTTAAGAAATATAATTCTGTCAGAATAACACCTGCAAAAAGCTGTAATCAGATACTGAGTCAGTCTGTTTAGCGATATACTTGGCGGTTATAGAAGTGATCACAATTAATCTGTATCACTTAAATTGATATATGGATTTAGCTCTCGCACTAATTGCAATAGCCCACGCTACAAGCAGTTATTGAATTAGCATGTCTAAGCCATATGCACAGTTGTGAAGAAAAAAATCACAATCATAAGTGACCACAGTTTACAACATCACATATTCAAAAATGTGATGACTGAATTTACATCTTGATCTTGCAACTGCCAACGTGCTAAAATTAAAGCATGAAGCAGGATCAAACATATCAATTTAGTTCTATGTTTACTTGCGATATCAATTTTTTCTCAGTGGAACACTTTTACTACTTTAGAAATCTTATTTGTCCACGGCAGAAAAGGAAAAGCCCCCACCCTAGTTTCCAAGTAGTATCCCATTAAGTTGATGAGAATATCTGCATCCAGTGTTCCCTTCAAACGCAAAAAAGTGCGAATTTACGAAATTATGTCCGGCGGATTCGCAGTTAAAATTCAACAGTGCGTAAAAAATGTTCGGCGGTTGTTGGTGGTAACTTTTTCACTTTGTTAAAATTTTTTGAGATTTTCTTAGCAAAATCTCAACCAACTGTTAAATGCATGGGAGACAGTGAAAAGAAATCAAAGTTAGAACAGACGCTTTTATAGAGCAGTGCAACGTCTCACGCAAACATGTCTCACGTAAAAAGGCTGTGACCCAACAGCGGGTGACGGCGACTTAACATATCGCGCGCGCCATTGCCACTTTTTGTATAACAAATTACCTCTCCAGCAATTAAACTAAAGTAAAATCAATTTTTTTGTTTATATTTTCGCAGCCGATTGCAATCGTAGCTAAAGATCAATAATAGAAAACAGCTCTCAAAAAAGTTTTAACATAAGACATCATTTTTCGAGGGAAGTTTGAAACTAAACTTGCTTAAACTCTCTATGTTTTCTTTACGTTTCAACGCTAACTTCAATCGTGCTTGTTAAGTTTAGCATAAAAAACATCATTTTTTGAGGAAATGGTTCAGTTTTTGTACGTTACAAATAAATAGCCTTCTTTTACTTGCCATTTATAAACAAAAAAAAAGAATATGACTTCTAACCAATTTTAGTTTTGAATTCTCTTCAAATACTTTCCGATTTGAGATGGAAAGTTTGCTTGCAATTGCAAAAACCTGTTGTTTGATTGATTACGATAGAGAAATGTAAGTTGTTTAATTATTTACCGTAATCAAGCAACAATTAAAGTTCGCAAGTAATTTTTGTTGTGTCATAGTTGTAATAACCTATCTTACATCACATTAGCTCATAAAAGTCCTATTTCTCATGCTCATGTCGGGCGTCGGCAGAAGATTAATTTTATTTACTCGCATTGTTAACCTGTCATTCCAAAGTGCTTACGATACACTGTTGCAAAGGCTGTAAAGTTTGAGACCAAATTTAACCACAGCTAACTTACTGAGGAAAAATAGCCAGGTATTTCGCCGCCATATAATAACTGATAGGCTACCTGTTTGTGAACATTTTGGAGCTGACAAAATCACGCTAATTAATTATTACGTCACCGAAGCGCATTACGTCACAGTTTTGTCTTTCCTTTTCCTGCAAATTTGTCCGACGGTTTTCGTAGATTTGCTAGCAATTTCGCACTTGTGACGGCGGTTACGCACTTACTAAAATCTTACAGGGAACACTGTCTGCATCCAAGGCGATAATAGCTCTATCGCTATTATGATGTACCCCGACAAGAAAAAATCTTGACAGCTATACATAAAGCAACTTGCGTTTCTCAATTTGTTACGAAGCTACCTATGGGGCGCCATTTGTTCACCGCTGATTACACATGTTTTAGGACAACATTTATGACTAAATCAAATGCATTTGTTTAAATGCACAAATACATTTAACATTTGTTTAAATGTTTTTAACATTTGTTTAACCACTTAAGAAATTATCCCGAGTTATCTCGGGATAGCCTATAGGGTCTTCAAAAAATTATCCCGAGTTATTACGGGCTGCCGATTTTTTTTCAAAAATTTTTTTTGGAAAAAATAATAAAAAATTTGCTTCCAAACATTGTGCCTTCATTTCAGCTACTAATACCAATTTCATACAAGAAGAAAAAGAAATGGATTTTTTTCGACCGGTTTTCTGAAAAAAAAAAGTTTCTTAAGTGGTTAAATGCACAAATACATATGTCACTCAACCGTATCATTTACATATGTCACTCAACCGTATCGTATCGTTCTTTAAAGGGAATGTACTGCGAATAACGCTTTTCCGATAGATTTGGTCATTGGACTATCACGTGATAGGTTTGCGACAGACTCGTTTGAAATGGGCGACAGGCGCGACATAGTTAATAAGAAATATTGACCCAACCAAATCCAGAGAAATTTAAAATCCCTAATTATTTACTTAAAAGAATATTTATGTTGTCGAATTTAGCCAAGAGTTTACATAATAATATATCATCAGCAGAGGAAAAGTTTGGCGAATGATAAATCGCTCAAAGATGTTGTAACTTATATTCATAAAAAGACTGCGAGTTTAGCACTTATAGTTACATTGCATGTAGCATGGCCGAAACGAGTCGGCATTTACAGTAAATTGATTAAACAAGATAATAAAGAAAATATACATCATAGGATATAAAATTAAAAAGGTTTTTTAATGTTTTATCCTATGATTAGGGTGGCCACACGTCCCGTTTTTGGCGGGACAGTCCCGCTTTTTCAGGCCTGTCCCAGTTAAATTATCGAATGTCTGGTGTTTTCGCTCAGTCATGCAGTACAGCTTGACCTAGGGTATGCCAAAGTTAGCCGTGATAAACTAGGGCATGTTGGCAGCAAACCCTACCTGAATGATGATTCCGGCCGAAAATGACAACAAACGGGCAGCGAAATAGGTGGTGACCTTTTTTTTTTGGAGATCCACCCCACCGTAGGCGCGACCGCGGTCTTGAGCGTCTCGATTCTGATCTAGAGTCTGTAGTAAGCCCAACTATTTGGCTTCGTGAAAGGCGGCCATCCACTGTTCCGTTATTTGCTCATGCAAAAACGGGACGCTCAATTGGAGGTCTGTCCCGCCTAAATCGGAACGTATGGCCACCCTACCTAATCATAATAGCAGTCTGCAATAAGCGTCCCGGTTTTGCATTTCGAAAAATGGCCAGCCTACCTATGATGTATATATATACTGTACATATATAGTCTTTCATAAGTATCATTATTTTCTGCAAGAAACTGGCAGACTGAGTTCATTGACTAACAGCATAAATCTATACAGCCTATGTTGCACTTTTCCTTCCAGCAGTCATCCTATATCCTATCCAGCAGACATCTTGTAGTAAGAGACTCGGACTTTTGCGGTTGGTGGTTTAAATTGATGCAGACCACATGTTTCAAGAATTTTAACTATGTCGCGCCTGTCGCCCATTTCAAACGAGTCTGTCGCAAACCTATCACGTGATGGTCCAATGACCAAATCTATCGGAAAAGCGTTATTCGCAGTACATTCCCTTTAAAGAACGATACGATACGGTTGAGTGACATATGTGAATGATACGGTTGAGTGACATATGTATTTGTGCATTTAAACAAATGTTAAATGTATTTGTGCATTTAAACAAATGCATTTGATTTAGTCATAAATGTTGTCCTAAAACATGTGTAATCAGCGGTGAACAAATGGCGCCCCATAGCTACCAATGTTACTTGCGCAACGCATTTCGATTACAAGTACCGCAACCAAGCAGAAAAATAGCCCCGAGCGCCTTTGTTAGAGAAAGCAACGCAAAACTGATGTGACTACCTTATACAACTTTACGATTTGCATGCCAATGTCATTTTACCATTATGAACTCCACTGGCATTCTCATTTTAACGGACAGTAAACAACCAAGTCACTTATAAATGAGAAAATTCTCTTTTGCGATATAAACACATATTTATTTAAAGCAAAAACTTGTACTTACATATTACGCCTTTAGCATACAAGACCCCAACAACAACGGCTGTTACCACAATGACAGCAGCAGTTACTCCTAATGCAACAGGCAAAACAGGGAAAACAGGTTCGGGTGTTGGAGTCGTTGGAGTCGCGGAACCTGTAATAGAAGTTTGTATTTGTAATCTTCGTTTAATAAGAAATCTTAAAAGTTTATGCATAGGGCCAGAGTTCAATTATTCGCTTTGGCATTACATGTACTGAGTGCACAGTGCCTTGAGCACAGAGCAAGGTGCTAACTAGCTTGTTGAAATTTCAACGGTGTTCATCCAGCAGCAATAAACGCAGGCAAGTAGAAGTGAACCAGTTTCAAGATGCTTCAACAACGAATATAGCACGCTTAGGAATCACCAAATCGCTTTCTTTCTTTTATCATATGATGTTATCACCGAAAATGATCTCTAACTACGTCACACAACAAACAAAAACAAAGAGATCTAATGAGCGCGACACAGAACTATCGGCGTTTAAATGTCAAGAGCACATCAAGACAGCAATTTTTCTTTTCACTTTTGCTTTGAAACGTAGCAGCTCGCCCATAAAAGCAAAGAATAACAACAAAATCAATTGCGGTTCAAGTTGTTGATACAATCACAATGCCTCCACTGCCAAGTGAAAGAGTTGTGATGCGACTTGAGTTTTATATTTTTGTCTTACACATAGGAAAACCTTTCGTCGGTGATACGTTGAACAACTTGTGTTTAAACCTGCTTCGGAGTGGTCACTATTGCTGGCACGATGCGTTTCGATTGCAAAGCTACCAAGCGAAGAAAACGAGAATTCTTCTTGCAGCGCCTGTGGACACCCGTCCCAGGACATCTCTCATCTCATTCTGCACTGTCCAGCTACGGACTCTTTGCGCCGCTCACTCTTTGGCGTCTCTCTGTCTCTCTATGACCTCTGGTCCAGACCCTGGGGAGTTGCCCGGCTTCTGGGGCTCCATGGTCTTCCGCCATGCCCCCATCCCTCGGAAGGGGTCGGGTAATCAACAACAACAACAACAAGAAAACCGCCGCAAAGTGGTTGTACCAACCAAGTAACAGCTTGGCCACAGTGAGGTATGTACACACCACTGTTGCTGCCATTGAATGCGCTCCGAAACACTCAGCCGTGTTGCCGACAAATGGTGCGCACGTCGCTGTGTTTTCAAAGCATGACCTGCGACAATTGTGCTAAGCAAACAAAATGTCATAAAGTTGGTCATTGAAGTGATGTAAATATGACAAGAGCTGTCGCGTAGCTAAATAGCTCGGGTTTTAAAAAGTAATAAGAACCCCGACGCAAACCCTAAACTGTAAGCTCAATCTTGGTTTGAAATATAAAACATAGAACTACTTTTGGGTTCTTGCCTACGGGCATCAATCACCAAATTTAAAGTTGTGGTTTAAAAACAAACGTGCGGAAGGAAAATTAGATAATTGTTACTTAGCAGACACGTTCGACGCAGCAAACAGCAAAAGCAGTTTCTTTTCATATCCGCGCATTTTAAGAGTTTTTAATTTCGAATACAAATTTTAGAATTTCGAATCCTTGAGATTCGAATCTCCGTGGATTTGAATCCATATTTGCATTTTTAATCGGGTAATAGGATTCAAAAATAAGCAGTCATGAATCTTAACGCAGAAACGTAGTACAGACAAAATTATTTAATTGCATACAAATCTGAAATCTGAAAACTAAATCCCATCCAACTCGAAGTAAAATTTTTATTGTACTGTAGCTTACATTTGCTCTGCATCATTAAGTTGGTGCGTCGTGCTTGCATTTTCTATGGTTCGCTTTAGTAAGTTATAAATAAGATACTTGCTCTTTATTTCACTCTAGAGCAGGATTCAAAATTACTATTCTAGAATAAGCAATTAATCTACGTTGTGCGATCCTAACCCTGACCCAAGTGACAGCTCTAACAAGATATCCATTTTATTTCATGCACAACACTTTAACTTCATTACCCCACCCTGTTTTCCAAGCATCGACCACACTATACAACCAATTTAAAGAAAAATTTAGACTACAGTAGTAATTCGAAATTCATTTTACACCTCGCACCCCAATAAACGTAAAACCCATTTCCACACCCCTACCCATTAAAGTCCGTAACACCAGAAACGAATTCGAACGTTTTGCCCAAAATCGAAAAGCACTCCAAAAAAAGACGAGTGGTCTTAAAAAACAAAATTTCCAATTTGTTTCCAACCTGTATTAACCCCTTTCGAGAACGTTCTCAAAATGGTTTCATTCCTTCAAATGGGATCACCAGAGGCGGACCACCTCTACAAGTGATACCACTGCCTACACTTTACAAGTAAACCTTTGACTGGGTCGGCAATGTCAATTTACCTACCAACAGACAGAAGTTTGCATTCCCGTAAATCCTTTCTAATTCACCAGCTGAGAACCGGTGAACTAGAGCGATGCTGACGCACATGCAGTCCACACATCACTAGTAGAGCAGTTAGTAACAACTAAGTAAAGTCACATACGCCAACACTGCCTTAACCACTCTGCTGCTACAAATACTAACTTATAATGAAGGGATGCCTTTTGGGTCCATAAAATATCTATCATTCCATACTTCGCTTGAAATTTATTTTCTAATTTATAAACTTTTCTATTTACAACAACATATTTTTCTATACTATTACTATTTTGTAGAATTGCTCTTCTCAGGGTGTATTGCACATACCCGTAGTTCTCAAACTGTCAGACGCGTACCGCTAATGGTAGGTTTGCACCTTCTGAGTCGCAAGCACAGTTTGATGTCGATTAGTTATAACGTATTTTTCGGACCATAGGGCGCACTTATAATCTTCTAATTATAGATTTGAAAGTTATTAGGCGAAGAAATTTTATTAAGGAAATTGTAAACCTTGCAACTAATTGGCAAAGCAATTGCTTTGCAATTGTCACCAAGCTCTGAGCAAATTGCTTTGCCAATTAGTTGCAAGGTTTACAATTTCCTTAATAAAATTTCTTCGCCTAATAACTTTCAAATCTATAGTTTTTTTTTCCCTACTTGAAAATAGTTGGCATGGATTTGCCCGTTTCACTGTAGGAGGCCCGGTTTACTGCGAAGTGAGATAGAGTGAAAATTCGTTGGCATGGATTTGCTCGACACGTCTATCAAAGGTCGCCCGGCTCCCACCTTGTGAATTGTCAACGCACTCGCCTCGAGCGTGATGGTATTGCAAAGACAAGGCGCTAGGCTATAAATGCAGCGTTTAATCTGCTTTTTCAGATCAGTGTGTAAACTGATCTCCCAATGGATATGCAACCAATCAACCAATTTGTCAACCTGCCCTGCTAAGCAAAGCAATAGTTCGTCGGTTGAAGTCTCAGTGCTTCTACATGTGTTGGATTTGTTTTTTCTTTTTTTAAGGATAACGTTAATGAGTGGGTTACTTTTGCTTGTGACGGGACGGGCCCTGCTGATGAGTCCAAAAGGACGAAACGCGTCCAGGGATGGTCTCGTCTAAATTGGTTGGGTGGTATACTCATTATTGTTTCCTGGCATATTCATTTTAATAAATTGTTAATGCCCCTTACGCCCGTATGCTGCTTTGCCAATTAGTTGCAAGGTTTACAATAATCTTCTAATTGTCTCAAAAATGGAACGTGTGCCCTATAGTCCGGTGCGTCTTAATGCGTGCATCAGGTTGCGCTTTGTCACCAAGCTCTGAGCAAATTTTGTTGCAATAAGCGCTACCAACCCAATCGTACCTACCTCAACTCGTCCTTTCTTGAGAGCAAACTTCTTCTTTCTTTCTTGCGATCAAATTACCTACTCTCATCCCTTTTACGAGTGTGTTTTTTCTCTTCACCAACTCTCGTTCCCTTCACGAGTGTATTTTTCTCTTTACTTTACGTGCGTACATAAACACTTGCGTCGCGCATGTACAGTATTGCAACATCTACCTAGCAACTAGCTGTATACTTCTCACGGTACCAATAAATGCGCCTTGTAGTCAGAAGTGCCTTATGCATGAAAATAAACGCGTTAGAAGACGTTTATTAATACTGCGCCTTATAGTCCGGTGCGCCCTATGGCCCGAAAAATACGGTACGTCATCTATTGTTGTAACTATAGTTTAACTTTAACCTACACAGCTGTTGCCTTGAACTGAGCTACTAAATGCCAAGCGCTACGCAGGCACGCAGCAATAACTTTTAAAAAGTAAAAAGCGTGAGGTAGAGGCCTGTTTTAGAATCTTTTTTGATCTTTAAAAAGATTTTACAGGATTTTTAAGACGGGCTTCAGCCCCCTTCTTCCTGACTGCGCCTGGTTGCTAGCAGTAACAGCGAAAATCTTTCAGCGGTTTCGCAGACAGAAAAAGAATTGGAACCATAGGTATATACAGTACAACATCATATAACGTGCAGGTATTGAAAATGTCGGTATTTTGGTTCAGGTGAAGAGCCGAGATTGAGAGTTCATCATAATTTTCTACTTGAAACAAAAGTTGCATTGTTCGTCAAAGCGCACTAGATATTTATAGCAACAGCTGCTCCAATGTTCTGATGAATGCATGAGAGAGCAAGTGGCTAAAAGTGGCAAGCATTTCAACATATATATTCCGGAATATCGCATTAGAAATAAACATACAATCCGGACATGGCACACACAAAAAATTCAAAGCTATGATTTTTTTACTTTTTGAAAAGTGATGTCGATTCCCCATGCAAAAAACAAAAGATGCTGTTAGTCGGAAAACCACAGCAAGCCTTACATGCAATTTGGTGTATTTTCATACAGCATAAGTAATGATTTGCATTGCCATAAGCACCACATGCAATTTTACAATCAATTTTATCAAACCTGAGGATGTGATTTCTTTAGAATAAAGGGTAGAAATAACAGTTATGCTCGTAGAATAAGAGGAAGGGGCAGAAGTTGCTTTCGATGCCCTCCTTGTGCTCACTGACACTGTGTTTTGCTCTTCTACACACACAAGTTAGTGCAAACATCAATAAGCGCTTTGCAACAATACCGAGCGAACAAAACACCGTGTGTCAACGCTTTCTCCTACGTTTTAAACTTTCCTTTAATATTTCTTTTCTGCGTTGCATACTGCAACTATACTCAGAGTAAAGTTTAACTTAAATCTATCTTTGGCTTGCGAGGTAGGCCTTACTCATAATCTGGTTTAAATAGAGCTAAAAGTTAACCTTAAATAAGTAACTTAATTGACGCTAAAAGCAAATTTAAATAATTAAAGAAGTTAACCTGAATCTTCAAAAGTTAATGCAATAATTAGCACTATTCACAATAAAACTGCGAGCAAGACTTTAGTGACAGCTCGCTGTTTAATAGTTGAGTTAGCTTTCGATAAGCACTACTCAAGACTTAAGATTAAACGTAATTCGAAAATATGCATACTTCCTGAAGGCCTTATAGCGCTCCTGATAGCATTTAAAAAGACTGTTCTAACCGCTCAACCAAACAAAGCAATGCCAAAATAGGCCTTTGTTTCAAAAACCTTACTTAACACTTAATGAGAAAGCCAGTACCGCCCAAACAACACTTCTAGTATTAGAGGTTTTGACGCGAGCTAAACTGAAGACAGTAACCCACACCATTAGTAGACATTAAACTATCAATGCTTTTAATATTGCACAGTTAACAGCGAAAAGCAGCACGTACCTGCTCCAGTAGATGTGGGTGTTGCCGGTGCTGCCGATGGCGCAGGAGTCGGTTCTACAGAACCTATTGAAAAACAGTTGTCAGACACCTGATATGCTGTTTGATTTGTGTTAACCCCTGTTCCATCCTCAGGATAAGGCAGGGCATGAAATAGCTATCCAGGATCGCACTGCGAATCAAGTGGCAGTGTCTTTTGAAACACTCGTGAATGTAACTTGCAAACTGATAGACCACTCAGACCACCAACAAACCAACTGTTCAAAACTCATCGCTTCCATCATGTTGCATTAACAGCTTCCCTATTCTAACTTCGTGAAAACGTATATAGTCGGATACATGATCGAGTAAAAGTAGACCAACGCTAATAGTGTTCGAATAAGCAAACCTGCACAACAGCTGCGTTGTTACGGCCTTAGGCAAAGCACTCAGAGATGATTACTAACACACTTTATGAATATATATAAGCAATTAGGGATGGGCAATTCAGAATAATATACTATTCTAGAGTATTCCAGAATAGTTAAACCAAATCCAGAATTCGAATCCTTTTTTTGCAATTAGCACAATCAACATGAAAGCATTTATTACAAGTTCACAACAACAAAAGCGCAATCAGAGAACGAGTTTATTGCAGTGCGTTCATTTAAGCTTTCTACATCTTTGCCAGTGTGAGCGAGTTAGTTTTTGAATCATTGCATGCAGTTGATACTTTTACAAAAAGAAAATCTGTGAGCAAGCAACGTGATAAAGCTTGTAAGCAGGAAAACAACCGAATCTTATAATCCGGTTTAAATTGGCATTTTGGATTCGGATAGTTTGGGATTCAAATCCTTCGGATTCGGTTTTCTGAATTGCCCATCTCTATAAACAATGAAAACTAAGCTTTGAAACCTGATTTTCGTCCTGAAGTTAAACCTAGCATGAGCTTAGTGTGACGAAAGCTTACTGAAAATTGCGAGAAAAAGACGTCTTGTCGACTTTTAAAATCAAAAGTAACCTAATTTTTAACCATCATTCTTGAACTCCCGGCACTTTTACTTCTGGGACTACTTCAAAGATAATGCGCTAGAGAAAAACACCAAAACAATTGTCCAGTTGAAGATATCCACAAGAAGAAGCATGAAACCAATACCGCATAAAGAATGTGTGCTTGTAATTGTTGATTTTGTTACCATAATCGAAGTGTGGTCACAACGCAAAGGTAGACAATTGAAGTATATTTTGATTAAAGCACAAAATCTAAACTAGCAGTTGGATTTCACAAAAATTGAGCCACGAAATTTTGTAATTATAATACAGTTAGAGCATGGCAAATTTAAATGTAATCTATGTAGAGTTACGGATTTTTTAACGCGTTGGTTATATTTTGTTGTGTTACTCCGTATTTTTCGAGAAAATAATTAAATTTAGGAGTGGCACTCTATTTTTCAGGGAAAAAAGTCTTGTCAGTCATTTTTAAACGATTCTCCTACTTCTGGCAAAAGTCAAAGCGACAAGTTATTGAAATTCTAGGTAAAGTTAGCTTCATTTTAAAGCATTAGCCGGTCTTCTTCTCAAAGTTGGGCTACTTTTATAGCACCAAGTACCTAACCTCGTTGAAAATACTTGCCCGAAAAGTCACATGACGTAAAATTGACAAAAAGTAGCATAATGTGGCAGCCCTGCATTTAAAAAGCAACAAAATGTTGCGTTACAAATTAACAGTAGGCTTGGCATTACTGGTGCATCTATATATAGTAATGACGTCATGTGCATGCACAAACCAGTCAGCTGATACAACGATTATCACATTCGACTTATTAAAAATATTTTCTGTTTTTCTATGATCAAATCAGATTGAGATTTGTTGCTTTAGTGGAAACATATTCGTGTATGTATACAGCAGCTAAATTCTGGCTCACCATGTTGATGTTTTTAAACCAAAATGAAACTTGCTGGACCATTGGTTTCCTTAAACAGATTTTTTCAACAAATTGGTGATGCATTTGAGAGCACATACCGAGCTATGCCACGTCACATGTTTGGAAAACACGAGACGCGTCTTGATTGAAACTTTTCTGATGCACGCTGAAACGCGAAACCACAATTCGCGCTTTAGATCACCTGTTTGAGTTTGGGACCATTGGTGGCCTGCTGTTGTCTGTTTCAAAGTTAACGTTTCAAATAAATACAAAGTAATTGCTGAGAGATAAGAATCTGAACACCCAGCTAACAATCACAATTTCAGAGCGCATTGCATGTTGTCGAAGCCATAGAGCAGGGCTGGGAAGATTTTTTTGTAGGCCGGTCCATTTTACTCAACGATATGATGCAGCGGGCCAAGACCTATGTTTTTTGCAGACTATTCTTAAAACGTTTTAGTTAAGACCTTCTTTTTGAAGACCAACTTAACGAAAGCTCCATTTTAAAACCGAAGTCATTTCTTTTGGACAACCTCAAAACGACGGTTTTTTAAAATTAAAAACAATTTTTAGGGAGAGGGCCAATCTGAACAGAGCAAAGTTTGAAATGAAACCTGATTTTATTTCAACATAAGTGCCAAAAAAGCGTTGTATTTAAACTAAAAGAAAATTTTTATGTTTGTTGATTAACCTGTGAATGTGGATCATAAGTTGCATTTTTCAGCGGGCGAAACAATTTCACCTCTCGGTACCCATTGAAGTATGGGCATTATTGGGCCAATCACAGTCACTATTGCCTGCAATAGATATAAACAGCACGGAAACATTTACAACCAGTAGGTTGTTTTCTCACAGAACATTTGCGAAGTAAACATGAAATCGAGTAGCGTCTTATTTATAATATGACAACCAAGATTGGCACCAACAAAACAAACACATACAACAGTGCACAGGCAGCTCAGCTCTAACAACTGGTCTTGTATGGTTCATACAACCTTGACGTTGCTTTTCCATTTGGTTCATAAACCTTATCGACTAACGCTGCCCGTGCTTCACCGGGTTAGAATAGTGAAGCTGCTCATCCAGCATGTCGTAAGAGGCGACTTTTGGGTACCCACCAATGGCAGTCCGCCTTGTTGGTGGTGGGGCTACCAGTCTGTAGTTTGCATTTACGACTGGTTCGAAATGGGCTACCACTTTTCCCCTAGCCTAATTCAATTAGGTTGATGGCATCAACCGGGATTGCTGTTGGCGCCATACCTCCATCCAAAGGAAGAGGAGGGGTAAACAACCAACCAACCAACTAACGCTGCTCACAATGCCATGCGCAATCATTTGACGTTTACTTCCATGACTTCTCCAAATACATGTAAATGAAAGCTTAACCTTTGAACTAATATACAGCGATTGTTCAGATAGGTAGTGGGGAAAAAAATTAGAAGCAAAATGGGCTTTAAAAATGACTCATCAATGGAAAAAAGGCTATAATCAAGTACTAGCCATGTAACCACAGCTCCCGCCTCACAATCACCATCATGAAATAAATGGGTAAATACAACTAGGGCCAACATAAATAAGTATGTAGCCATACTGCTAAATTAATATGTTTTCCTGAGTTAACAATACGACTAAAGCCAACTCAAGCTTAATACCCTTTATCAATGAAGTTAGATGGTACTGAAAGAACCTGAGAAAAGATAGCAGTGTTCTGAGTTTCCTAGATCTTGAAGTGAATGGCAAAAGAAACCGAGGACAGCCAAAACAAGAGCCCGATAAGTGAAGCTAGTGAAGCCGGTTGAACCAAAATACTAAATCCCGATGTTAAAGTCCTAAAACAAGCAAGCGGAAGAGGAAACACAAAAGTCGGTTTAAAGACAGAGGATAACTTGAATTGAAGGATGTGGTGAGACAGAGGACAATGAATTACAGAAGGAATGGGGTAAAACCGACCAACTCCAATAAGGGGATAAAACCAGATAAAAACTGTATGACTGCTACTACTATCCATGGGAATACGCTACTTTCGTTAGGCTGAAAAAAGAAATTTACATCAAATCAAACTGATTGAGCTACCTGACACTCTCATAAAAAAAGCCAATAAGTCAGCAACATTACAAGCATTGATTACCTGCATATTTTTTATTCTGATTATATTACATGTACTCGGAAATGACACTAGAAACATTTCCACGAGACAGCACCGTTTAGCTTAAACAGCATTAGTTTGTTCAATAATTCAGAGTGAAACATACTATTAATGTGGAATACACAAAACGAAAAACATTTTCTATGTTTTCCGGACAACTTTCGCATGGTAACACCCAAAACATGCTCACAAAATTATATGCATTTTACATCACATATAAGAGCACTAACTGGTCACCAATATTTGAAGGGCAAAACAGCTCAATTACTTACATAACCCCGAATTCACATCTATTTCGTCCAAATACACATTTCTTTCGGAGTCCTCCACGTAAAAAGACCAAGTCACTGCATCCGCCCCATTATGAGAAATGTTCACTTCTACAGGTGTCCATCCTATTTCTGCACTTCCCCCATTAAATAGCACCGTTACAGTACTGCAAAAGCAAAGAAATCTAATTTATCATGCATTATGAGTCGTTTGGTCCTTGAAAAGCTTTTTCCATGACTTCATCGTAGTATTTGTGATAGAAAAAGCAACCTCGAAGCAGCTTTAAATACAAGTTGGTTTATGAGCAGTCGTGAAGATTTCACCGTCACCGAACGAAAATAAGATACCATCTTAACTGACGGCTCTCATGAATGTATGACGCCAGGGCAACAGACTACAGTAGGCATAGTCATTGAACTGTTATCAGTGGCCTATAGTCACAGTAAATAACGTATTTCTCTTCGCTAAGGCTCCGATTTCCAAAGAGACGATCTGAAGTTTTATTCCTTTGGTGGTTATCTTATTCTTGGACAAAGCACTTCACGGAAATTTTTACCCTTTGGTTGTATATTAGGTTAAGCCATTTGTTGGTCAATGCCAGCCTGATTTTACGTTGACTTTTCCCGCTTTTGCAAGCTTAAACGTGTTGGTCCAGTGAATGTCTCCCAAATCTACTCGCTTTACCAGAGCTACACAGCACTTTCAATTCTAAATTCATTTCCTGACCATTACCAATGAAATTTTCATGGAGTTTCCAGCTACGGGCTTTTGCTTTGAAGTGAAGAACAATTTTTACCTAAAGCTATTACAGTTAAAATGAATGTGGGGGAAAAAACAATAAACAACAAACTGTTGTGTACTTTTCCATTTTTATAACGAAGATTATCATTTTCCTAGCTAATCAATAATTCAAGACCAAGCAAAGAAAAACGAAGAGTATCAGAAACTGACAACGTGGTTCAGTGAAACAAGGCTATTCTTTTGTGACAATTATAATTAAATCCCATGCGTTCACTTAATAGCCCCTGACTGCAAAGTTGTACTCTTGGAAAAGGCTTCCTTGGTACAATTTCCTCAGCTTGATAGAGCCTAACAAGCAAAGTGTATTCAAAGAACAACAAAATAACTCCAGTGCAATGTTGAAACATTAACTACAAAGCAAGCATGAACAATAGTTCTACGTTTAGTTCCACTATCGCTGTCCTGCGATACCGAAAGATAACAAAAACAAAGTAAAAACCTTATTTTTTTGACGAAATACTTTCTTTTAAACGATTTTTAAAAATTTTTCCTTAGATAATTTTCAAATTACGTAACTAATCTTTAATCACAACTTTGATACCAAGCAAAACTATTGTATTTACCCATTTCGTGTAAGGCGAACTAGAAAAGGATACGCATTGGTAGACGAAATTCTATAATAAAAATTCAAACACGCTCCTTGTCGTGGTACAACGTAACTACGAGATACCAAATTAGCAGGTCCTGTCGCACGAGCAAGTGGTTCTGCAGAAAAACAATGTTTGTGAATACAACGAACTTTTATAAGTTTCTGTGCATGAATCTACGAAGCGTGGCAATTAGGTGAATGAGCGGAAATTTTTTGGCAGTTGATTTAACACTTTTAAACCAAGAAAATGGGCATTTTCCAATGAGCCAAGCTAGTCAAGATAGTAATAGCTCCAAATTGTTGTCGAGATGCTATTGTTATCGAGTGCTCTCAGCTTCATGTGGTTCAAAAGCGAACGTTTATAAAAATCTGATGTTTCTTATTTTCTCTGGCATTTCGAAATTCATTGACTGCGTTGTGTTCCATTTAAAGCTTAAAAAATGGTAGGCCAAAAAATTAAACTGCACTAACACGCGACCAATTATTATAATTAGATACGTTTGATGGAGCAGCAGCTGGATTGAGCAGTGGCCACCGAAAGCACCAACGGTGAAGCTATGCCTGATGTTCAAAATCACCTAAATAAAACTCCGTACCTGGAGCTGTTGTATACTTGACTTTGTAACAAAACCTATGTAACTGGCCTTGTTCCATTGACATCCATTGGTCTTAACTTCATTGGATCTACTCTAACGAGTTAAAAGGCGCTTCTAAAACGAATTTCAAGCAAAAAGCAAAAACAGTATGAATGCCAATAGTTTTCTAATTACTATGACTTGCACCAACGCTAATGTGCCAACACTAACTCCATATAAAAACAGCAAAATAAACTAACGGCTTTAAAGAGCAGTCAATACTACTGCGCATTTTCCACATATTATGTACAAAGAGCGGGTGCATAATTAGTAGAATATGGTAGTCAAACGTTATGTAGTAAGTTTTTTTAATGTCAGTTGCTTTTGCTATAAGATATAACTAAGTAAATTTACTGAAACACCCAATGTTTGATTTTTACAGTGAAAACCAAATACCGTGCAATTTTTAACACTTTTTAACTACAACGGTTTTTGAGCGTCAGGACATATTGTAATCACAAATGAGTAAACTCACTTTCATATTTGATTCTCCAAATTATTACTATTGCTGAGTGATAAACAAAACGCTGCAAATATCATTTTTCAGGAAAACTGTGAATGCTATTTTCAAAGTCGACAAGGAGATTGAACCTAGATCTGTCGACTGCAAAGCTGACCCATTGACAACTAGAGGCATGCCTGAACTATGGAAAAGCTTTGGTGATAACTTTGCCTAAAGTGGTCATTCAATGTTTTGTGGGCAGACCAGATCTGCACAGCAAACAGAAAAAATGTATGGGCCGGATTCATTTACAAACCTGGAATGAATTTATTTAAAGGTCCAATTTCATTTCTTCTTGTCCAGCCGTTATTAACGTTTGTGTAGCCACAAGCAAAAGCAGCATCTCTTCCATTAAAAGAACAATCAAAATCAACTAAATGAAAAAAGCTGAGTTAAACATGTTGCCCTTTAGTTGTGGAAAGCTCTTTTTTTCCCTGAACGTACAGCAATTTCTTTTTACTCTTGCTGTGAAATACCAGTCATGCAGACACACTTCAAGCTCACTTCACACAAAACAAATAGCTGTAAAAAATGTCATTCTAAAAAACATAGTTGGCAACGTACGTACATTAAATAACAAGATCTGCAATGTTACAATGATCCATGCTGCCGACAACATTTGAATACCGTGTTCTGCCAGAGCGGTGCTGCTCAAACTGTGGCACATCTACCGGTACCAGTACATGTGCAGTCGATAGCCGATAAAAGGATAGTTGATACTGGAAAACCGTTTCATGCTTTACTTCAATCACAAAGGAAGGGGTAAACAACAAGGATCGTTACAGTTCGTGTGTCATCGGATTAGAAAAGTGAAGCTGGACATTTAACATGTTGTGAGAGGCAACTTTTAAGCTCCCATCAATGGCAGCCTATTTTTGTAGCAAGCGGCAGCCGGTTCGCAGTTGGTACTTATGAATGGTTCAAACAAGAATGCTGCTTTACATTAGTCTACTCCTGACAAGGTTTGCAGGGTCGATCGGAATATGGCTGTTTTACACTGTGCCTCCATTTCGAGCAGTAAACGTCACAGCAACAGAATAGCTTGACAAGTATATTACTCAAATATTGTAAATTACCGTACGGTCGAAAATTTAAAAAAATTGATTACAGACGTACACTGCACTTCACTCATTCTGCATATGAGCTCATGATCTGTTCGCTAGTCTTTTGTCAGTCAGGGCCATCACGCCTGGAAGACTGCTTGGTCCTACATCTGTCTACCACATAACGATGGGGGTATCCAAGTAAGTTCTTCATCTAAGGACAAAAGCATACTAGCCAGCTACTTCTCCACACCAATCCTTTAGTGCCGTGAGTCAAGTAGGAAAAATGTGAACACCATTTTTTAAGTCTTTGATATGAATTGACTAGAGAAGTGAACCCAGATCTACCGGCTGCAAAGCAGACATTCTAACCGCTACGCCACCGAGCTATTTGACTGACTGATTCTAGAAACAAAAAAATGTTATTATCACTTAATACACTAAATGAAGAAAGGGTGCAAAATCCACATGAAGACGAAAAAATAAAAGGTTTGCAACCCACGCTTGACTGAACTTACCTAAAATTTTGTTGAACTTAAATTTGGTAATTCAATACGCATAATTTAGGGTTGTAAAAACTTTGTGAACTCCAATATGGAGAACCTAAACTCGTAAAAACTTTGTGAACTCGATTCCAACATGAACATGAATAAAAATTCATCAATTTTCAAGTCCTGCTTATGAATACAGCAAATGTATACTTACAAACATTAGCATAACCAAAAGCAAATTTTGAGAAGAGTCAAAATATTTTTTTTCAGGCTTCCTATCCCCCAATTTGTTTAATGATCGTTTTTAGATCGACTTTTTGTTGCCTTAGTACTTGAAAACATTTTCTTTCTTTGATTGAGTTCAAAAATTTGGGGTTAAGGTTTGCTTCATTTTGGCTTTCTCTAGTTTTGCCTAAGCTTTTAAACACACAGTGGCCAAACTCCAGCTCGCAAACAACATGCTTAACTCAAATTCCTTTTTTGTTCAAATATAAAAATCATGAGCCAGCAAATATATTGTGACATCACAAATGAGACTTTCGAGTTGCTAACGTCCCAAGGATATGTTGATTGAAAAAAAACAGACAAGCTTTTCACCCCAATAAATCGTCTATGCTATTGCTTGTTCTAAAATATAACCGAAAAAATTAGCAGTAATACATAGTTACATTGTACATTGGAAAATGTGCATTTGGTACGAGAGGCTAAATGTTTGAGTGGCGATGCTATAGAACTCAGAGGACAGGCCAAATGCTTGTGGTACCCCTTCACTTGTGACCAAAGTTGTGGGAAACGGGGGGATTTTGTTCCAGCATTTGAGCCAAACAGTTCCACACATAAGGATTCTTATTGATTTAACTGTTTAGCTTCTTAAATTTCTTTTGACAGTTTGAATACAGCAGTGAACTTTTTGTGTCACGCTCTTCCACAACAGGCAAAACAATGAGCAAAACAGGTTTCACAATGTAGAAAGCATTTTAAGTCAATTTCAGCACTTTTCATTTACTCCATCTACTGTACTAACATTAGCTCACAATACAACAAAATAATTTCCATTTATACGTATTTCAATATACTTTCGCATGTTGGAGCAGTTCCCCAACTGCGTTGAGCATTACATCTAGCAGTAGCCAATGAGGGATCAGACAGCTTATAACCAGGATTGCAGATGTATGTGATTGCAGAATTAAATGTATATGAAGAAATATATCCATTGTCTATTCTTCCGTTTGCAAGTGGATCCGGAGCATTGCACGAAACAACTAAAATAACAGGATCACTTAGCCATTTACGGAAGCAACAGCTGTGCATTCAAACCCAATGATGGCTATGTTGTTATGCTGTCGGAAAGGAGAGTTTACAGCCAATTTCTTTGCAAAATTGCAGTAATGTTAGCGGTGGAAATGTACAGTGCTAGTTGTATTGGAACTACAAAACAGGTCTGAACACAACAATGTTCTAGTATAGGTTTAACCAAAAAAACGTTTCCCTGTGACTGAAGAATAAAAATAATACCTCAACTTAAAGACGTAAACTTTGGCAATAATGGCCAGCATGAAAACTTGGCACTGTACAAAGCAAGAATGTATAAGATATTAAATGACAACATAGGCTTACTACTAAGGCTGCAAGCTCCACTAAAAGTTACATAATCATACATGCAGAGCAGTGGTACCCCTTACCAACCTGATCTACAACTCATAACCAGGACGGTATTTTTTACCAAATCGTATACAACAAAAACTACTGGGCTATAGGTTATAATTCTAGACAGAAATATCTAGGGTTTGTATATTGTATCAGATTTGGATCAGGTCTGAAGTGCATTAAACACTGGGGACTACTGATACAAAAAAAACAAAGCTGTTGCTCCAAGTCTTTTAAATGATACTGATTGGGGATGTACAAAGACTTTTTAATGGTATGTATAAAGATATCCATAAAAATAATTCAAACAAATCCTCACTTTTACATTCTGGCACTTCAAAATTCCAAGCAACTCCACCATCAGAAATAAGACAACTCAGAATTTGGTTTTGGTCTTCTGATGCATCGATTGTGAAGCCTAGCAAAAAAATATTAGCACTAGGTGGTAAGCAGGCTATAAAGATAATAAATGACAAACAACAATATCCTAAGAAGAGTAAAATAGCAATGTTACAAAAAAAGAGGCTTTGCTTAAATCAAAGTCTCGAACAGCTCCATGATACCATCAAAACAAAGTTCACGTCAACTAGCAACTGTTCTCGATTGTGTTGTGTACGAGTGTTTTCAGTGACGCATAGGATAATTTGAAACTAACATTTCTGCAAAACAGCGCACGTACTAAGACTTACTTACATTGAAACCAATTCAATTTCAATCAACAGATTATTAATTAAGACCTTCTTTTGCAAGAGGCCAATTGGAAACACCAACTTAGCTACAGCTAATCTGGTAAATCGATTTGTGAATTTAAAACATAGACTACCAAATGCAAATGCTCAACACAAGTTTTGACAAAACAAAACGAAACGTTTCATAACGTCAACGTCTAGAAAAAATATGAAACAATACTTTATTGTAAAACAACTAAAAGGCCACGGCTTTCAAATTACTGACAACATCACTTGGAACTAGTCTATTGTAAAGATTTTGTATACGTGTAACTAATTATGTGTTTAATAATATTTAATATTTACACCATGCCACATCCTGCAATAAAAAAAGTATCTTCCATGTTATATATAGAAACAGTCGTTTTGAAAATTTTTGATTACCGTCTTTTACATCTGCACAATTAAACTCAAGATGTATAGCAGCAAGTGATCAAAATTAAGAGCAAAAACTGAGCTTTTAAGCGTCATCACTTTCGGTGTAATTAACCCGGAACAGAAATAAGTGAAAAAAATGTTAAAAAGAACTGCTTAATTAGCTCAGATTGTCACCAGATACTAAGCTACGGTGATTTTAATGATTTATTTTGTTGATTCATGACGTCAGTGGATTTATTATTATGAAGTTGAAAACAAGCACCATCAAACTTAATATCTCATTTAAATTTAACCATCAGTCTTATTCAAACAGAAGCATCAGCTTTGTACAAATAGAATTCTTAGTCTTATTCAAATAGAAAGCCAGTTATATTTTAAATTTTCATAAAATTTAACGGATCAAAATACGACTGAGTATGATGATGATCTTGTTGTCATTGATTACAATATAGTTGTTTCTAGCTTTTATTGATCTATTTCAAGATCACATATAATGCTGTGCTTTTATAAAAAAAAATGATAGGAGACTTTCTCATTAGCATGATGTTCAAGAATAATCAGAAGCAATCTAATCAACTTCCTACGTCAAAACAACCGTCCAGTGCTTGTGCAAATGAGCGTTTTGGTATTACACATATTCTGATCACACTTGAACATTACACAAAAGAAAGTTAAGAAAATGGTAGTTAACACAATAAACAATAGCTTTTTCTGATTATTCGAATTGTCTAAATTATGGATTAACCAATTTTATCTGTATATCATGTAGCAGATAATCATTAACACACATTACATAATCAGGATGTGGATGCTAATTTCACTTGCATCGTTTTAGCCTTTCATACTGTTCCATGGTAAGAATAAGTGATCCTAATTACTTATAGTGCACTATGTGGCCTATATAGTTGTCCATACCTTCATTACAACCAACAAAAGCTCGGGAACCAAACGTTGTTGTAGTTACGTTGACATAACCATTCTGGGGCCTATTTATAACACCACAATCATCAGGTAAACATGAAAATCCTGGTTGAGACCATATTCCCCCAGCCAAGCAAGTCAATTGAGACTCACCTCCTTCCCTAGAATAACCTTAACAAAAGTACAAGTTGATACTGACGGAGTAAATAAGTTACAAAAAGCTATTTATCGTTACACTTACACACAAAAAAATTTTTTTGACAAATTCCAAGTACTTGACTTGCAAAACTTTGTCTGGCACGTTGGGTTTCCTGGTTGCCACATTACATTGGTATTCTATTTTTATGCTTCGTCAACAAGAAAAACTTTTTACAGCTAATATACTGTACAACTTGTGTTTACATTTTTCGAATTGCCAGCAGCCCAGTAGTGTCTACACAGTGCATTTTTAAAGGTCTACAAATCCAAAACCGTTGTGGCACTAAAATTGTAATCTAAAAAGTATTACACCAAAACTTAATCACACCGATCTATTATTGTCCTAGTTCAGCATAGTTTTGCAGTCTTTTGGTACAATCCTTAACTAAATTTGAATTACTAAAAGTTTACAGACTGCTTCAAACCATTAAAAGCCTTCATTAAGATTTGAGCAGGTAGTCAAGACTAGAATTAAATAGGCCAGGGATCAACATCCTGCAGTTTTAGAGCTGCATTTTCTTCTTTAACTACAGCTCTGCAAAGCGTGGGAAAATCTATATCACGGATATGCAAAAAGGATTACTCTTTATACAAATCATTTCCAATAAATTGATCCTCAATAAAATGGTCTGGAAATATTCGCAACACTATGTCTTTATTTCCATAGAAACCAGGTCACAATGGCTCTTTGGGTTTTGAAAGTAACTGAATCCTGATTTAAACTGAAGTTAGATTCCCAGCTTTGTCAAATTTTTGAAAAACACTTGCCACTTGTACCCACTACCCAGGGTACAATACGAGTAGACATTCATACGGAAAAAAAGCCAGTTGACAAAAAAAACTGCCTCACCTTTTATCAGTACCATTGGCTTAGGGAATGGGAGCTTTAACCTTCTATACATAAAGCTTGCAATTGTGTATGGGACTACTTTTAACAATATCTGTGACTTTGAAACTCCAGATCTCCTCTTTATTCAATTGAAGTTGCACATAATGGAGTTAAAAAATTAATGTGGGACATTTAAGGATCACAATCCCATAAAAACAACTGGCGATTGTAATTGTTGAAACCAAACACTATCTTTGCACTTAATTTGTTTTCATTTCTTTGGATCCGCAATTTTGCACAGCAAATTATTTTATGTCTTAAAACTACTGCCTTGCATTGTTTGGCACTGGCATGTGACATGCAAGATAAGGCGTTAAAGCATATTAGCAGAAAAAAATATTGGCTATAAAAATGTTCACACAAATCTTTACAAGCCGCAACATGCAATCAAATGAAGAACTAAATTTAAAAAATTAATCAATAGACTTTTCCAGCACAGTAGGATCAAAACGAGAAACCATGTGTCACCAAAATGACTTAATGATTCAAACAAACCTGTGTTGCATCTGTAAGTCAAATTAGTTCCAACACCAAATGTGGTGGCTGTACCAATGTCAAGAGTAAAAGCCTTATTCACTGGGTCAGGTCTTCCACATGTATCTAAAAAACAAAAAGTAAAAATACTGGTAAACTTTGGCCATCAATGGGTGTCTAAACTTAAAAGCAGTAATTGCTTCAATGAAAATGTCATCATAACAGTACCAGAGTTCCTTACTGCTTCAGCAAGTGCCCAAAACTGGCAATAAAATAAAGGTTGTTTTAACCTGTTAACGCTCGCCGCTCACTCGAGCAGCGCCATTCACAGTGTCACCAGTTTAGACTGTTTCACTTCCAAGCAGTCACTACTCAACACTGATTGCACGTGCATACAGCTCTGACCTTTATGCATTCGTTGTGAACATATTTGCTTCAATATAACATGTAAATATATGTATTAGATAGATATTGACATTACTAATAAAAAAAAAAGTGCCGACATCGTATGATGTCAATGACCATTAACAGGTTAATTAGTGTATGTTCATCTTGTCAATGATGCACAGTGGTATCCACAGTGACCAAGAAGAAGGAATATGGTCAGCATTAGGGTTAAGGCTAGGGTTAAAAATAAGTCGTGGGTAGTCCATATCACAGTTATTGCAAGACATCTCAGAAACATACTACTTAAAAGGACCCATGAAATATATCAACTACACCCAGCTTCAAAATCTAGCTCAAAATTACAAGAATATGGTCATCACTTTTTCCAGCATGTAGATTTTGTAGTCTTTTATCTAAGCTGTATCAAAAAAGTGAAAAAAATTATACTGCCGTTGCTCAAATACAAGTGCCTAATATAATGCTGGGGTGAGCCCAAATAATCACCAATTTTATACAAAAAAATTGACAAAATAGGAAAGATAACTAAGAATCATGTTTATTAACAATTATAACTGATCCAAGACAATATTTTTGCATGACTTGCCTTCACAGTAACAAATTTTGCATAAGGCAATGGCTATTTTGCTGTCAATGGCATTTCACTTCTGGAGGCTATTTTGCCATCAGACATTTGTGATTGGTCAATTTTAATAATGTATGAAACATGCGACTTGGTTGCTTTCAATCAGTCGCTTTCAATGCTGAATTTTAAAAAATATGCATCTTCAGTCTACACTTTCCCACACTGTACACCCCCTTCCAGTGTACTCTACCCCATACATCCACATAACAGGCCCCTTCTTCAAGTGAACATTGCCTTTGTCTAAATGCCCTGCCAGCAAAAATTCCAATCAGTAACTGTTATATTTTTTGGCTGCTACACTACCTGCTCACCACAGCGACAATGTCTAGAAAAGTAAGAACTTCAGGTATTTAAACACACATGAATAGTGACTGCAAAATAACCTCCAAGGGTAAAATGCTGTAGACAACAAAATAACCACTTCCTTTACATAACTCTACTTATTGCAGTACAAATCTAACCTATTTCTCTATGCCAAACAAGAAATCCATAAACATTTTATAAATTCTTGAAGTGTTTAATTTGGGCAAGTTTTACAAATCTGTAAGATACCTAAACTCATTTTCAACAGTTGTAAGAAGCACAGAGTAAACTAAACATTAAAAAAAACAGTTCTTACTTTGGGGAGTTGCCAAGCCAAAAAGTGTTATTAAAACAATAAAACGCAAATTGCTACAGACAATAGAAATCATCATGGGCTCTGCCAAAAACGCTCTTTGCAAAATTATATATCTAGATTACTCAAAATATCTACAAATATGAACAAATAAACGATTAGCAGCTAGACCTCCTCTACAAATAATTATTGTATGCAAAACAAAGTACTTCATTATTTAATAACAAAAACAACTCTTTCTCACATCACAATAGGCCCAAAAAAACTCCAACATAAAAAATCAGTTAAAGAACTATATTTCATTAAAAAATCATGTGGGGGTAAATATGTGAACTCACTATTTTGTAATTTATTAAAGAGATTCATTTAAGCATATAAGCTAATGCTTTGCTTGCAAGTCTCTATTTAGCCTGGGCTACTGCAACAAAAAAGACTGCATGGCCCCATTACCAATCTGTCACATAAAGATGGAAAAATTCTGTTTTGGCCCATATGAACCATATATCTCATCCCAGTAAAAAGTTTACAGGTTACGTCCAAACTATGAAAAAATGTTGATATTAATAATCACATCATCTAACACAGCTTATTCTACAGCTACATGAAAGTAAATAACAAAACTATAGAATTGCTTTAATAACAGAACTAAATTTAACAAACTTGATGCAAAAAAACTAGCATGAATATTAATAGGAAGCTCTTTTAGGCAAGTATGACCAGACGACCAAAGCTATTGCCAAATTTTGTACCTTAAGAAAGGTTTCCAAAAACGTCCAGTTTACTTAAAAACGCTTAAGGGGACAGTTCTAATGAAATAACATTTTTTTGACTAACACTATACATCCACTCCAAAACTCACTAATTAATGTAAGAAACCCAGCAAGTTATACATTTTTGGAAAGGGCATGAAATTGAAGATCAGAATATGAACAACATTTTTGCAAAACTTACTCCACGTGCTAAAAAAGCTACTTTAAAAATGACAAAAACATCAAAAAAAAGTAAAATTTTTGTAATATAAAAAACCTAAAAACTTCAAACTGGTAAGGTATTTTCAAATGAAATTTTTTTTGTATTAGAACAATCTTATGCTTCAAAATTAATGAAAGGATTTTTTTCTCACATGTTTTTCTCCAAAATAAATTTTTTTGGAATATGAAGTTTTAATATTTGAATATTGTGCGTATTTTTGACAATAAAATTTTTACTACATAAAAATTTTAAAAAACTGCTAAACTAATTTTTCTTATCTATATCAGCAAAATTTGTACAAATTTTCATGCAATTCTGACAAGAAATACATGAGTAGTTACAAAATAAAACAAGAAAAATAACATTTTGAGTAAATCAGCTTTGAAGTTAGAAGAAGCAAAAATCAGTTACATACGTAACGTACATATTTTGCCATCACAACTTAGTTGTAATACAAAGACAAAATGTTAGTATGTTCTATCTGTTGCATTAAACTTTACAATGGTCAATAGAATGATAACAAATTTTCTGAACTCAAAAGATTCGCTTTTCCTGTTTGGTTGAGCACTTGGTGCCATACATTGAGCATGGTTAAATTCTTTTGCTATCCTTTACCACAATGACTCTTTTTGTGTATGGAAACACTTCCAGTGGAAGTGCATCAAGCATTTTTGTTGGATGTTGTGTGTTCCAAGCTACAGTAGCAGATGTAACTGCATTGTTTACAGACTTGGCACCAAAGTTGTTTTTTGGCAGTGGCTATTTTGTTGTCAACGGCAATTTACCCTCAGAGACTATTTTGCCGTGAGTTATTTGTGATTGGTCAATCTTAATGACGTACTAAACATGTGACTTTTGGTCGTTTCTGATTGGTCAATTTTAAAAACCAATTAAAAAAATTTTGCACTCCCAGGTCTCTATCCCCCACCTTGTACACTCCCTTTCAGTGTACACTGCCCCATACATTTACATACCGAGCCTGCCCCTTCAGTGTACACTGCCTTTCTTTAAAAGCCCTGCCAGCTGAGATTCGAACCCGCAACCATGGTATCTCAAGACCAGCGCACTATCCACTACACCACAGTGTAACTGGTGTAATTACAGTAAACATGGCTATATAAACACACGTGAATGATTACGGCAAAATAGATTCCAAGGGCAAATTGCTGTCGACGGCAAAATAGCCACTGCCTTTTTTTTCTTTTGGACAAGCAGTGATTTCTTTTTATAAGGAACTCCTCTGAATTTAGATTTTTTAGGTTTCTTTGGCTTTGTTTAAATTCAGCTAAAATAGAGTGTATATATACATGGATTACTATAATCTGAAACATGCACATTTATATCTGCAACAGTGCAACCTTTCCAATATTGTTTTCAAATGTCTAGATCTGTAGATCCAATGCAATAAAAGCCTGACATAACTACATATTTATAATTTGGTTTAAACAGATAAACTTAACCAACTGAAGTAAACCCAAAATCTTAAAATAACTAGCAGCAACACCCAGCTTACACTTCATCATACAAGTATCAATCAAAGGCATTAATACAACTATACACCAACGGACTCAGCTACTATTGTAGTATTAGTTTATCTCTGAACTTTTTTACAAGGTAACAGCTACAATCAGTGTTGCCAGATTTTCTTCAAGTTTTCACCTCAAATGGTACCTTAAGCATCATCGTCGTCCGTCAAGTCGACGTCGACTTCATGAACTGCCTTTCTCCTTTCGTTCCTATTTGTTGCAGGTTTTGGAGTACTTTCAAGGTTTAGTCCATGTTTCTCTGTGATTTCATTTAGCCATCTCCTTCTAGGTCTTTCCCTTCTTCTTTTCCCTTTCGCCTTTCCCTGCATAATTACTTTTTCCAAGCTATTGCAAGTTCTCAAAATGTGTCCGCAATACTTTAAGTTTGCCTCGCTCAATGATATTGAGGAGTAACATGCGGGGTTGTATCTGCTCTAGAATCCTAACATTTGTTTTTTTGGCAGTTCATGGAATCTTTAGTAGCCGTCTCCAATGTCCAGGAAATAAACCAGTTTTGTTTTTGTGATAACAGATATGTCCTTATCTTTCAATATTTTTGCCAGTTTAGTCATGGTACTGCGACCCATTGCTTGCCTTCTCCGAATTTCATTTTTGCAAATGTATCGTCACAAATAATTGATCCCAAGAAATTGAAGTTGTGTACAATTTCAATGTGATTATCTTCCAGGTTGAATTCCTGAAGTCCAGCTGTTGTCATCATCTTTGTTTTCTTTATATTTAATCTCAAGTCTGCTTTTTCGCTAGTTTCTTTGACTGTGTCTATGAGTGTTTTCAAATCATCAAACTTTTCAGTGATCAGTGTTATATCATCTGCTTATCTCAAGTGATTTATCATTCTTCCTCCTATTATTACTCCTTGTATTGTCTCTATTCCAGCTTTATTTCACCTTAAACCTAGACCAAAATAGCCCAACACTGGCCTGTTAAAAAATAGCCGAAAATTTGCAAAGTTACTTCATACGGGGCCGTTGGGAGAACAGTCCAGGCTTGGCATCAGCACAGTGTTTGGTTTCCCATCGATGGTCATTGACAAGTCAGCCTGTGCTTCAGCATGATTTCCAAAAAAAACAGACCAACGATGCTGTCGTGATTGCTTTGACCCACGCTTTTGGTAATTTTTCCTTCGGCTAGACGATGATCTCCAAAAAAAAAAAGTCATCACTTACCAAGCGGTGTCAAGTCAACCTGGTGAGTAGTATTCAATACCACTTTCGAGCCGCTTTTTGTGGCGCGCTACGTCATTTCCGAACGTGCGGCTACGTCATTTCCGAACGTGCTGATACGTCATTTCCGAACGTGTTGATACATGAACTTGAAGTACATTGTAACAGCTTGTAAATACAAGACAACGTGTACCAACTTGTAAATTACAACTTGTAAATAACAACTTGAAAACAAATGGTAACCTTACCAAGACAACTTGAAAACAAATGTGAACCTTGGCAATACAACTTAAAAACAAATGTCAATACAACTTAAACAAATGTGAATACAACTTGAAAAGAAATGTTTATAGCAGCTTGTAAATACATGTAAATAGAACTTGAAATTGATTTGTTATAGGCACCCCTCTTGAGAATACCGTCGCTTCGATATTAACTGCATTTTTAAACATATGGTTCGTAAGGCAATCCTTTGCTCGTGTTAGAAATCTATCACGGAAATATAAACATTTGGGTGTGAAAATCTTGAACCAATCACAAGTCGATGCTGAATCTTTGTTTGAATTCTTTTTATTTGTTTGAGTTCTTTTTCGGAATGGTTTTATTTGTTTTTGAAAATGTTGTTTCTTGTTTTTAGAAATGATTATATTTGTTTTTGGAAATGATTTTATTTGTTTGATTTGTTTTTGAAAATGCTGTTTCTTGTATTTAGGAATGATTAGGTATATTTGTTTTTAGGAATGGTTTTGTTTGTTTGAGTTCTTTTTAGGAATGCTTTGAAAATGTTGTTTTTGGAAATGGTTTTATTTGTTTTTGGAAATGATTTCATTTATTTTTGAAAATGACCTAATTTGTTGTACCCTCACTTCAGAATACCCCCACTTCAAAAGTTCTCCAATTGATTTCACTTTTCAACTCGTTTACGATTTTTTGTCTTATTGTAAGCACAACTGCTGTAAAACGGAAACAGTAACTTTTAGGTCGTGACTGAAGCCTTTGATACTAAATCATAACTTCCTTTCGAGCGTAAGCATTAATCGCACGTAATCATTCACTTCTTAAAATTGTTTATAAAATCATATAGCCTCTGATTGATTTCTCCTTTTGATTCCCTAGAATGTTGTTTCTTTACTCTTCTAGATGTGTTTATTGGAGGTATTTTACTTTACTTGTTATATTTCTGCAGTTGGTTGGAATTAATTTACATCTATTTCAGTAGAACTAGGCAGGTAATGGACTCAGTCTTATTACAATACAATCTTGGAGGAATATAGATGTAATTACCATTGTCATGAAAGACAGATGTTTGAGGGAAAATTTTGCGTGTCTATCACTAGCTGAAAACGTACATAATTTCAAAGCACAACTAACAGTTTAGAACTAGCCGCAGATACAATGTTGGGAGTATAGATTTCAAAACTAGCCGCAGATACAATGTTGGAAGAGTATAGATTTCATTACTAGGGTCAGATACAATGTTGGAAGAGTATAGATTTCAAAACTAGCCACAGATACAATGTTGGAAGAGTATAGATTTCATTACTAGCCGCAGATACAATGTTGGGGAGTATAGATTTCAGAACTAGCCGCAGATACAATGTTGGAAGAGTATAGATGTAGTTACCAGTATCATGAACGACAGATGTATGAGGGAAAAGTTTGCGTGTCTATCACTAGCTGAAAACGTACATAAGAAAAATAACTTTACCACCACCAGCAGTTTAGAACTAGGGCAGATAAATTTTGGAGGGTATAGATTTTGGAACTAGCGTCAGATACAATGCTGAGGGATTGTAGATGTGGCTACCAGTATGGCGAAAGATAGATGTTGAAGGAGAAAATCTGCTCGTTCATCACTAGTTGTAGGCTTACAGAAGATGATAATCTACAGTTTTTCTAGATCATACAGGTATTTCAATCAAAATATTTACGTTTATTACAGCTAGTCGTTAGTTTTAGAGGAAAATAACCAACAGTTTTCTAGATTATCAGGTTTGTTAGAGAAAGATCACAGGCAGTGACATTGCTTCCAGAAGAGCTTGGTGGAAGGAAAAATATTTAATTTGACACAATTTCAATCAAACTTTTACCGTTAGTTTCACACTTTCTTGGAAGAAAATTTCAGTAGCTTGGCCAGACCTTTGAGTGAAATGTAGATTTGCTTCACATATGACAGTGAGGTAGTTAAATTTTTTAGTACAGTGGTAGAAACATTTTGAAAAGATCAGAACAGTGAAATTTGTTTCAATTCAGCAGTTTTTGATCACTACTAAATATCGTTAAACCAAGAAGATTGAACTTTTATTGTGTTTGGAGACTACTTCAATAATTGTTCAACTTTTACTTGTAAACATTCACCATGCATCTAATTTACAATATCTTTTCATACGACAACTAGAAAACAAAAAGTTGTATCCTGTTATAACACTGTTTTAAGTAAAAACTATCAAATTCTAAAGCCACCAACATAAAATTCGTATTTTTCAAAGTCAGGAAATCAGCTAAGCTTACTATCAACAAAAATCTGATGCAAACGGAAGCATAAACATCACGTTAGCAAACCTTTAACCAATCACAAGTCGAAGCAGAAATTCAAAAATAGTAATTTCCTTCAACCCCAGCATATTCATCTGTTCTTCAGTCTTTTTGTCAATAATTTTCTGACCACACATGGCTCTCATCATAACTTTCTCCGTTCTATTTAAAATTGCGTTTTCATTTTCTTTTAAACACCATACCTCACTTAAATCACTACTGTTTACATCGTAAAACCGAAAAGATTTATCTTTAATTGTGCGCAAATCGTAAAACATTCACCTCAAATTCACATTCATTTTTCATACAACTAGAAACCAAAATTGTATCCTATCATCACACTGTTTTAAGATTTTTTCCGAAATTTAGCAACTTTTAAACTTATTAACACAAAATTTTTTCCACCTTTCAAAGTCTACTTAACTCACCTACATAGAAATAAGCACAACTTTTAGCATTATTTGTAGGATATTAACACAAAATTCATGTTTTTCACAGCTTACTTAACTCAATTACGTGGAAACAAGCACAACTTTTAACATTATTTGTAGGATATTAACACAAAATTCATGTTTTTCACAGTTTACTTAACTCACCTACATAGAAATAAGCACAACTTTTAACATTATTTGTAGGACATTAACACAAAATTCATATTTTTTGCAGTCTACTTAGCTCACCTACATAAAAATAAGCATAACTTTTAGCATTTTTGTAGAACATCAGTAAAACAAAACACAAAAATTATACACAATTGTTATCAAACTCAGTGTTCTCCATCTACTGCATTATTGATGAATGAAGAATCAACTGTATCCAATTCTTTAATTTTTCATTGTTTGCTAAAAACCACAAACAGAAAGCTTCAAAACCAATCTGACTCTGTGCTATCACCAATCTAAAACTCATTGCTTTAACAAAAATTTTCAACTTATCCATTGATTTGTAAGCACTTTAGCTTGAGCAAACATACTTATGTATTGTGACAAGTCGTCTTAGCTGATCAAAGACTTTTGTTTCGTACAATTAAACTCTTGCATTAAATTATGATCTATGTGAAACCATTATTTGTAATTCACAACTTTCAACTAAATTAAAACTTCTCGCAGCATATTGTCTCCCGTATAGGTAAATCAAGAATTTTATCTAAATCCTCGCAAAACTACATTAAGTGATATCCATTATACACTTGTTATATGTAATCACTGCTACACACGTTTGCAATTGCAGATTAGACCAAGTTGATTCATTACAAAATCTCTTACTATCCATTATCAAGCAACTTCAAGGCTACTGTATTAATTATAAACCATTAGTTACAAAATGTAAAATCTGAGCTCACAAAACCAACTGCTAAACGTTTTCCTACTAGCTTTATCAAATCTAATACTCTGCTGAAAGTGAACAAACTCTGATAGTAGCATCCAACATAAATTTACAGTTGTCTTTCTCAGTGACCTCATTAGTAATTGCTGTGACCAACACATAAAAGTTTGAATGTGGTCTCGTGATAGTCTTGACTAACTTTCTGACAAGCCACTTTTTATCTTCAAAACAAATTTTTCCTCACAATCAACTGCTTCAATGCTTTTAACACCTCACAATCTAAACGTATAAAATATTTTCTGAACTTTACCTTCATATCTTCACCGAGTATTGACTCGCATAAAAAATCATGACCCGCTATTCTCAAATTTTATTCAAGTTTTTACCAAACTCGCAATTTGATAACTTCTAAACTCATTCATTTACACAACAAACCTTTCAACCTTATCGTTTATTTTCAAGAAACACAATTTCTGATATTGCTATACATGACTCTGAAGCGTAAATAATTCTTATTTCTCAACCTATCAAAATTATATAACCTCGTTCTGATCGATTCGTTTTTGGTTTATTGTTTTGCTCTTACTTATTTCATCATCTTGATATTGATTTATTCAACAAAATATTTGCCATTAATCGCTGTAAAATCTCTTCACCTCCATCCAAGATTGAACTCGCACCATTTCAAAGTAAAGCTTTTTATGATTTACCAACAAGAAAAAACTCAGACTAATCACTGCCAACAGACATACACTCCGCACATACTAACAAATTTGCATAAAATTACTTTAAAAATGACCAGTTTAGGTAAAAATCTGCACAGTGCGGTTTATTCTTTCCAATCAAAATTACTATTTGTAACACTACTTCGTTGTGATTACGATAAAAGTGCGAACCATATAAATTTCTTTACCAACATGCAACTTTAAAGCTATTTTCATTACATCCACCAAGCTTCAAGTTTAAACTTCTAACACTGTTATACGTAATTGATATGCAAAATATCTAAGTTACATTCAATCATCATTTAACTTTCTCATCGAATTTACTCTTCCTACACCTCGTTGTACAACAAAGATCAACAAAGAATTTAACTTCACCTAATTTATATCAACGTCAATACATTTGAATTCATATCAAAATTTTATAAATCTAATATTCTTCGGTTGAAAATGTAGTTGGAGACTTTAAAATTTCTAATAACTTTTTTTGATTTATTCACTTGGAATAACATTGCATAATGAAGGTTTGGAGTAATAAGTCACTGGAGATTGGTAGCTTGTGTGACAAACTGAGGAGTGGAAGACCAACTGAATGGGAGATGTGATCAATGATGTGCAGAAAGATGTCAGCGATGATCCAAACAATTCAGTGAGAAGATTATCCAATGAGTTTGATATTCCAAAATAATACATTAATTTTTGCAATATATCAATTATATACACTGGAAATGAGAAATTGTTGTAAATTTAAAATGTTAAATATCTAGACAATGAATTTAGAAAAACACTCATCACACTGGCTCAATAGATAGTAATGCAAATAACATTGAAATTTATATCTACATTAAGAATTTAAAATTGAAAAACTTGAACGGTAGTGACTTTTTGTGAAAAAATAATGGAAAATATATAAATTTTTTGAATCGTAGTGACTTTTTGTGAAAAAAATAATAAAAAATACATAAAATTTTTGAATGGTACCAACTTTTTGGACACATTGTATGTCTTATGTGGATTGTTTGAAATTATTACATCGCATTTACAGATTTTAATTCTTGAAAAGATCTTTGCAAAAGCAAATCATTTGAAGTTGTAGATGTTTATTATTAATTAAGTCACTTGCAATAACAACAGTTTTAAGCTCTTTTTAGCAAACATACATCATGTGATAACCCCAACTTATTCCACATCTCAAATTTGTAGTATGATCTCAAAAAGTTTAGTGAAAAGTTACTTTCTCAGCTGTAAGAACAATATCTGTCAAGGTAAAGTTATTACTCTTAGATTAATGGCCACGAATTGTAAACCAGGAAGTTTTTCTCATACACAAAATTGATGTAACCAGGATGTTGTGAAACACAATATGCTAGAGAAAATGACTAGAAAGATACCAATCTCTACTGCAAACAAATGAAAATCGGCAAACGAAAAGGAGATGAGAAGCAATAAAATGATTTAGATGTGGATTGGAAACAGGTGGTTTTTGAAATTGTGTGTAGTGGCAATGTTAGTTTTGTTCACTTCTATAAGTTTGCAGTTGGTACAGCGAACCCATCACCTATCTGTAGTGGAAAACACACTTTTTGAAGGAAATTAGCCTTTCTCTAAACACACCTTTCATACTGAGCACTAAGCTGCAATCATTTAAAAGTCTTTGACAAGGAAATTGAACCCAGGTCTAATACGCTCTAACCACCATATTTGTTCGTTTGATAATTGGGAAAAGGTTGCAATCGTTATAAGTTTGACTTTTAGTTACATAAAATAACTTATAAGATAATTGATGTTGTTTCGGTAATCTGTAGTGTCGAATATTAGATTGGATACATAAACTTTTTAGTGTAGTTGAGGTAAAGTTGTATTTTACTGCTATGTACAGAGGTAATAATGTGAATACACAGTAAAAAAATTTAAGTTTGAAAACACTATAAGATAGAATTTTTTAAATAAACATACAGCAAAAGTATTACATAGTGTAAAAATGTCTGATGATTGAAAAACATTAGTCCGCTCATTGACCACTGAACTGTTTTGTGGTAAAATCGAAAACCAGTACATTGAGCGCGTACAATGTAGCTTAGTGGTCTTCAATCGAAATATTTCACAAGGGTGTCAGATAAAAATATTTTGTTGGCTCAACGCGTTCAATATTTGGTGTGAGAATTTTCACAAGTAAATAAATCTGAAAGAAATGTTAAAGTCTCCATGTACATGAACATTTTTAAACAAAAAATATTAGTCAGCGACCCCTTCTACAAATCTGAGTGAAAATACAGTAAGAAAGCAGCTAAATGTTTTTGCTTGTTGTTTTGAAACTGGAGACTTTGGGATGTTGCGAAGCACTGTAACTGGGTAAATCTGCAATACTTTTTCAAGAAAATGTTGCGAAATTTTAAAATCATTATTTCCTACCGACGTTAAATGCAGAATTCTTCATAACATCAAAGACAGTTGCTGCAGCCATTTACTCAATAGAGAAATTTCTGGCCCTTAACAAGTGGCCAGTTAGCTCAGTCGGTTATAGTGTTGTGTTAATAACGCGAATGTCGCGGGTTCGAGCCCTGTACTGGCCATTACTGCCTCGATAGCTCAGTTGGAAGAGACGTTAGACTGAAGATCTAAAGGTCCCCGGTTCAATCCCGGGTCGGGGCATTTATTTTGTATGAGTGTGGTAATGGAATTATTAAATAAAGCATTATGGTTTTGGTTTGTTGCAAGCAGTCTTCAACTTCAATATTTCATGAAGATATCAGATAAAAACTTTTTATTGATTGTCCCAACGTTGCGAGCTTAGTTTTTGGTGAGAATCTTAACAAGTGAATAAATCAAAAAAAGTTATTAGAATTTTAAAGTCTCCAACTACATTTTCAACCGAAGAATATTAGATTTATAAAATTTTGATATGAATTCAAATGTATTGACGTTGATATAAATTAGGTGAGAGTTAAATTCTTTGTTGATCTTTGTTGTACAACGAGGTGTAGGAAGAGTAAATTCGATGAGAAAGTTAAATGATGATTGAATGTAACTTAGATATTTTGCATATCAATTACGTATAACAGTGTTAGAAGTTTTAAACTTGAAGCTGGTGGATGTAATGAAAATAGCTTTAAAGTTGCATGTTGGTAAAGAAATTTATATGGTTCGCACTTTTATCGTAATCACAACGAAGTAGTGTTACAAATAGTAATTTTGATTGGAAAGAATAAACCGCACTGTGCAGATTTTTACCTAAACTGGTCATTTTTAAAGTAATTTTATGCAAATTTGTTAGTATGTGCGGAGTGTATGTCTTGTTGGCAGTGATTAGTCTGAGTTTTTTCTTGTTGGTAAATCATAAAAAGCTTTACTTTGAAATGGTGCGAGTTCAATCTTGGATGGAGGTGAAGAGATTTTACAGCGATTAATGGCAAATATTTTTGTTGAATAAATCAATATCAAGATGATGAATAAGTAAGAGCATAACAATAAACCAAAAACGAATCGATCAGAACGAGGTTATATAATTTTGATAGGTTGTGAGAAATAGAATTAATTACGCTTCAGAGTCATGTATAGCAATATCAGAAATTGTGTTTCTTGAAAATAAACGATAAGGTTGAAAGGTTTGTTGTGTAAATGAATGAGTTTAGAAGTTATCAAATTGCGAGTTTGGTAAAAACTTGAATAAAATTTGAGAATAGCGGGTCATGATTTTTTATGCGAGTCAATACTCGGTGAAGATATGAAGGTAAAGTTTCAGAAAATATTTTATACGTTTAGATTGTGAGGTGTTAAAAGCATTGAAGCAGTTGATTGTGAGGAAAAATTGTTTTGAAGATAAAAAGTGGCTTGTCAGAAAGTTAGTCAAGACTATCACGAGACCACATTCAAAACTTTTATGTGTTGGTCACAGCAATTACTAATGAGGTCACTGAGAAAGACAACTGTAAATTTATGTTGGATGCTACTATCAGAGTTTGTTCACTTTCAGCAGAGTATTAGATTTGATAAAGCTAGTAGGAAAACGTTTAGCAGTTGGTTTTGTGAGCTCAGATTTTACATTTTGTAACTAATGTTTATAATTAATACAGTAGCCTTGAAGTTGCTTGATAATGGATAGTAAGAGATTTTTGTAATGAATCAACTTGGTCTAATCTGCAATTGCAAACGTGTGTAGCAGTGATTACATATAACAAGTGTATAATGGATATCACTTAATGTAGTTTTGCGAGGATTTAGATAAAATTCTTGATTTACCTATACGGAGACAATATGCTGCGAGAAGTTTTAATTTAGTTGAAAGTTGTGAATTACAAATAATGGTTTCACATAGATCATAATTTAATGCAAGAGTTTAATTGTACGAAACAAAAGTCTTTGATCAGCTAAGACGACTTGTCACAATACATAAGTATGTTTGCTCAAGCTAAAGTGCTTACAAATCAATGGATAAGTTGAAAATTTTTGTTTAAGCAATGAGTTTTAGATTGTGATAGCACAGAGTCAGATTGGTTTTGAAGCTTTCTGTTTGTGGTTTTTAGCAAAACAATGAAAAATTAAAGAATTGGATACAGTTGATTCTTCATTCATCATAATGCAGTAGATGGAGAACACTGAGTTTGATAACAATTGTGTATAATTTTTGTGTTTTGTTTTACTGATGTTCTACAAAATGCTAAAAGTTTATGCTTATTTTTATGTAGGTGAGCTAAGTAGACTGCAAAAAATAATGAATTTTGTGTTAATGTCCTACAAATAATGTTAAAAGTTGTGCTTATTTCTATGTAGGTGAGTTAAGTAAACTGTGAAAAACATGAATTTTGTGTTAATATCCTACAAATAATGTTAAAAGTTGTGCTTGTTTCCAC